>JAFMOC010000034.1:1197500-1212500 GCA_019802505.1 Corydoras sp. C115 | reverse complement strand
GGTTCTAATCCCCATGTTCTCCTCGTGTCTGCGTGGGTTTCCTCCGGGTTCTCCGCTTTCCTCCCACAGTCCAAAAACATGGATCAAGTCAATTGAATTCTACAAATTGCCCCATATAGAGTGTGTCTGTGTGAGTGAGTGTGTGCCCAGAGATAGATTGGCGCCCTGTCCTGGGTGTATCTGCCCAGCGCCCGAAACGTTCTCCCCTGGATGGGCATGGGGAACCCCCCCCCCGTGTATTCTTCCCGTGACCCTAAAAGAGGATAAAGCGAAAGATAATGGATGGATGGATATAGAAAAGCTGGACTAAGTACTGTTGGCTTAAGAGAACCACTTATGGATTTCGTTTATAAAAGATAGTCTTTATTGATAAGGTGTTTATTTGGCGGTTTAGGGGGTGATTCTTTTTCCTGGTGGCATTCCGATGAAACATATGAAGATGACTGCTTAAAGACAACGAATTGTGCACTTATTTCTGATATGGGCTTTGCATATTAAGTAAATGAGCATGATCACATGGTTTTCTTTAGGCCTTTGTTGCGATTGTAGCCAGGTTGTGTTTTTCTTCATTTTATTAATAAGAATGTATAAAGCTGATTCAACTACATGCAGTTTAGAAAGTTTAGGCGTGGAAGTTTTAAAGATGAGAATAAGCATGGAGTTCATACTCGAAGCTTTGATACGGCTTTGGTTGCCTGTTGGTTTTCATACATTTGTGTTTTCTTCTACAAGAACAGGAAGTTTGCATGTGTGCATTTGTGACTATCCATTGTTCGCTCAATAAAATTAACAAAAATATGGCTTCCCTCAGCACCATGTGCTCTTCCGTAGACAGAGGAGCATTTTAATAGAAATAAAAAAAAACCGACATATGCAACACCACAATTACTGGACAGTATTTTAATCTCTAGGCACAATTTAAATTAGATTTATCAGCGTAACCATGGTAACAAAGTGTTAGCGACACTATTTTTCTGGCTTCCCCTGTTGAGTCTGTCGTCACCTAATGAGTCAAACAGAGCTCTGTTTTCGCTACCAGTCATAAGGCTTCCTACACACAGCTTTCCGGCCTTAAGGGTAAAGCCCTCGAAGGGTAAAAGATTTTCAGAACTACAGTTACACAATTACATTATATGTCCGAAACATGAGTCGATTTCAGTTGGCACGTTTATCAAGTTGTCGGCTCTTTAGAAATACAGAACAGTTGAAAAGAATTTGTCCCAGGCCTTAACATGACCCGCTCACTGATAATGCGTTCCAGAAGCCCACACACTGCTTTAAGAGCAACACATGACCCGCATCAGGTTTTAGGATTCAAGATGCTATACTATAAAACAAAGCCATCACATGGGGAGCATTTGGATAGTCTCCTCCTCAGTCAAAGTTCTATTATTCATTCATTCATTATCCCCCCTTTATCCTCTATTAGGGTCGCGGTGGGGTTCCCCATGCCCATCCAGGGGAGAACATCTCGGGCGCTGGGCAGATAGACCCAGGACAGGGTGCCAATCAATCGCTGGGCACACACGCACTCACACAGACACACTCTATATGGGGCAATTTTGAGAATTCAATTAACTTGATCCATGTTTTTGGACTGTGGGAGGAAACCGGAGAACCCGGAGGAAACCCACGCAGACACGGGGAGAACATGGAAACTCCACCCAGATGGGGATTCGAACCGGGAATCCCTAGCGCTGAGAGGCAAACGTGCTAACCACTAAGCCACCGTGCCGCCCAAAGTTCTATTAATTGAACTAATTATATATACACCTGGCGGTGGCTTAGTGGTTAGCACGTTCTCCTCTCAGCGCTAGGGATTCCTGGTTCGAATCCCCATCTGGGTGGAGTTTCTATGTTCTCCCCGTGTCCGTGTGGGGTTTCTCCGGGTTCTCCGGTTTCCTCCCACAGTCCAAAAACATGGTCAAGTCAATTGACATCTCCAAATTGCCCCCTATAGAGAGTGTTTGTGTGAGTGAGTGTGTGCCCAGCGATAGATTGGCGTCCTGTCCTGGGTCTATCTGCCCAGTGCCCGAGACGTTCTCCCGTGGATGGGCATGGCGAACCCCACCGCAACCCTAATAGAGGATAAAGCGGAAGATCCACTTACCATATAGATGGACGTTGTGGTTTTACAGTTACAGACTGTACATCTGTTCTTGTTTTTTTGTTCGTTTCATGTTGGTTCTCTGTTCTGTTTTGGTCAGGAACATCACAGAATGGGTATAATTTGGTGGATTGTTTATTGTTGAAAAATGTTCTGCAGTGACACTGATGTAGTGGGGGGGGGGGGGGGTTAGTGCAGCAGTGGTTCTGTAGTTTCAGTGAAACACCTCAGTGAGGATAGGAATAAAACGCTCCTGGGATAGGAATAATGCCAGAGGCAAATAATTCCTGCTCTGTGGTGGTAATATCAGGGTCCTGACCATTAGAGAACAGAGTAAAGGGGACTAACACAGTATGTTCTATAGTTCACAAATAGATGGACTACGGTCTGGAATTGTAGAACTATAAAGTCCATCTTTACAGTAGGTGGAACTGAGAACATGGACAATATTAGTGCAAAAAGGAGGTGTGCCCGAACCTTTAAATGTTACTATAAATATTTTATGAATCAAATCTTTTCAAACTGTCATTCTTATTGTTGCTACAATGTTGTGCTGAACTGTAACCTAGCTTCTGGGCAGTTTGGTCTGTCTAAATTAGATGGTAGATGTTGGTTATAGAATATGGGTTTTGGTTCGAATGAATCATCTGTCTGCAAAAGTCACATGTTCCAATTAAAAATCAAGATTTTCAGAATAGGGGAATTCAGGGGAGTGTGAGGTTTTGGCTGGTGTTATCAGATCACTTTTTAAGAGCCACGTCCTTAGAAAAGCCTCATATAGCAACGACGGTATTTCTAATGATGGTATAATAACACTTGAGTGCTTAGCATGTTATGTATAATTATAAATATGGACATTTTAATAAGAACATTCAGTTAATAAAACATTCTTCGTTTTGTTTTTTCGGCTTTGTGATACGCTTGTTATAAATGAGTCATGTTAATCATAGATGTAAAATTTAAAAGGTTTATCCGACAGTTTTATGTGCTGTGTAATTGTTTTACAGAAAATACAGAAATAGCAAAACTGCCTTCAGATGCTCTAAAGTACCGTAATGTAGTTGTCCCACTATTCTCTCATTTTAATACAAAATCCAGTATTGATTCTTATGTAATCTTATAACTCACCTGAGACGGCTTTAGTCTTATGTGTTGAATTGGATTGAGTGGTAATGAACAATGCACTTGTTGAGCTTCATTATTTCCCAGATGATCACAGTTCATAAAATTCACTGCTTGGTTATTTGTCGCGTACCTTCCGGTCAAATATTGTTAAATGGCCCTTAAACCTCCCAACAGATAATAATAACATACTTTTTGATCTATAAGAACTTGATTTACAGGATGGTACGCGTCAAGTTTATGAATACAGATTTATTCATGTACGACTTTTTTTTTTTGTCATTTAAGATTAAATTTTTTTTTAAATAAATAAAAAATTAAGGCACTAAAATTGGTTAACCAAGGCAATGATTTTAGATAACATGCCAAAATTTTGTCCGTCGTCAAAGCATTTGAAGTTGCATCGTGTATAGCTATGTATGTGCCAAATAAACTTTGTATTTAATTGGGCGGCTTAGTGGTTAGCACGTTCGCCTCTCAGTGCTAGTGATTCCCGGTTCGAATCCCCATCTGGGTGGAGTTTCCATGTTCTCCCCATGTCTGCGTGGGTTTCCTCCGGGTTCTCCGCTTTCCTCCCACAGTCCAAAAACATGGATCAAGTCAATTGAATTCTCAAAATTGTCCCATATAGAGTGTGTCTGTGGGAGTGAGTGTGTGCCCAGCGATGGATTGGCGCCCTGTCCTGGGTCTATCTTCCTAGCACCTGAGATGTTCTCCCCTGGATGGGCATGGGGAACCCCACCGCGACCCTAATAGAGGATAAAGCGGGAGATAATGAATGAATGAATGAATGTATTTAATTGATAGATGGATAATTCATTTTATGATAACATTTGAACAGTGTGTATGGTCTAATAGTTACAATATTGTGCAGCTATTCTTTCACATTAAAACGACATGTGTTATTAACTAGCATAAGCAAAAAGAAAACAAAAAAGCCCTTGTGGAATGGAATGCTTTGAACTGTTCATTTAGACGAGTAGTAAGTTTAATCAGAGCAATATTTAAATATGGGGGTGAGATGATTAAGGCTTCTTTAGAAATATGATGTATTGCTTTAGTTGGCAGGTTAATCTGACTTTACACATAAAAACAGAATTGGCTGCATGTGTTGGCAAATCACGTTACTGGCTAAACATTTTACTGCCTGCTTTTCTCAGTTTCATCCAGTGGGAAACGGGTGTGAGTGCGCCATGCCGGTTCCCGGAATATGTGCCGTGCTTATTAGTAGCGTCGATTCATGCACAAAACCTATGGCAATAAGTAACTGAAGGAGACTAGACCCGGAGTTACAAGCAACAAAATGAGTTTGGTTTCAGGGAACAGGACGACTTGGGATGATGGAATGCCTTTGAGAAAGGAGCATCTGCCTGGCTCCTTCTTCAGGCATTCATTGCATTGCAGTGATGCAAATCAAAAGCTCCGAGTCTAGACTCGCTTGTGTTTTAATCATCACAGTAATGCTGATTTCTTTTCGAGCGAGGAAGCGGGTATCAACATGCACATGAAGAAATCAAACAGCATTGCTGATAACTGCAGTGTGCAGGAAGAAAGGTTCACACTTCCTGCGTTAGTGACTCTTATCATGTTTGTTGTTTGAGGTCCAAAGGTTGATTCTGTTAGTAAACTGCCAGGCATTTAAGGTGAAGTTATGCCCTTTGGATGTTTAGGTTTAGTTAAGTGTATAGCATTCATATTTTAAAAATATTTTTTTACTCTCATCTTCATCGCTCGTAATGGCTTTCTACTTTATTTGGTAAATCATCTAAAAAGTGATCACATCTTGGCTTTGCTTTAACTGGGCTTCTTTTATGTTGTGCAATTCTTTCGAAAAAGGGGAAATGACCTGCTCTCCTACTTACCACTTCACCCCCTTTCTCACTGTCTCTTCCTCTATCTCTCTTTAAATAGATTTGTTATGGCTCACTGCTTAGTGCTTCACTGTAAGTAATATGCTAGAGGAGTTGATTTTCCAGAGCCCAGCCTTAAGCTGGTAAAATTTCACACTGCTGCTTTTTGAGAGCTCGCGTGTGTGTGTGTGTGTGTGTGTGTGTGTGTGTGTGTGTGTGTGTGTCCAAGTGTATGACAGAGAGAGAAAGGGGAAGGGAGTCCATGAGAGAGACAGATTTGACAGAATGCTTTATTTGCTTTAGCCGACAGTGTTATGTAAACTGCTTTGCATTTTTGCCATTTTTGGATGGGTGTAGAGTTCGTGCAGCTGGGCAGAGGCATGGAAAACCGAGAAACGAGTCTGAGGCTTGGAAAAGGTGCGAAACAGTATGAGTAAGAGTCAAAGATAAGGAATTAAGTAGGTTATTTAGACCATATGTGTTCCCGTAAGCTCGGTTAGTTTCTTTAAGCCAACACTTAAGTCGATGAAGTGGTTCCGTCCTTTTTATTTAATTACCTGCCTACAAACACGTGGATTTGAAAGGAGGAGCAAGAGATGAGTTATTAAATGCTCTACTTAGCTTGAACTATGCGAGTTCACTTTCAACTATGTGCATAGAAACAGACACCTACAATTACACATTATAATCTCCTAATCCAAGCAGTACTGCCGGTCATATTGAAAAGCATTCGTTATGGAATATGTCAGAGAATGTCACCTTTTCAAATGACAAAATTTGGTAATTTTAAACCTGCCATCTGGTCCAGGTCAGCTAAAAATAACCCCAAGGAGTCACATAAACTACAGCGCAACGTTTGTCAGTTTCAACACATCAGCAGGTTCCACTTCACGCCTAAAAGTCACATCTGCATAAAACATTTTTCATCCTGAACACTGATATTGGTTTAGTACACACAATTATGAAACCGTATACACCATCTGGAACTCAGATCCAGCTGTGTGAGGTATATAAGGCTGGCTGCTCAGCTCGTCGGTTGACTGCAGATTAGGGATGAGCTGATTATTTCTTAGACGATAATTGTACCATCAAAATTGGTAATCACGATTATACAATTATTATGCAATAATTAACTTTAACAAAAAATGTTCCATGGGCGGCACGGTGGCTTAGTGGTTAGCACGTTCGCCTCTCAGCGCTAGGGATTCCCGGTTCGAATCCCCATCTGGGTGGAGTTTCCATGTTCTCCCCGTGTCTGCGTGGGTTTCCTCCGGGTTCTCCGGTTTCCTCCCACAGTCCAAAAACATGGATCAAGTCAATTGAATTCTCAAAAATTGCCCCATATAGAGTGTGTCTGTGTGAGTGATGCCCAGCGATGGATTGGCGCCCTGTCCTGGGTCTATCTGCCCAGCGCCCGAGATGTTCTCCCCTGGATGGGCATGGGGAACCCCACCGCGACCCTAATAGAGGATAAAGCGGGAGATAATGAATGAATGAAAAAATGTTCCAGACGTCACAGGAACAATGCACGGTTTCGTATGTTTGTTGATTATTTAATGTAAACTCGAAATAACATTTTCTTATCGAAAAAAGAACATAGAGCTTTTGCTGAATATTAACAAAAATATTCTTTACTTTATTTTAGATTTATTTTATATTATTATTATATTTTTGTAAATTATTTTTTATTATTATTTAAGAAATCTGGGTTTGGTAAAAGCACATTTTCATATCCATTTAAAAGAAAACTAGGTTTTTCCTGTTAGGACAAAGAAACATAACATAAACAGACAAGTGTGCTCAAGTGGAACATACAACAAAGTACATATTTTTCTTATGAATGTTGTTATGGCGATCTTACTTGTTGCTGCTTATTATTACTGAAATAAATAATGAAATATTAAACTGTGTGCTGCTTTGTAACAGTAATATTCGTTTAACTGTGTGCTCAAAGCACATGTCATGGCAGTACAGTTTGTGGTTTTGTTGCCACACAGAAAGTAAAGTCCAGAATGAATTCCATAGGAAGGTGTCCTGGGTTCTTTCTGCATGTTTGTAAGGGGTTTTTCCATGTGAGTGCCAATACCTCACATAGTCTGAAAATATGTAAATTGCACCAAATAATTTCCAGGTATTTGTCTGTGTGTCTTCCTTGCATTAGAATGGTGACTAGGTTTGCTTTCCACATTTTGTCCAATAAATACTTACTGAATTACATCAAAATTGTACAATGTAGGCATGTGTGAGGGTAAGAGGGTTTTAAATAATTATGGTAATTCAATAATTTATATATATATATATATATATATATATATATATATTTTGTATTTATATATATTATATATATATATATATATATATGTGTGTGTATATATATATATATATATATATGTGTGTGTGTGTATATATATATATATATATATATATGTGTGTGTGTGTATATATACAGTATATATATATATATATATATATATATATATATAAATACAAAATGATATATATCATTTTGTATGCATATATATATATATATATATATATATATATATATATATATATATATATATATATATATATCTTTTTTTTTTTTTTATTAACAATTTTTTTTTAATTATTTTTAGTACATTTTAAACCTTTTATTCTTTTTTTTTTCTTCCTTTTTTTAGTATATATACTTTGTTTTTAAATGGTGCAACCGTGACTACAGTTTTGCCCCGGGGGTTAATAACGTTGATGTTGTTCAATGGGAGAGATTTCCACAGACACATTCCAAAATGTTGCAGAAAGGCTTCCCAGTAGAGTGAATGCTGTGTTATTTATAGTGTCTGAATATTTATAGTGTCCATATGCCGTATATCAGGTAATAGCTGGAAGTGGTAATGCTCCACAAAAAAGCAATTAGAAGAAACAAATGATTCTAACAGACTTATCAGTGAAGGTCATGATCTAGATATAAGTACATAAAGGACAGGTACATGTCAAAACTATAATTAAATGTAAAAAAAAATAATAAAAAAAAGACGGGGGCTTAGTGGTTGATTCTTTATAACTGTAACTCTGCTTTATTCTTTTTCAGGTGGGTACTGAAGGTAGTGCCCTCTCTTGCTGCAGCTTGGACCTGCTTTTAGTGCCAGTCCCTGCTTACTGCCAGCTTGCTATCCAGACTGGTCCAGGACCTCATCTGACCTGCAACCCCTGCCACCTTGCAGACACCCTGCACCACATACACCAACACAGAAAGAGCTGAAGTGTGGAACAGATCTCTCGGAGTCAGCATTTTTTTTTTAAACATCTTGTCTTGTTTTTGCCTTCATCCATTTTTAAAAGAGAAGAAAAAAAAACAGCTCTGAAGACATCAGGGTCCAGAGATTTAGTTTTCTTTCCGGCTTTCTGGGGAACCTTTGCTGTTGCTATCTGCCCCTTAACTTTCTACACTGGCTGTTGAGGAATACTCTGTTGGTTAATTGATTGTGTAAATCAAGCGAGGAGGGAGACGAAATCTAAAAAGGAACGCTCAGCAGATCGACTTGACCTTGAACACACATAAACAAGTTTGTGCCTGCTATGGCGATGAGCATGGCACATATTCGTGATCCAAAATGGCTGACGCTGGAAGTGTGCCGCGAGTTCCAGCGGGGCACGTGCTCACGCTCGGATGCAGAGTGCAAATTCGCCCATCCGGCTAAGAGCTGCCAAGTGGAGAACGGCCGGGTAATTGCCTGCTTCGACTCGCTCAAGGTAAAACCACTCACATTCCCTCTGCAACCTGCAAATGAAAACGATATACGATATTAAATAACACCGAGTACGACAGAGAGCGAGAATTGGTGACCATAGTTGGAGATGCAGATGAAAAACTTGAGGCAGTTTAAAAGACACTGTTAATAATCAAAGACGGTCAGAAAGTCTTTAAAACAGTGTGGGAAACAAACTATCATAACTTTATCTATCATATCATAACTAACAACTATCATAACTTTATCACTGAAAAGGTAACGTACTAGATTATCCATCCATCCATTATCTTCCGCTTAATCCTCTACTAGGTTCGTGGTGGGGGATTCCCCATTCCCATCCAGGGGAGAACGTTTCGGCGCTGGGCAGATACACCCAGGACAGGGCACCAATCTATCGCTAGGCACACTGTATATGGGGCAGTCTGGAGAATTCAGTTGATCCATGTTTTTGGACTGTGAGAGGGAACCGGGGAAACCCGGAGGAAACCCACACATGCACGGGGAGAACATGGAAACTCCACCCAGATTGGAAACTGAACCGGGAATCTCTAGTGCTGAGAGGCGAACGTACTAACCACTAACCCACCGTGCCGTCCCAATGTGCTAGATTCATTCATTCATTCATTCATTATCTCCCACTTTATCCTCTATTAGGGTCGCGGTGGGGTTCCCCATGCCCATCCAGGGGAGAACGTCTCGGGCGCTGGGCAGATAGACCCAGGACAGGGCGCCAATCCATCGCTGGGCACACACTCACTCACACATACACACTCTATATGGGGCAATTTTTGGGAATTCAATTAACTTGATCCATGTTTTTGGACTGTGGGAGGAAACCGGAGAACCCGGCGGAAACCCACGCAGACACGGGGAGAACATGGAAACTCCACCCAGATGGGGATTCAAACCGGGAATCCCTAGCGCTGAGAGGCGAACATGCTAACCACTAAGCCACCGTGCCGCCTTGTGCTAGATTATTTAAATGTATTTCTTATGAAAGATGTGACCTTTTATTGGCACTGAATTTTGCAATAGGAACGATTACTCCATGATGTTATGAAGCAAAGGTTCTAAACTGGTCTCAGCACGGAACCCACATTTTCTCATGGTCATTAAGTCACGAGCCTCTTTTATAGAACACAAACCAAAGAAATTTATTTTGGAAAATAGCTTTCTAAAACACATTTAAACATACATGCGCATGCACAGTGAGTTTATGTGGAATTACTTTAAGAAAATGTGTCCTCTATAAACTAAAAATCCACATTTCAAATACTCTGGCTTATATTTACGTTTCGCCATCTTGCCTCCAAACATTACAAAAAATTCTTTTTTTTTTTTTAACAATTTTTCAAGCTGTCCACAACCCGCCCAGAACATGTCCATGACCCACCAGTTGGGTCGTACCCCACCAGTTGACTATGGCTTCTGTATAGAACACCAATTGCTTGGTTTGTACAAATTTATGAATCCGTGGTGGTAACAAAATATAATGGCCGAAAAAAAAAGTATAAATAAATGAGGGCTTGCAGTAAGAGTGAAACAGACGAGGTCGTTTCCCTGTCTTTTTGCCTAGTGAGAACCGGGATAGGCTCATTTATAGTTACATAAAGGACAAAAAGATGAAAGACACTGGAACTGAGTGAAATAAGATTGAGCGAGCAGATAGCAAACATGAGCTAGTTAGAGAGCATGTAATAGATTAAAACGAAGACAAGCGTTCACAGAGAACCATGTTCTAAAAGATCTAACGTGAGACATGCAGTTATTGAGAAGCGGAGAGACAAAAAGTGTCAGATTTATTAAAAATGGTGAATAAATTACAATTGGAGTCAGTTTTGTAAGTAAGTCAGTTTTGAATAATGCTCAGACACATACACTGAGCAGAAGTGAGACTGGTGTTTACATAGACTGGTTCGACTTGAGAAGAATTTCCTCAGCTGCCTCAACTCGAACCATGAGCTCACACTGACATAGGCCTGGACATGCCAAAACGACCTTTGTACCAAGATTTGCTCTTTGGCTTTTTCACTGTTGGATGTTGCAGTTCCTAAAAATAAGTATGATACATATAAAAATAAACTTAAATGTAAATTTCCAAGGTGTTGGATCAGTTCAGTGTTTTGTTTCTATTGTTGCTGAATACAGTATATTTACACACAACTTAATATCTGTATTCAGGTGTTTATATTCCGTTCCATTGTAACAGGAGGATCCAATTAAGCCACTTAGTGGTATGTTTGGATGCCAGAATGCTTTTAACTTTGTGGAAACCATTTGGGGGGAAAAGCGCCACAAAACAAGGTTTATAAAGACATGGTTGGGTAAGTTTGGTATGGAGGAACTTGACAGGCCCACACAGAACCCTTACGTCAACTCTACTAAACACCTTTGGGATGAACTAGAACAGTGATTGTGACTCAGAGAACATCACAAGTCAGAAGCCATGGAGAAAACGAACCTTCCTGTACAAACCAACTATACTGTAAGTTGATTGTTACAAATGCGCCCCCCCCCCCTTTTTTTTTTTATTAGGGCCTGACTACACAAATGCTCTTCTTGTTTAATGGGAAAGATTTCCACAGACCCATTCCAAAATGTTGCGGAAAGGCTTCCCAGTAGAGTGAACGCTGTGTATAGCTAGCTGCAAGGGGATTTCTTATAATAATAATATTTATAGTGTCCATATGCTGTATATCAGGTAATAGCTGGAAGTGGTAATGCTCCACAAAAGAGCAATTAGAAGAAACAAATGATTCGAAAAGACTTATCAGTGAAAGTCATGATCTAGATATAAGTACATAAAGGACAGGTACATGTCAAAACTATAAGTGTAAAAGAAAAATTTGCGCAGCACAGTGACTTAGTGGTTAGCACGTTCGCCTCAAAGCGCTGGGGATCCAGTTCAAATCTTAATCTGGGTGGAGTTTTCATGTTCTCCCTGTGTCCATGTGGGTTTCCTCTGGGTTCTCCGGTTTCCTCCCACAGTCCAAAAACATTGTTTGAAGGTAAACTCGCGTGACCCTAGGGGAGGATTAAGTATAAGATCATGGGTGAGTTTTAATTTAATTTTAAATTAAATATAATACGAGTTGGTATTGTCATAGGGGCGGCATGGTGGCTTAGTGGTCGAATCCCAATCTGGGTGGAGTTTCCATGTTCTCCCCGTGTCCACGTGGGTTTCCTCCGGGTTTTCTGGTTTTCTCCCATAGTCCTGAAACATGGATCAAGTCAATTGATTTCTCCAAATTGCCCCAAATAGAGTGTGTCTGTGTGAGTGAGCACACAGTGGGCACACACAGCGATGGAATGGCACCCTCTCTTGGGTGTATCTGCCCAGCGCCCGAAACGTTCTCACCTGGATGGGCATGGGGAACCCCCCGCGACCCTAATAGAGGATAAATTGGAAGATAATGGATGGATTGACGGTATTGTCACAATCTACTGCCGATGTGGTGTCCAAAATACAGCCCAGATAAACCAGAATGCGTTAAAATGGTTTTAAACATGGAATTTTCAAACCCTGAGTAGATACACTCGTAAACAAACAGGGCGCCAATCTATTGCTAACCACCGAGTCACCGTGCCGCCCATGAATAAGCCAGGGTGTTTTTTTTATCTTTTCTTCTAATGCATACATACAGCCATGAGCAATTTAAGGGATTATTTCTTACTTTTATATATTAATTTGCTGGTTTCACCAGTAACTTTAAACACTGTTGACTTTCCAAATTACCACACGTCATAATTAAAGTGGAGCCAGGCTAGAATTTAGCAACAAATACTAGTTCTCGCACTTAGATGCTTCTAGTGTCATTATCACCCGGCAGGCGAAAGATGCTGACGGCAGTTATAATTATTTGCCTGGTATGCATGAAAGAAAGGCATGAATTAGCACTGGTATGGTGGAGGAGCTGTAAATTGTAAGTTCTGCCCTGTGGTGAGATCAATGTCATGGACTGTAGTATTATCATCATCAAGATTGAGCTAGTTGGAGCTGATCCTCATTCTGTGCAGTGTTTTCAGAGGAGCCGCAGTGAATCCATCAGTTCATCTTGTTCTCATCCACAATGATGCTCATGTCCATGTCTTTACATTGCAATCACCGGCCATTTTATTACAGCTAATTGTATCACTACTTACCATATAGATGGACTTTGTAGTTCTACAATTCCATTCTGTAGTCCATCTGTTTCTCTACATACTCTGTTCTCTGATGATCAGGACCCCCCACAGAGCAGGTATTATTAGGGTGGTGGATGATGTTACGAGTGGATTAGACACCTGCATGTTCTGATTGGTGTACTGTTCTCCGTCCAGTAGCACTGCTGTGTCTGAGCCACTCGTACCAGCACAATACACCAACACCATGTCCAAATGCAGAAGTAATACCTCCTCTGTTTGGGGGGGGGGGGTCTTGATTATCAGAGAACGTACTAAAGCAGACTAACTACAGAATTAGACTACAGAATGTAATTGTAGAACTACAAAGTCCATTTATATGATTAATGGAACCCTAAAAACAGACAGTGAGTGTAGAACTGAGGAACTGAGGAGTACCTAATAAAAGGGCCAGTGAGTATAGGTCTCAGTAATTATACGTTCAACATGCGGGTTCTGCTATCTTTGATTGAAAGATATTTGATGTGGGTGGGGCTAAGTCCGTTTTAAAAACACCCAACATGCAGAACCCTGGTTATCAGTGATTGGCTTTACAGGCAGATGGAGGGTTTTGGGCATGAGTTTAAAGGCTACACTATCAGTCCTGGTCCTGCTGAGTCCCTGATCGGCACAATATGTTGTTATGGAGTTTCCGCTCCAAAGATGTCGGATTCGACATAATAACAGCCACTTACTGAGTTATAGAGGGTGTGTTAAAACCAAAACACCTCCCTGACCGTCTCATCTCATTCTGAAATCGTGGTAGCATTTGCTTCATTGTAGCTTCTTTCTTTGTAAATTTTGGAATGAGACTGAGGGAATGTGTCTATAAGAAGTCTAAAGGAGCTTTGCATACCCTCAGGGAGGCTAATTGTTTTAAAAATGACTCTGCAACGCTGTAGTATTAAAAAGACAATTTACTTTTGAAATGGCAGTGCAGCACAGGGCAACCTCTCAAATGTATATATGTATAGCACGTTCGTCTCTCAGCGCTAGGGATTCCCGGTTCGAATCTCCAGCTGGGTGGAGTTTCCATGTTCTCCCCGTGTCTGCGTGGGTTTCCTCCCACAGTCCAGAAGCATGGATCAAGGGCAATTGAATTCTCCAAATTGCCCCATATAGAGTGTGTGAGTGTGTGCCCAGCGATAGATTGGCGCCCTGTCCTGGGCGTATCTGCCCAGCGCCTGAAACGTTCTCCCCTGGATGGGCATATATATATATTTATATAATTTCATTCATTCATTATCCTCTATTAGGGTCGTGGGGGGGTTCCCCATGCCCATCCAGGGGAGAACGTTTCGGACGCTGGGCAGATGCACCCAGGACAGGGCGCCAACCTATCGCTGGGCACACACTCACTCACACACACTCTACATGGGGCAATTTGGAGAACTCAATTGACTTCGAACCGGGAATCCCTAGTGCTGAGAGGAGAACATGCTAACCACTAAGCCGCCTATATATATATATATAATTTCTTTCTGTTCTCTATTGGTCAGGACTATCACAGATAAAGTATCATTAGGGTGGTGGATTGTTTGTCAGTTCTGCAGTCACACTGATGTGGTAAGGGGGTTTTAGTGCAGCAGTGCTGCTGTAGTTTCATTTGAACACTTCAGTAACACTGCTGGGATAGGAATAATGCACCAACCAAATAATACCTGCTCTGTGGTGCTAAGGGGTAAATTAAAAAGGACTAACACAGTATGTACTGTAGTCCATGAACAGTGGAATTGTAGAACTTCACAGTAAGTGAAACTGTTAACATGGAAAAGTGTGGCCAAACTTTTGACTGCTATTGTATTATAGAAATAAAATAATACTAACGTTTAACAAACCATACATTTGCAGTATTGGGTGAAAAGATGCATAAAACCTTTGAGAATAGTTAAAGTGATTAACTAGTAGAGGTTATTAGTGAGTTAAGCTCAGTTTGTGTGAGAATCAGAATCAGCTTTATTTGTCACATACGTAGATGTACATGGTACAGCCAGCAGTGAAATCCTTTCCTGACTTCTCCACATAA
>JAFMOC010000034.1:1140000-1192500 GCA_019802505.1 Corydoras sp. C115 | reverse complement strand
CACACACACACACACACACACACACACACACACACACAGAGTGTATTGTGGGTATTTTTTACTGACTTTTGCAAACCTTCTCAAGAAGTACCAAAGGTCTTAATGCAACATTCTAACAACATGCCTTTACCATTAACACAATACGTGTGTTTTAAGACTCCACAAAGTGTTACCTATATAGACACACACACACACACACACACACACACACACACACACACACGTCTGTTATGTCCTAATAGATTTAACTATAGCTTTGTAAATAAATATGGATTTATTTAAAAGAAGAAGGAAAGCCAGATTGAGAAAGGCATTGACAAAGTTTCTATAAAGCAAAAGAAAATAATCAAATAAGATGTTTCATGGTGAGTAGACTGAATTGAAGAAAGGGGGTTAGGGAATTAAACCCACCTAATGCAGGAAAAAAAACCGAGTTAATGAATGAATTGAGAAAAGAGCTGTTGATGTGTCACACACTTGCTAAAAAAGGCTTGAAATTCATGCTGTGGAAAAGCATGGAGATGACGTCAGGCCGTTTCCTCATCCTTAATGAGAAGCAGGTGAGCCGCAGAACTGAGAAGTGTGCAGAACTGAGAAGTACCACTAACAATACTTCCCTGTCTCGGTTTGGGCCCAGGACCAACATTTGCATAATCGTTGTTATAGCCGTGTATGCTTTGCTTACTGTTCATGCATCACGAACAAATAACACTAACAGAGCTGTATGCTAGATTCTTCATGTTCGTTCGGTCAGGAACCATAGAAACAGTGTGCAGTTAAGGCATGCTCACAAGACAGAGGAAAACAATTCATCTCACCCCACTGACTTGGGTTTACATCAAGGTGCCCTTTGTGTTTGCTGCAAAATGCTGCCTTAGAGCTGCTGTGTGATGGGATGCACTATAGATGGAGCAAAATGTCCAGAATAAAGCCGTGAGCTGCTAAAGAGGAAACCAACCCTTTAAAGAGATAACGGTGCGTATAGGCATAAGTGTGAGACAATAGAAACTATACATTCATTCATTATCTCCCGCTTTATCCTCTATTAGGGTCGTGGTGGGGTTCCCCATGCCCATCCAGGGGAGAACGTCTCGGGCGCTGGGCAGATACACCCAGGACAGGGCGCCAATCTATTGCTGGGCACACACTCACTCACACAGACACACTCTATATGGCGCAATTTTGAGAATTCAATTGATTCAATCCATGTTTTTGGACTGTGGGAGGAAACCGGAGAACCCGGAGGAAACCCACGCGGACACGGGGAGAACATGGAAACTCCACCCAGATGGGGATTCGAACCGGGAATCCCTAGTGCTGAGAGGCGAACGTGCTAACCACTAAGCCACCGTGCCGCCTTAGAAACTATACATCCATCCATTATCTTAAGCTTTATCCTCTACTAGGGTCGCGGAGGGGGTGGGGTCACCCCACCCAGGGAACGTTTTGGGCAGTGCCAGAACGTTTCGGGCGCTGGGCGGGATACACCAATCCATCGCTGGGCATACACTCACTCACACAGACACACTCTAAATGGGGCAATTTGGAAAATTCAACTGTCCTGTATCCATGTTTTTGGATTGTGGGAGGAAACCGGAGAACCCGGAGGAAACCCACGTGGACAGAACGTGGAAACTCCACCCAGATTGGGATTCGAACCGGGAATCCCTAGCGCTGAGAGGCGACCCTGCTAACCACTAAGCCACCGTGCCGCCCGAAAAGTATAACAATCTACGTAAATTCTGCAAAATGCATAAAAATAAATGCTTTATTTATCTTCTCCTCTCTAAAAACCATGTGTTTTTGGGTGTGTGTTTGAGAAATAGAGAGAGAAACTGCTCTTCTGTCTGAATATATAATTAGAACAGATATTGCATGACCAGAAAAAGAGAGCAGATCACACACACAAGTACACAGTTTCATTTGTTATAAATGAAATATAAAGATACAATTAAACATTGCTTTCTGAATTGTGTTGCTCACATTTAAAAGACTAATTGTCGATTCTACACTTAGATTAAGAATTAGATGATGCCAAAACAGTGCAACATATTCTGTAATTTAACTGGACACACCTTTAAATATTGGCTCCTTGGTACAAAAGCCGTCTGAAGTAAGTAAGCTGTACTTTGGTGTTAATATAGGAATAACAGAAGCATATGAGTAACCGATGATGTCAGAAAGGAAGCTGTGGAACTTTAAACAGAAGCCAGAAGAATGTTCCATTCTCCCCACCCACTTTCTTAGTCCAGTCAGTAAGTGCTTCCTTAAAAACTGGACAATAGTCTGGGCTTCCTAGAACATTCAGACTCTCTAAATTTTAGGTGGAGGCTTTTCGATTGAACTCCCGTTTCAAAGCCTGGCCTGATGTTTGTTCTGCGTATGAGCAGTTGTTCAGTCGATGTTTGTAAGCAGGGGCATCTGTAGAGCTTAGTATTATTAGAAGCAATGCTCTAAAATCTGAAAATGAATGCATTTTGTTGATCATTTTTAATGTGCAGCAGCTATTTCTAAAGCGGGGGTGCTCAATACGTCGAAGGGGTGTTCGGTCGATCGCGATGGAGGTTTGAGAAAGGGAGCGGTATGAGGGAGCGGTAGCTCAGTGGTCAGGGCGTTGGGCTATCAATCTGAAGGTTGGGGGTTCAAATCCCAGGTCCACTGAAGTTACCAATGTGGGTCCTTGAGCAAGGCCCTTAACCCTCATTGCTCCAGGGATGTTATGATTAACCCTGTGCTCACCTTGTAAGTCGCTTTGGATAAAAGCGTCTAATAAATGACCAAATGAGAAGGAAAAAAAATCACGTATCAGCACTTCTTTTACAGTACAATATCAGAAGCACTCTTACACACGCGCGCACGCATTTTAACAAACAATGTGATTCATTCCGAATTGCGATCTCTGCAAGCGAGCGGTCTGCGTTCCCCAAAACCGGCCCGTGGCCTACATCCGAAGCACTGCCTCACGAATCATCTACATTAGATACATTCTGTTTGTGTTTTTGCACTTCATTTGACGAGTGAAGGACTTCGCTCTAAACTTCGCCTCTCTATAGAGTGTGCACAGTGATAGATTGCCCCACTGTCCTGGGTCTATCTGCCCAGCGCTCGAAACGTTCTCCAATGGATGGGCATGGGGAACCCCCCCGCGATCCTAATAGAGGATAAAGCGGAAGATAATGGATGGATGAATATTTAAGAGAGGCGGTATGGTGGTTAAACCGTCCACCTTTCAGCACTGGGGCTCCAGGTTCAAATTCCGATCTGGGTAGAATTTCCATGTTAATGTGATAATGTGATCTATTTGGCCTACAGTGCTTGACACGCAAAGGAATTTGTCCTTCACATTTAACCCAATCCGTGCAGTGAAACACACACACACACACACACACTGAGTGAAGTGAGCAGAGGTGCCTGGAGCGGTGGGCAGCCCTGTATACAGCACTTGGGGAGCAATTAGAGTAATGTGTCTTGCTCAAGGGCACTTCTGCATTAGTACTTGGTAGAAGCGGGAATTGAACCAGGGACCTTTTAGGTTGCAAGTCTACAAATGCTACAGTCTCTGCATGTCTGTGTGGGTTTTTTATGGGTTCTCCAGTTTCCTCCCACAGTCTGAAAACACCTATTTAATGTGAATTGGCTGCTATGAATTGCCCCATCTAATATGCCCCTGTATAGGTGTATATGAGTGAATAAGTGTGTGTGCCTTGTGATAGACATATATATATATATATATATATAAGCTGCTGCATGTCCTCTAGTTTCTTTTACAGTAAAAATTAGACGATGTGAAAAAGACAACTGAGATAAATGACATCTGGGACATAAAGTTAAAAGAAATTTTTTATAAAGACATAATCTAAAGGGGTGGCACGGTGGCTTAGTGGTTAGCATGTTCATATAGATTGTGTGTGTGTGAGTGAGTGTGTGCCCTGAGATAGATTGCCGTCCTGTCCTTGGTGTATCTGCCCAGTGCCCGAGACGTTCTTCCCTGGATGGGCACCCCCCCCCCCCCCCCCCCCCCCCGGTGACCCTAATAGAGGATAAAGCTGAAGATAATGGATCGATGGATATATATTTATATATATATTTATTTATTTATTTATCTTTACCAATATAGTACGCCAATCGTACAGCAAATCATAGAGTATGGGTTTTTTGTTTGGTGCCTGAAAGCTATCATGAAGAACTGACAGCAGCACACAACATATTTCACTGCAGTAAACTTGTTAGTGTGAGTGAGTGCACATGTTGGCTTTCGACAGTTAAGCTATGTGAAGTACGATATATATAATATATAATAAAAAATTAGTTATCACATATCGCAACAAGTTCACTGTAGTGTTTTAAAAATGTAAAAAGCCAGAAAACATGTACACCAGTTGGTTTGGTACATTTAGGTGAAGCAATAGACAGACTATTTTTGTTAGTGATTTTTAATATTATCATCATAAATTTCATCAAGCTTATCTTTCCTGCCCCCCCCCGCACACACACACACACCCCTATAGATTTACAAAGATACGAAATGTTCACTAGCTGCAACAGTGAAAAGGAAGTGGGTAAGACTATTATAAATAAATAAGTTATCCACATCTGCAATTATACAGTGAGAAAATGTCTCATCATCCCTATATTTATATCTACAGGCAAGAATTTTGGCCACAGCTGCCTTAACTACACATTCTGTTCATGTCCTGAACCGATGTGTGTATATCAGAATCAGAATACTTTATTATATATATATATATATATACATACATATATATGTGTGTGTGTGTGTGTGTGTGTGTATATACACAGTGATGTGAAAAAGTGTTTGCCTCCTTCCTCATGAAGACTTTGGAGTGGCCTAGCCAAAGTCCTGACCTGAATCCTATTGAGATGTTGTGGTATGACCTTAAAAAGGCCGTTCATGCTCGACAAACCCTCTAATGTAACTGAATTAGAACAATTCTGCAAAGATGAGTGGGCCAAAATTCCTCCAGAACGCTGTAAAAGACTCATTGCAAGTTATCGCAAGGTAGGTTTAGGGGGGCAATCACTTTTTCACACAGGGCCATGATGTATGATGATAATAAACACCTTCATTTACAAATTGCATTTTGTGTTTACATGTGTTGTCCTTGACTATTGTTTGAATTGGTTTGATGTTGCGAAACACTTAAGTGTGACAAACATGCAAAAAAACAGGAAATGAGGAAGGGGGCAAACACTTTTTCACACCACTGTATACAGTGTATATATATATATATATATATAGGGTCATGGAGGGGGTTGTGTTCCCCTCACTGGACACTTTATCACTTTACATTTTACAGTTACATTCATTCTGCTAATTTTTATATTTTATATTTATATTATATATTTTAAAAAATATAACACACTGCTTTTATTCTATTTTTATTTTTATATAAAAATTGCTCTTGGGTGAAACTGGGACCTTAAGATTGAAATTTCGTTCCACCTCATGTATCATATGTGATGTGAATGACTATAAAGTCTGTCCAGGTGGAAAATCTTTGTACTCTGCGCAGATACACCCGGGACAGGGAGCCAATCCATTGTTGGACACACACACACACACACACACACACACACAAAACTATATAGACGCAATTTATATAGAACAATTTAAAGCAGCCAATTCACCTTGAACTGATGTTTTTGGACTGTGGGATGAAACCGTAGGACCCTGAGAAATCCCACGCAGCGAACATGGAATCTCCACCCATCGGGATTCAAACATTTTTTGCACAGGCTACATTTAAGGTTCAATGACTTTTAATTATGATAAATGATACTTTGCGTAGGGCGGCACGCCTCTCAGCACTAGGGATTCCCGGTTCGAATCCCAATCTGGGTGGGGTTTCCATGTTCTCCCCGTGTCCGTGTGGGTTTCCTCCGGGTTCTCCGGTTTCCTCCCACAGTCCAAAAACATGGATCCAGTCAATTGAATTCTCCAAATTGCCCCATATAGAGTGTGTTTGTGTGAGTGAGTGTGTGTCCAGCAATAGATTGGCGTCCTGTCCTGGGTGTATCTGCCCAGCACTTGAAACGTTCTCCCCTGGATGGGCATGGGGAACCCCACTGCGACCCTAATGGAGGATAAAGAGGAAGATAATGGATGGATGGATACTTTGTGTAAACATGTAAACATATTATTACTATTTATGTGACTTGTGTATTGACTCACCTGCTGACAATGGAATACAGTTGTGTTTTGGTTACCGAAGCTTTTATTATAAATTGAAATAACACTAAAATTTAAATTGGGTCATTTGGAGTGGCCTCTTTTTAAAGTTGTAATGCCAACAGGCCCCATTAAAAGAGGGGCATGAATTGAATTTTATTATCTTGGAATAAGTTCTTGGCCACATAGACACCTGCTTATCTGCTGAAAGCAGTGGACCCCCACCACACACACACACACACACACACACACACACACACATACATCCTGCCCCATTTGAAGCCATCTATGCTGAACAGAAGTATCACATTACACACCCTTACTGCTTTTACAACTGACATCATTAGAGACCTCGTATCTATAGTATTTATAGTTTATGTGGCTCTATGTGTGTGTGTGTGTGTGTGTGTGTGTGTGTGCGTGTGCGCGTGCATGTGTATCATTCATTAGTGTCATTCCACTGTTCAGTAGGCCAAAGGATGGGCTCCATGTGATGTGTCAGCATGAGAGAGACTGCTCATGTGTCTCTTAATTTAATACACTGGATTTGATTACAAAACCCCATGCAGTATCACGGCAACGGATGCAAACTGCCACCTTCCGCACTCTATCTATACTGATAATATTATTTTTAGTTTTAATTTCATACTGCATTAAAGTTTTTCTCATTAATTGGATGAATTAATGACCATCGTGACTGTGGTTGGGTGGGTTTGTTGCTTTCTATCTACAAAATGCAGAAGCTCATGGATATGCGTGATTAAAAACAGGCAGGTGGTCTTAAAATAAACCTGTATATTCACTGGGAGGTGAAAACTTCAAATGTTACTTGGAGGAAAACAATAGTGGTCTGCTTTGTTTGTGGACTGAGATGATGTATAATGCCAGAGCTTAGAATGCTGTTGATTTATTTAACCTTGGTTTGTTCTAGAGATATTTCTCCTCAAAACTGTTTAGAACAAACAGCAGGAGATAAGACTGAGGATGTCGTGTCTGCGTCAATCATGCCAATCATGGGAACCGCAACTTCCAAGACAAAGAGTGTCTCAATTTAATAATGCATTAAATCATCTATTTAACCATAATACATTATGTCTTAAATGACGGTGGCTTAGTGGTAGACACATCTGTCTTTCGGAGCTGAGGATCCAGATTCGAATCGAGTTTCCATGTTCTCCCCGTGTCTGTAACCCGTTTCCTTCGGGTTCTCCGGCTTCCTCACACAGTCTAAAAACATGTATTTAAGGAGAACTGACTGATCTAAATGGCCCTTATATAGTTTCTGTGTTCTTGGGTCTGTCTGCGTGGCACCCAAATTGTCCCCCCCCCCCCGGATGGGCATGGGGAACCCCTCAGGGTCCTATTAAAGGATTTAGTGGTCAAGATAATTAGATGAGGTGTGTATTTGGGTCACCAAAACTGAATATATGACGCTGCAATTTTTATTTCTTACATCGTCACAGATATCTTGATATAAAAAATCTGTTATTCTGCTATAATCTGTCAATTACTTTTCTTATTGGACAATTTATAGAAGGAAATTTTTCTTTATGTGCTCACTGATTTTTTTTTTCTAAACTCCTGAGCCTGATTAGGGGCATGAGGGTCTAGAGCATTGGGTATAAACCCTAAATAGGTTACTGTCTTTTACAAGCACACAACACAATTTGAACAATTTATCTCGGCTCATCGTATTATCTTCTGCGTAATCCTATACTAGGGACTAAGGTTGCGGGGGTTCCCCATGCCCATCAGGGGAGAAGGTTTCAGGTGCTGGGCAGATACACCCAGGACAGGGCACCAATCCTTCATTAGGCCCACCCACACTCACTCAGACACACAATATATTGTTATAATTATATAACCTCTAAGCCACTGTGCCGCCCAGGGCAATTTAGTTTTTCCAATTTATCTAACCTACATGAAAAAACATGCAAATTCCCAACACTCTAAGGACCCCAGTTGCCCACCCAGGAAATCCTTGCCGTCAGCCAACAGTACAACCCAACGCATTACTATTTGAACAAGAATATAAGAAAATCGTTAGTTTTTCTTAAAATGGTGCACTCTTGTACACTTAGTCCTGTGACCATGTGTGGTCCTGTGTTCAAAATGGTGTGAGCCATCTGTGTCCAGGAACATTCTATTACGGTATGTTCACAAAGAGCATCTATAGTCTAGGTTAACCTGTAATTAAATTTATAGTGAGTGAACATGCAACCCAAAATGCTGTAAAGTGTGTTTATATACTGTCCACACTAAAACCGACTGTACTGTACACTGGACATCAGTTTAACAACCAGGAATTGCTTAGTGTTACTGTTTTACATTAAATTCTGATCACAAGTCCATCCATCAATCCATTATCTTCCACTTTATCACATATTAGGGTCACGGGGGTTCCCCATGCCCATCCAGGGGAGAATGTTTCAGGCGCTGGGCAGATACACCCAGGACAGGCTGCCAACCTATGACTGGGCACACACTCACTCACACAGACACACTCTATATGGGGCAATTTGGAGACCTCAATTGACTTGATCCATGTTTTTGGACTGTCTGAGGAAACCTGAGAACCCGGAGGAAACCCAGTTGGACACGGGGAGAACATGGAAACTTCACCTAGAATGTGAATCGAACCGCGACCCTCATATCGGATGGCAATTTTTTTTTTAAACTGTACCGATGACATCACAGATGATGTGCGTTATGTCTTGCTGAAATTCGGAGTGCATTCTGAACATCACCGTAGCCGCTCATAAAACCATGTTTCTGTGTGTCCGTCATGCACATGTGCTTTCAGACTTCCACTCCACGCTTGCAAACAGAAGTCACATGTCCTTCATCCACACACGCCATGAATACGTTTACAAAATGTGAACTTAATTATATTATGGCTGAGTGCTTTAGACTGTGTGCTTCATACCGCGTTGATGTATAAAGCAGTAATTACTTCACTGTATGTCGCCCGAGGGACTTCATTTCTCTCACACATATAAACACATCTGTTGTCCACATGCCGCGTGGCTGCCACACCATTGAGAGGTGGTGCCGATGCCGGAGACAGATTACAGCCGGATTAGGGCACTTTGTCAGAGGACAAGGAGACCAGGCAACTGTAACACAGGATTAGATTCTGCCCTCTCTGTTAAATGGCATCATGATATAATGGTGGTACCACAATACGGCCAACAAAGTATATTCAGTGTAGTAATTCGATAAAATGATTTTCTAATAAGGTGGATATTGAGGAGTCAAAAATTCTTCCGTAAGATATGTGCTTTAGGTGTCCCAGCGTGCCAGTTATCTCGATCCTCTTTTCTTTATTTTATAACTGACAGGCATTTCCTGAGGCAGTCGAACATCTTTAAGATGTTCAACATGTTTTTCTCTCTTTTAAATGTGCTGTCTGCTTTGTAATTCTGATCAAAGTCAAAAAGAGAGACCTCTGTTGCTAGGTTACTATTGCCATCACAGGCACAACAAAGTGATGAATGGTGAGGTGGGCAGTGTGTGTGTGTGTGTGTGTGTGTGTGTGTGTGTGTGTGTGTGTGTGTGTGTGCGTGCGTGTGTGTGTATACAGGTATACATAACATTATGGGGAAAAACCTGTTTACACCTTACACGTTGGGACCCACAATGTAAATCATTCAGATTTAATGTGAAATCGTGTTGTATGAATATAATTAATGTTAGGTAAGTAGTATTTATGGGTAAGGTTTGGGTAAAGCTCTAAAATAAATGGAAGTCTATGTAACTGACAGTGTGTGTGTGTGTGTGTGTGTGCACCAGATATATATTATACTCTGGGGTCCAGATCCTGATTACCCTTACTCAGCCTTCATTATACCACAAGCTGGTCGTCATTGTATGAATCAGTAAATCCTAAGGTAAAGTAAATGTAACGAAGGGTAAAAGAATAATGACGGAAGCAGGATTTCTTATCAAGAGTAACAAGCTTTATTCAGTCTTTTTAAAATACATTAACATACAAATGTGGGCTGATGTTTTCGTTGATGTCACATCTTATAAAGGCTGCACACATTCATCAGGTGGCGCTGCGTCAGGTGTGCTAATTGCGTTAAATGAACAACAACGTTGGCGCTGCCTTTCCTCCCCCGGCGCCGCTTGTACGGTTAGGATAAAGTTATGTTTAGAATGAAGATAATGTGGTGAAAATTATGCTAGTAATTGTTATGGTTAAGGCATAAACTATCTATCCTATCTATACATCCATTATCTTTTGCTATATCCTCTACTAGGGTCGCGGGTGGTTCCCCATGCTCATCCAGGGGAGAACATTTCGGGTGCTGGGCAGGTACACTCAGAACAGTGTGGCAACCTATCAATGGGCACACACTCACTCACACACACTCTATATGGGGCAATTTGAAGAATTCAATTGATCTTGATCCATGTTTTTGGACTGTGGGAAGGAAACCAGAGAACCCGGAGGAAACCCACGCAGACACAGGGAGAACATGGAAACTCCACCCAGATGGGGATTTGAACCAGGAATCCCTAGTGTTTAGAGGAGAACATGCTAACCACTAAGCCACTGTGCTGCCCCAGGAATAAACTATGTTCTTGAAAGTCTGTATAGTCCACACAATGCACAAAAGCATGTGTGTGTGTGTGTCTCTCTCTCTCTCTCTCTTTGTGTGTGTGTGTGTGCGCGCATTGCAGTGCAATGTAGAGATATTAGCAGACACTCATAAATACATTTTAAGCTAGCAGCTCATATGTATGCAGTGGAGTGAGTCTGATCTGTCTTTTATTTGCATGAAAGCATCTGAAAGCCCAGTCTGAATGTTGCAAGAGCGGGATTACAGTGGGATTATCTCCACCTAATGCAATGAGAAGCAAAATACCGTCATTGATATTCATGTCGTCCATTCAGGGTTTTTTTGGGTTGCATCTAAGGTCAGACGTGGTATAATCAGAAATGTTTTATTGTCTTTCCTCCTTGCTGACTCACGATTCGCCGGTTAGTCCAGTGACATTACTAACAGAACTGAAGTTTTTGAAACTGAACATTTTGGGACAGAATTCAAGAGCAGAATGATGTTCCAAAATATATCTAGGTCTACGAAATTGTTATATAAGGATTATATGAGTACGGTCAGGAAATGTTGGACTCTTTTCAAAACGGTCACAGTTTACTCAGGATTGTAGTAACTGTAATACGTTTACTAAAAATATTTATAGTTCGGGCGGCACGGTGGCTTAGTGGTTAGCACGTTCGCCTCTCAGCATTAGGGATTCCCGCTTCCAATCCCCATCTGGGTGGAGTTTCCATGTTCTCCCCGTGTCCGCGTGGGTTTCCTCCGGGTTCTCCAGTTTCCTCCCACAGTCCAAAAACATGGATCAAGTCAATTGAGTTCTCCAAATTGCCCCATATAGAGTGTGTCTGTGTGAGTGAGTGTGTGCCCAGCGATAGATTGGCGCCCTGTCCTGGGTGTATCTGCCCAGCGCCCGAAACGTTCTCCCCTGGATGGGCAATATTAGGGTCTCCCCCGCGACCCTAATATTGGATAAAGCGGAAGATAATGGATGGATGGATGAATATTTATAGCTCCTTGGCCATAGGATTAAGATTGTGTTTCATCCCATCAATTATCTTCAATTTAATCTTATATTAGGGACTGGGTTCACAGTGATGGATGCGGGCTGGATGCACATTGGGGAGAACGTTTTGGGTGCTGGGCAGGTACACCCAGTCAGGACACCAATTCATCGCTGGGCACTCACTCACTCAAACAGACACTATATAGGGACAATTTAAAGCAGCCAATTTACCTCGAATCCATGTGTTTGGACAAGCAGACATGTGGAGAACGTGGAAACTCCACCCAGGATCCCAGCACCGAAAGGCAAACATGCCAACCACAAAGCTACCATGCCGTCATCATTCATTCATTCATTATCTCCCGCTTTATCCTCTATTAGGGTCGCGGTGGGGTTCCCCATGCCCATCCAGGGAAGAACGTCTTGGGCGCTGGGCAGATAGACCCAGGACAGGGCGCCAATCCATCGCTGGGTACACACTCACTCACACACACACACTCTACATGGGGCAATTTAGAGAACTCAATTGACTTGATCCATGTTTTTGGACTGTGGGAGGAAACCTGAGAACCCGGAGGAAACGCGGACACGGGGAGAACATGGAAACTCCACCCAGATGGGGATTCGAACCGGGAATCCCTAGCGCTGAGAGGAGAAAGGTGCTAACCACTAAGCCACCGTGCCGCCCCCGCCGTCATCATGATATGGTAAAAAATGTATCATTAGAAGAGCTTTCTATATTTAATGTTGCTAGATTTAAGGGCGTGGTAGCTCAGTTTACAGGGTGTTGGGTCATCAGTCTTCAGGGTTCAAATCCCATGTCCAACAAAGTGACCAATGTGGGCTTTTGAGCAAGGCCCTTCACCTTGATTACTCTATATTATGGCTGATTCTGTGCTCTACCATTAGTTAGTGTACTTGTAAAAAATAAAAAAAAATAAAAAAAATCTGCTAAATAACCCACTGTAATGTAAATCTTGCTTTTTGGAAAGTTGGGAAATGTAAACGTATGGTTGAGCGGTTTCTCCAGGGCGCAGAAATAAACTACAAAGTATTTAAGTCATGTGAAATATGTGCACTTCACTGCCGACTGTTGAAGCTGCTTGAAATTTTTGTGACGATGCCCTAAAGAGGCCAACTGTCGGCGCAGAAAGAGCCTTATTTGTACTTGTAATGTTTTTTTGTGTGTGTTACGTGTTCATGTCTTTAAGATGCCAGAAATTCATAACAGTTGTAAAATGATACAAATGACGCAAACTGAAATGATTAGGAAATATGCGAGCGAGCGTTTAAAAATGAAACAGCATCTAGTTACAAGGCGTTTGGGGTTTTGGGATGTGGGTGTGGACATAGCATTATACTCAGCTACAGCAATATTTAACTATGTGGTTTGAGAGATAAAACATTTGCTTACAATTTAGCTATACTATACTCAAGCTTGAAAATTCTTGTCCTTCTTTGTGTACGGACGTCTCGAATTGTGTTTATTCAGTAAGTTTGGACGTTTTTTTTCTGAAATATTTTACACAGCTGCTTTGTTTTTAGCATCAACATTAAAGTATTAGTAATAAAGCTGCTTGTGCCATTTTATTTAATTTGTTTACCATATGGATGTGTTTTATCACAGATTATAGTCCATCTGTTTGTTGGTTTCTTTGCGTTCTTTGTCAGTACTCTTTACTCAGAACACATTAGGTACTCTTTAGGTTGTGGATCATTCCAAGTGTGACAGTGACACTGGGATGGTGGTGGTATGTTTGCATTTGTTCCGCTTTATCCTCTATTAGGGTCGAGGTGGGGTTCCCCATGCCCATCCAGCGGAGAACGTCTCGGGCGCTGGGCAGATACACCCAGGACAGGGCGCCAATCTATCGCTGGGCACACACTCACTCACACAGACACACTCTATATGGGGCAATTTGGAGAACTCAATTGACTTGATCCATGTTTTTGGACTGTGGGAGGAAACCGGAGAACCCCGGAGGAAACCCACGTGGACACGGGGAGAACATGGAAACCAGAACATCTCCACCCAGATTGGGATTCGAACCGGGAATCCCTAGCGCTGAGAGGAGAACATGCTAACCACTAAGCCACCGTGCCGATCTGTTTGCATTTGTATTTTTCATAATTCATTGTAATGACATTTTTAAAAAAACATTGGTAACCAGCGACCTGAAGGCATCATCCTGTGAGCTGAAGGATTAGATGATGAGCAACACAAACTGTGCAACAAAAAAATAGTTTCTGATTTCACATCAACAAGGTCGTTCTTTAACATAAATGTGTTTTTTAAAAGTGCATGATGTTTAAAACATTCCAAAAAACCACTGTCTGATCAACTCCTATCAGTGCTATATACACAAACACACCACCATATCAGGGTCAATGCAGCGATAATATGCATCCATGTGCCAAATAATACCTGCACTGCAGTGGTCATTTTAAAGTCATGACCAGAAGAGAACAAAGTACGTTGAGGAACAAATGGACTGCAGACTGGAATTGTAAAATTACGAAAAGCATCTATACAGTAAATCATTCATTCATTCATTATCATCCGCTTTATCCTCTATTAGGGTCGCGGTGGGGTTCCCCATGCCCATCCATGGGAGAACGTCTCAGGCGCTGGGCAGATAGACCCAGGACAGGGCGCCAATCCATCGCTGGGCACACACTCACTCATACACACTCTATATGGGGCAATTTTTTGAGAATTCAATTGACTTTATCCATGTTTTTGGACTGTGGGAGGAAACCGGAGAACATGGAAACTCCACCCAGATGGGGATTCGAACCGGGAATCCCTAGCGCTGAGAGGCGAACGTGCTAACCACTAAGCCACCGTGCCGCCATACGGTAAATTAAACTGATAAAATTGATGTGTCTCTAATAAAGTGGCCGGTAAATTAAAATTTGCCTCTCCGTGTGCAATGTTTTTGGCACTCTGAGAGGGAAGATGATTACAGAAGGTTGTGACTCAGCTTCCCAACTAATCTAAACTGGGAGTGGACATGACCTGGGTGTTAAAAAGTGCTGAATCAGTTAGGCGGTAAGAGACAGGAAATCTATCCATCCATCCACCTGACACTTCGGTCACTCTGAGAGAGCGAGATAAATAAAAGGGTGGGAGACCAACGCGGGAACTAGCGCCACCATGTAAGGTATACATTTTTAGTTTTGTAGCAGTTTAAGGAAGCACCATGTAGTTTGTGCAAAACCGTCACTAAATGTAGAGTGAAATATTTTATTAAAGCGACACAAAGATGGGGCGGCACGGTGGGGTTAGTGGTCAGCACGTTCGCCTCTCAGCGCTCGGGATTCCCGGCTCGAATCCCCATCTGGGTGGAGTTTCCATGTTCTCACCGTGTCCGCGTGGGTTTCCTCCGGGTTCTCCGGTTTCCTCCCACAGTCCAAAAACATGGATCAAGTCAATGGAGTTCTCCAAATTTCCCCATATAGAGTGTGTTTGTGTGAGTGAGTGTGTGCCCAGCGATAGATTGGCATCCTGTTCTGGGTCTATCTGCCCAGCGCCTGAAACGTTCTCCCCTGGATGGGTATGGGGAACCCCCTGCGACCCTAATAGTGAGCACACGGAGCGGTGGGCAACCCTGTATATGGCGCCTGGGGAGCAATTGGGGTTAGGTGCCTTGCCTAAGGGCACTTTAGTCATAGTATTTGGTGGGATCGGGAATCAAACCAGGAACCTTTGAGTTGCAAGGTTGGTTCCTTAACCATAAACCTACGACCATGTCATACACTTCAGATAAAACACGAATACTGTATTTTTAATGTGTATCTGTACCATCCATCCATCCATTATCTTCCCCTTAATCCTCTATTAGGGTCGCGGGGGGGGATTCCCCATGCCTATCCAGGGGAGAACGTTTCGGGCGCTGGGCAGATACACCCAGGACAGGGCGCCAATCTATTGCTGGGCACACACTCACTCACACAGACACACTCTATATGGGGCAATTTGGAGCATTCAATTTACCTTGATCCATGTTCTTGGACTGTGGGAGGAAACCCACGGGGAGAACATGGAAACTCCACCCAGATTGGGATTCAAACCGGGAATCCCTAGCACTGAGAGGAGAACGTGCTAACCACTAAGCCACCGTGCCACCCATAATCTGTACCAGTTATAAATATTTATTAAAAACGAGCTGAAGCTGAAACGTGAAGTGTGTGTATCAAATTCTAATGATCTATTCTGCTTAGAATGCAAAACCAGCTGTACAAAAATAGATCTCCGGCTACAAAGGAAAGCTTTGAGGGGAATAAACAAAGGCAGGAGTAATAATGAAGAATAATCACGCCATCTTTACATCAAATTGTCTTAAAACTCAACTTTCTTTTACCAGCCTATGCACAAATGCTCCTCCCCTTCAGCAAACACATTCTTTATTGATTCTACTGCTTCATTTTTGTCCAGCTTTGGGTTTATTGACAACTTAACTCTAAAAACCCTACCAGCTAGGCGTTTGCTTTCATATCAGTATAAAACCTTTAAGAAGGTATCAACATTTCTAGATCTCCCAAGTCTTCTAATGTAATTAAGTCGGTTCATGGTTCTCAAGCTTAAAAGCCAAATAACTCGGACAAGTCATCAGACCATCACCAAACAGACACAAATAAAACACTTTGACACACATTGAGACTTAGAAACAGTTTAGCATCTTTAGCACTTGTCTAATACACTTGCATGTGTTTCGGAAAAAATGCCACACATTATATATTATATTATGTTAGAAGCCTTTTAGGGTGGCATGGTGGCTTAGTGGTCAGCACGTTCGCCTCTCAGCGCTCAGTTCGAATCCCCATCTGGGTGGAGTTTCCATGTTCTCCCCGTGTCCGCATGGGTTTCCTCCGGGTTCTCCGGTTTCCTCCCACAGTCCAAAAACATGGATCAAGTCAATTGAGTTCTCCAAATTGCCCCATATAGAGTGTGTATGTGTGAGTTAGGGCGTGCCCAGTGATAGATTGGCGTCCTGTCCTGGGTGTATCTGCCCAGTGCCCGAAACGTTGTCCCCTGGATGGGCATGGGGAACCCACCACGACCCTAATAGAGGATAAAGCGGGAGATAATGGATGGATGGATAGAAGCCTTTTACATTTATATTGAATTGTCCAAAATTTATTTGTTAAACCCCGTGTCATGATCATGGCACCTGTGCGATGTAAAAACAAAGTTCAGTAGCAGAAATGTATTTAATGCAGGAAACATCGGCCACACACACACACACACACACACACACACACACACACAAGCTAAACAGAACTGATTAACTGATGCTCGAATGGTAACATAAAGGTAAGGGTTAAGGTTAGGGTTTTAACCCATTCTAAAAACATATATTTAAGGTAAATTGAATGCTCTAAATTGCCCCATATAGTGTGTGTCTGTGTGAGTAAGTGTGCCCAGCAATAAATTGGAGTCCTGTCCTGGATGTATCTGCCTGACGCCGGAAAAGTTCTCTGCTGAATGGGGAACCCCCTTCCCCCCTTTAATAGAAGATGAGATAGAAGATAATAAACAAATGAGACAGGAAACAAACACACTGAGGTGCAAATCCTGCACCTTTTGCACCGTAGACTAGTGTGAATTGATATTTATAGCACATACATTTGCAGAACATTAAATTATTGTGATGAATTGCGTTAAACTAAAACATACTTTATGTTCCCGCGAAACATTTCTGACCGACAAGCATGAATAAATACTCAGCTAGTCATTACCGGGAAGCTGTGTGCCCTCAAAGAAATGAAAATGGGCTTGAATTATACTGACAACTGAAAATGTTTATTCGTTGTGTACCATGGAATTGAAAGTAAATAATATAATGATGACTCAGCAGAACAGCTGTACTATTAATGAGCAGCGGAACTCACTGAAGTGAGATCACAAGGTCCAACTGATTCAGACGCATCATTTATTTGCTGAAGCACAATCTGCGGAATGTCCTCTTTGGATATTTGATGAGAGTCAAACCAGGTTAAATGTAGTGACAGGCTGAGTTCCTCACTTTCTCGGACTTCTACTAAACCCCTCCAGAAATAGCCTTTTTATACTTTGCTGAGGTCATGTGCTGGCTCTCTGATAATTACCACCAATGGCCTTGGGCTTCGTCACACCTTTTTTTAAACATTTCTTTTCTCCAAGTCACAGTGCAAGCCGAGACATGCTGTAATCCCTGTCCTATTAATTTCTTATCTCATGCCAACATTCTCTTGCTAAATTCATGCTGGATTTTGTAAGATGTTGTTATTTCCATTTTTATTAGGGTTGTTGCGACTTCACTGGAACTGCCTCTGCATATTTATAGGCTTGCAAAGTTTTTTAAACCATCAAAAGCATTAAAAAAATTACTGAAATAATTAAAATTTATTTTGTCTAATTAATAGTAATATTGCACATTAAAAAAACCTAAACCACTGGTTGCTATCAACCAGTGGTTTGATATCAGGACCCATTCCAGACATTGGAATGTGGATTATCATAAATTGTAATCCGTAGCGTCTGCTAAAGGCATTAAGGAAGATGGCCCCTCCATGGACGTCATGCTGATGAGGGACAGAATGCTGAGCACAGCACTTCCAGCCTTATACATCCAGATTATCTCTTTCCCTCACTCTATCTCTCTAACTGATGCCTATATATAACTCTTTCATTGCTTCCTTCTCTCATTTCTTCCTGTACTGACCCATATTCACTATTTCTGTGATCCTGTCTTCACAGATAACAAGCTGTAATGCATGTCCAACACATGCAATGTCAAAACACTGCCTCGATAACAGGCAATGTTGACATTTCAGCTTAATCTGATGCTCATGTTTATAATTCTCCTTCACATCTGCAGTTAATATCCCTATTTGGTTGGACGTATCAGTTTCTGAACCATTATTCAGTTATAATGATGTTTTGGAGAACTTATCACATTGTTAACTCTACAATGTAATTATATTACAATAAATTAATGATTGTGTAGTTCCAGTCTGTAAATTTTGTCCAGCTGTGACATTATTCACAATACTGCACACCTCTGACCGCCTCACATTCAGATTATTCATTCATGTATCTTCCACTTAATCCTCTACTATGGTTCTTTATGTCCATCCAGGGGAGAACATTTCGGGGGCTGGGCAGTTACACCCAGGACAGGCTTCCAAGCTATCGCTGAGCACACACTCACTCACACACACACACAGACAATATGGAACCAATTTGAAGCAGTTAATTTACCTTGAATCCATGTTTTGGGACCGTGGGAGGAAACCAGAAAACCCGGAGGAAACCCACGCAGACACAGGGAGAACATTACATTTACATTTCATTTGGTCATTTAGCAGATGCTTTTATCCAAAGCGACTTACAAGGTGAGCACAGGGTTAATGACAGCATCCCTGGCCCAATGAGGGTTAAGGGTCTTGCTCAAGGACCCACACTGGTAACTTCAGTGGACCTGGGATATGAACCCCCAACCTTCAGATTGACAGCCCAACACCATAACCACTGAGCTGACGCTCCCTACATGGCAACTTCATCGATTCGAACCTTGATTCCCAGCGCTGAAAGGCGAACGTGCTAACCACTAAGCCACTGTGCCGCCTACATTCTTATTAATGTGTGATATACAATACATTATTTTCAATTATGGACCATATATGGCAGTACAGATTACTATCAACATAACCCTAAGCCTGTTGTGGCAGTTGTTTATTAATAGTTTCTTTTTTAATGTGACCACTAGATGGCATATATTGATGGTTAGAGAACCTAGTATCATGTTTTTATTATTATTTTATAAAAGCAATAATTGCTTCATGGTACAAATCTCTTTCCCGTAATTTATTCAAAATAATGCACAACTTCGAATACCTTATATTACTTTATAAATCACTTCCAATCCAGATATTTTTTTAGTAAACAGTTTTGAACATTGTTACAATGACTCTGGACTGGTCTATAATGTATGTAATTACTAGCTACTTGGCGCAGTGATGAAGTTATCTCAAATGGTGTAAACATTAATTTACATGTAATTGGTTGCACTGCTCCATTGAAATAGCAACCAAAGTCAGACCGCACCAAGCTCTTAATGTGAAGTGACACGCTTATTGGTTTATTGCATACGACGCCCAAAGCACACCTATGCTTTGTTATGATAGCAGTGACACACTGACACACCCTAAATCAAGCTGTGAGGTGTGTGGTTGACTACTCCCAAAGGATCACTAAAATAAAGCCGCTTCTCACGGCTGTAAAGAGTATTTAAGCCTCCGCCGGGTCCTAAAGTGTGACATGTCAAACATGTAAGGGGAACACACACACACACACACACACACACAGATCAAATGTTCGATAGCTGCAAGTTCCAGTGTAAGCCATTTTTGTAGAGCTGCAAGTTTTGTGGTGGCAGATTTGTTCACTAGTGCTATTGTGTTATAGACCACATCGTTTTTTTTGTTTTTTTTTTCTTTCCTGTGTTAAGTGGAGCAAGGTACATGGCACGTAATGGCAGCCTCAGAGTAGCTTTGCAGCTTCACTTATTCTGTTTCTGGGTCGCTGAAAAAATGATTGGCTCAATCTGTTAATTAACCCTAACTGTGTTGTGTAATTTAGATTTTTTTTAAAAGCTTGAGACATGCTGATAAACAACTGGACAACTCGCATGCAGCAGAGCAAACATTCGCCATCTTAGAAATATAAAACCTGAGAATCCTGCACGTAAAGCACACAGGATTAAGACTGAAGGCAGTTCTGGTATTGATTTTTGCTCTGCCATCTTATGATGAGTCACAATACTGTAGTCGATCACATTCAGCTTTAGAGCAATAAATGTTTAAAGGCTTTCTGCGGTTGAATTGGTGCTCAGAATCAGGTACAGTATCAGTCTGGACACAAACCCTTTTTGCTCCATTGTCTTTTCTCCACTTACCATATAGATGAACTTTGTAGCTTTACAATTACAGACTGTAGTAGATTTGTTTTCTTGGTTTTTGTTAGTCCCCTGTTGGTTCTCTGTTCTCTATTGGTCAGGGCCATCACGGATCACAACACTTCAGTGACACTGCTGGGATAGGAATAATGCACCAACCAAATAATCTATGATCTGTGGTGCTACTATTGGGGTCCTGACCATTAGAGAACAGAATAAAGGGAACGTACACAAACAGATGGACTACAGTCTGGAATTGTAGAACTACAAAGTCCATCTTTACAGTGAGTGGAATAAGTGGAGCAATAATGAGTTGTGTCCAAACTTTTGACTGGTACTGTATGTTTAAATATATATTGGCTTAGTGGTTTGTGGTTAGCACGTTCACCTCTCAGCGATAGGGATTCCCAGATCAAATCCCGATCTGGGTGGAGTTTCCATGTTCTCCCCGTGTCCGTGTGGGTTTCCTCCGGGTTCTCCGGTTTCCTCCCACAGTCCAAAAACATGGATCAAGGTCAATTGAATTCTCCAAATTGCCCCATATTGAGTGTGTCTGTGTGAATGAGTGTGTGCCCAGTGATAGATTGCCGCCCTGTCTTGGGTTTTTCTCCCAGCGCCCGAAAAGTTCTCCCCTGGATGGACATGGGGAACCCCCCGCAACCCTCATAGAGGATAAAGCGGAGGATAATGGATGGATGGATGGATGGATACTATTCATGAAAGATTTTAAATTAATTGTTTAACAAACCGTACATTTGCAAAATTAGATAGTAAGATGTATAAAACTATAGGGAATAATGCTGAAGTGATTAACTATCAGAGATTATTGGTTTTTATTAGTAAGTGGAACTGAAGACAATTTGGAGAATGTTTCACAGTCACAATTGTTTATGTTTAATAAGGAGAAGTCTGATTTTGGATTTCACCACTACTGTAAAACGAACAGATACTGGCTGTATAGACGCCAACGCTGGGGGTAAGGAGTTGCAAGAGGGCAGTGCAGCTTCGATTCTGTGAACAACATCACTGACCTTCCTCCAAAACGAATTCCAGCATAGATGAATATGTCCTTAGTTTTCTTATTAAATACAATTGTGTCTTTTTTCAGTTAATTTGATATAACTTGACACTTAAATCTCTACAAACTTTATGTTCATTGATTTGTAAGTTCTTTTTCCTTTAGCAATCAATTAGAAATATCTTGTTGCTGAAAAGGCTGCCAATACATTCTGTAATAACATGGTGTATTGTACTTAAGGTCATAGCAGTTGGAAAGTAACTCAATAGGGTTAATCTCTTTTTTTAATGGCATTTATCTAGTCTGAGTAGTCCACATTAAAACAGCCAGACTGTATGTACTTCTGTACTGCGCTGATAGTTCCCTTTCTCTTAGTTCAGTTGTTTTTCCTGTAGCCCAAGTCTGTGTTTGATTTATAATTACAGGTTGAATAACGACTGATGTCTGTTTTCTTTTGGAGGACTGTTATAAGCGCTCATTTGTTTTGGAAAAGCTTACTCCAGCCACCCATAGCTCTCATATGTAATTATTTATAAAGTGTATTAGGCTTACTGCTGAGATAAACTCTCATCTGTCTCTTCTCTAGAGAGTATCAAATGAGTATATTAATAGTAAAGAGATACTGATTTTCATTTCTGAAATACTGGGCAGCGTTTTCTTTCACCACTGCCTGTGGGTAAATGGGGGGGGTGAGGGGGTACAGGGACCAAGACATGACCCAGAGTAGGGCTGGAATACACCAGTCATTCACCTGTTACCAGTGCAGGGGTGAGACGAGGCGATACTGAACAGCTATTTAAAGAACACTGAGATCTGTTCAGTAACTAGTGTACAACCAAGCAGAGTGAACCTATAACTTTGTTCTGTAAGGACAACACATGGTACATTTTATTCAGATTATATTAAAGTAATAAGTATAAGAGGAGTGCATTATAGTGAAGAAATCATTGGAAAGAAGTGTTATTCCACGTTGTGAGGTTACACTTCTTTCCCATCATTTATACACAATAATGCAGAACCCTGAGTGCCTTATTGCTTTTATAATACGATTACAAACATACCATTACAAAAAAAAAAGGTTTGATTCATAAATGCGTTTTAAAAAAGTAAAATTGTTAATAAACTGCTCTTCCGTGACGTAAACTCGTCCGATTCTAAATGCGAAAGCTGATCGCTGAGTAACAGTTCACCGTTTTTTTTAAAAATCAGTTACTGCCATCTACTGGCCATATCACAGAACACACTTTATAAACAACAGCCGCAACAGGCTTAGTGCTCATTAGCAGTCTGCTCACTGTTTTATATTAATCTGTGCTTTATGATTTGAAATAATGTAAATGAATGTATATCACGCATTGATACATATGTGAGTTGTGCATTATAATTAACAGTAATGTTATGACTGGATAAACGGCTCAGCCAATCAGATGGACTGGAACTAACCGTTTTATGAATGTTATTATACATTAGAAAGCTTTTCTCATTTGAATTCAAAGAATTATTTCAAATTGATTACAGGTCAGGGAAAAAAAAAAACTACAAGTCGGGCCCAAGCTTCTATAAAATGATGAAATCGGGAGACACAGAGCTGAATCACCGGGAGAAATGACTTTACTAATTTCTTGTCTGGGAAAGTACAAATGTAAGACTATGCCAAAACCGAGTGCAAGTGAAAAACATAAAACCGCAGGCAGGTTCTAAACATACACATGCATTAGGTCAGTTTTTCTTGAGGACATTTAGACATAGTTTTCTAAGGTAGATTCTGAGATACTGATAAAAAAGTATAACCTAATAATAAATAAAAGCAAGCTGAATACAGAACCATACCTCCCTTCATCATCTGCTGCCCAGACAAAACTGAAGCGCCATCATAAATCAAAGATCTTCAAAAAGCTTTTAAAATCATGGTTCTCTATGGATAACAATGTGATTTCCAACCTTTCATGAAAAAGCAGCAGCGTATTACCAGCTGTGGAAGCATGAAAGCGAAAACAGCTCTGATGCAAAATTATGGCTATAGTATCAGGGTTTAATCATTCAATGTGATTTGTTAATGTAATGACTGCAGTGTAAACAACAGCCAACAAATCCTCTTTCTGTCACAGCTTCTTACACTTTGTCACGCTCTCTCTTCCTTTTAGGGTCGCTGTTCCAGAGAGAATTGTAAGTACCTCCACCCGCCTCCCCACCTGAAGACACAGTTGGAGATAAATGGTCGTAATAACCTGATCCAGCAGAAGAACATGGCCATGCTCGCACATCAGATGCAGCTTGCCAATGCCATCATGCCTGGCAGCCAGCTTCAGCCAATGGTCAGTTTCCAACTCAGCTTGTCTTAAGTGATAATTAAATACCCTCCATATGGACTGTGTTCAGTAATAACCACTATCTATAAATACAAAGAGTGAAGACTAAATTAGGTCATGGATTAAAAGACAGACCTAAAAACTATCTATACTATACTGACAACAATACAGATATAGTATTACTTTAAGGAGTATAACACTTAATGTCTTTTTTAAAAAAAGATAAATGCTCATCTCAGTAGAAAAATAGACCTTGACAAAGAAATAAATGTATAAATTTAATAAATTTTATTTATTTATTTATTTATTTTCTCATATATATTCATATTTTTTCAAGGAAATTATATATATATATATATATATATATATATATATATATATATATATATATATATATAGACACATATATGGAATATTTGTATATTTTATGGAATATATTCTTGAATATATAATTTGTCTATATATATATATATATATATATATATATATATATATATATATATATATATATATATATATATATATATACACACACACTGTATATGTCTATATATATATATATATATATATATATATATATATATATATATATATATATATATGTCCATATATATATATATATATATATATATATATATATATATATATATATATATATATATTTATATATAGACACATATATGGAATATTTTTATATTTTATTTATATTCTTGAATATATAATTTGCATATATATATATATATATATATATATATATATATATATATATATATATATATATATATATATATATATATATATTCTAATAAAAATGTTTTCTTAAAGAAAATCTTGCTTTTAAAAATAACATTCAGCATAGTTAAATGCCCTGGAAGGACATGGAGAACGTGGACATGGAAGGACGTGGTTAGCACTTACATCTCTCAGCACTGGGAATCCAGTTTTGAATCCCAATCTGGTTTCATGTTCTCTCCCTGTCCGTGTGGGTTTCCTCCGGGTTCTCCGGTATAGTCCAAAAACATAGATTCAAGATAAATTGTGAGTGAGTGTCTTACTTTATAGCCAATCATTTTTTTGTTATGTAAGGTTTTTAACATTGGCATGTTAAATAAAACAGAAAGGTGTTAACCTCATGTTTCTTTTAAGATAAGATAAGATAAGATAAACCTTTATTTGTCCCACAATGGGGAAATTCACAAAGGTTTTACTCAAAGGTTTACAGTTAAAATAGTATGAGACCATAAAAGAAAAACCCAATTGTCAGGGGTGAAAATAATATATGCATAATACTGTAGTTGTTTCCACAAACATTAATATTTACATAGTTTAGATCAAGAACACCGTCACAATGTATTTAAATTGTTTCTGTTCTGCCCTTTATCTGTATGGTGTTTTTCCACCGCTGTGCATGTCTTGCTGACTTTACATTGTCATAACAGCGTTTTTTTTCACACGTACATTTCATACCATCCTGTTAAAAACACAAGCACAGATCACACATTCCACAGTGCTGCCTGCAACCTAACTGTCTGCTGGCATAACAATAACATTCACCTCAGTGTTTAAATCAAGCGTCTATCCAATGGGTTTGCTCAAAGAAAAACATTTAAAATCATTTTAGTCACAATAGTTTACCATTTTTACAGATTTATCCACAATACTTTTACTTTTACTAACCCCACACTCCCAATAGCACCCTTGGTTATTAAGCACATTGCAACGTTTTTTATCTGTTAAATCCACCGCCGTATGAAAATATACAGGAATTGTACTAGGGGTGAGCTGCAGTATTCGCTGATTCGACGATTCGATTCGGAGAACCGTAGTCGACTATGAACCTCATAGTCGAATGTACCATTTTGACCACATGGGGGTGCCCATGGCTGCTGCTAAGCATTAGTTTTTACATGAAATGTCTTGGTTTTCGTATATATATAGCCTTTTGTCAAATAAAATCATCCTAATTTTAGAAAAAAAAAAAAAAAAAAAAGTTTTCTTTTGTTAGAAAAACAAGTAAAATATTTTAAAAAAAGCTTTTTTAAATCCACGCTTATAGCGCCATCTTGAGGTGAAATTTTAACTGATTCGACTATCAGTCGACTATAGGGAAAATCCGACGAATCAGATTCGACTATAAAAATCCTTAGTTGAAGACACCCCTAAATTTTACACCAGACGACTTAAATGATGGTAATTGTGCAAGGTTGTGTGTCTGCATAGAAGACACCATTTTAAAAGAAGTCTAAAATAAATTGTTAAAACTAAAGTTGCCTAGCTCTCTGATTGCTCATGTTTTTGTAGTGAATTTGAAGAGAAATTCTTATTAAGTATTGTTTATTACATAAGTTATGTTTCCATAACACCACTTTATTCATATCAGCAATCAGTAATCTATTATTTTATGATATTGATAATGCACGTTGCAATAAAATAATTCTATCTGTAAAGAAAAAAGGGAATCAGTAGATTATTGAAGGCTATAGCTCAGATCAAACAGGGCAATGTAAAACTTATGATGTGGGAAATGATATATTGATATATGATAATTGTAAAGCCATAAGGCCAATCATGCAACATGCCATTTAAATCTTTGTATCTAAGTAAACTGCTGGAAACAGACTAGTTTTATAGCTCCAAATCATTGCTTTGCACACACACTTACTCACACAGACTCACATACACTATATAGATACAATTTAGAGCATCCAATTCACCTTGAATCCATGTTTTTGGACTGTGGGAGAAGGCTGGAGAAAATCTCTCCCGGCAGCGGACTTGCTAAGCCACAATGCCTCCCATATGAATTATTTTGACTTATTAAAAACACAGAAACAATTTGTGTTTTGCAGGTATAATCATAAACATGACTTTGTTTTGCTCTCAGTAGATGAGACATGTTAGACATCACAAGATTAACGTCTTTCTATTCTTTATATGTTTTTTTTTAATTAAAATCAGATGGATGTTGCAATGTGGACAGACTTATTTTGTAACTAAAAGATACCCGTCACATACTTTATTACTGGTAGGATATTACATAAAATTTTTTGAAAAAGATTAATTATTAATAATAATAATAATAATAATAATAATATTAATAATTGTTTGTCATTCAATAATCTAATTCTAAAAATTGGTCAAAAGCATGATAATAATAATTATAATCTAGTAATAATCTAGTCTCGTTATTTTAGTGTTGTAGATAGTGTAGCTGTTGTTAGGTTACAGTTTACTAACTCAAAAAAATAAAGCCTTATGTTTTAAGTTTCTATTCATTCATTATCTCCCGCTTTATCCTCTATTAGGGTTGTGGTGGGGTTCCCCATGCCCATCCAGGGGAGAAAGTTTCGGGCGCTGGGCAGATAGACCCAGGACAGGGCGCCAATCCATCGCTGGGCACACACTCACTCACACAGACACACTCTACATGGGGCAATTTGGAGAATTCAATTGACTTGATCCATGTTTTTGGACTGTGGGAGGAAACCGGAGAACCCGGAGTAAACCCACGCAGACACGGGGAGAACATGGAAACTCCACCCAGATGGGGATTCGAACCGGGAATCCCTAGTGCTGAGAGGCGAACGTGCTAACCACTAAGCCACCGTGCTGCCCTAAGTTTCTATTTAAAAAAAAAAAAAAAATGTAAATATTTGATTTGTTTGTCACTGCTCGCTTAAAAATGAAATTCCTGTTTTTTCTCATTGGATTTGGTCTAAAATGAGTTTCATTATATTTTATCTAGTTAAAATAAAAAAGTTATTATTAATTTGCTGATTTTAGAATTTAATGTGCTATTGCTGCCACATCATGTGTGTATCTTAACTTCCTTAATGTCACAGCACTTGTCCTTTGTTCAAATTTTCTATTTTAATGTGTTATTTCTTAAAAGGAGTCTCTTGTCCTGCCTCTTCTGCAGCCTTTATTCTCCGTCACGCCGAACCTAGCAACCAATGCTAGCGCAGCAGCAGCAGCGGCTGCAGCAGCGGCAGCCACATTTAACCCGTACCTGAGTCCCGTATCACCAGCGCTGGTGCCTACAGCTGCAGAGATCCTTCCCAGTGCGCCAGTCCTTATTGGAGGTAGTCCTGCAGTGGCACCTGTAACCTCCACCGCCAATGCCAATGCGCAGAAGTTGCTTCGCACTGACCGTCTGGAGGTAAGAAAGAAAGAACGTGTTACAGATTCAGTTATAGTTACCACAAACACCCCCCATCACACGCACACATACACATACCACACACATTCTAAAAATATTTTACAGCGGCTGCACGGTGGCTTAGTGTTTAGCACGTTCGCCTCTCAGCGCTAGGGATTCCCGGTTCGAATCCCCATCTGGGTGGAGTTTCCATGTTCTCCCCGTGCCTGCGTGGGTTTCCTCCGGGTTCTCCGGTTTCCTCCCACAGTCCAAAAACATGGATCACGTCAATTGAATTCTCAAAATTGCCCCATATAGAGTGTGTCTGTGTGAGTGAGTGTGTGCCCAGTGATGGATTGGCGCCCTGTCCTGGGTGTATCTGCCCAGCGCCCGAGACGTTCTCCCCTGGATGGGCATGGGGAACCCCACTGCGACCCTAATAGAGTATAAAGCGGGAGATTAATGAATGAATGAATATTTTACAGCATCTTCATAACATTAATGCATGTGATATGTATAGAACATGAATATAATATGCATGTCCTATACATAGTATATGAATAGGACATAGAACATTCTCACTTAATAGAACTCATAACATGTAGTGTATTGTTTTTTTATAAAAAAAAAAAATATATATATATATATATATATATATATATATATATATATATATATATATATATAATATTATAAAAAATTATAAAATGAAAACAGATAATAATAATAATACCCTAAATATAATTGGGATTTGATTTACTGATGTTCATTTTTACTAAAGACCCTATTAGCCATTAAGTACAGTTGCCAAGGAGATGTCAAATGTTAATGTCCTTCAAAAAGTAATAATAAGCACGTATCAGTGTTTTCCGGATTTTGTTTGTATTTCGAACTTTCCTGACCTGGTTGTGGTCATTAAAACAACGTAATTGTGGCTGTTGCTGCCCTCTACTGGAAACATCCATGTAAATATTTTTTTTTTACACCTGAACTTGAGAGGTGCTTGTTTGGCATTCCTGCTAAATATCATTCATTCATTCATTATCTTCTGCTTTCTCCTCTATTAGGGTCGGGGGGGGTTCCCCATGCCCATCCAGGGGAGAACGTTTCGGGCGCTGGGCAGATAGACCCAGGACAGGGCGCCAATCTATCGCTGGGAACACACTCACTCACACACATTCACACTCTATATGGGGCAATTTGGAGAACTCAATTGACTTGATCCATGTTTTTGGGCTGTGGGAGGAAACCGGAGAACCCGGAGGAAGCCCACGCAGACACGGGGAGAACATGGAAACTCCACCCAGATGGGGATTCGAACCGGGAATCCCTAGTGCTGAGAGGCAAAGGTGCTAACCACTAAGCCACCGTGCCGCCCTGCTAAATACTATGTTTAGGTAATTCATTCATTCATTATCTACCGCTTGGGGTTCGGAAGGGTTCCCCATGCCCATCCAGGGGAGAACGTTTCGGACGCTGGGCAGATACACCCAGGACAGGGTTGTGCACCCTCACTCACACAGACACACACCGTATATCATTTAAAGCAGCCAGTTCAGCTTGAATCCATGTTTTCGGTGAACCCAAAGAAAACTCACACAGACACGGGGAGACCACCCGTAGACCACCCGAAATGCTCTCCCCTGGATGGGCATGGGGAACCCACCCATCGCACCGCGACCTTAATAGAGGATAAAGCAGAAGATAATGAATGGATGTATTTCTGTGTTCTCTGTGTCATTCTGTCTCTTGTTTTTCCGCTTGCTTGTGTTCTCTTTTCACATGCCTCTGTATTTGGTAGGTGTGTAGGGAGTACCAGCGCGGTAACTGCTCTCGTGGTGAGACGGACTGTAGGTTCGCTCACCCAGCCGACAGCACCATGATTGACTCCAGTGAGAACACCGTCACCGTGTGCATGGATTACATAAAGGGCCGCTGCTCTCGAGACAAGTGCAAATATTTCCACCCTCCCGCACACCTGCAGGCCAAGATTAAAGCAGCACAGCACCAGGTGAACCAGGCCACTGCCACCGCAGCCATGGTGAGTTCTGATCACAGGCTTTTGATTTGTTGTCAGTAACACACTTGAGATCATGTGGACATCATTCCTCAGTATGTCCATGTACAAGATACAAGATAAACTATAAAAGATTGTTTGAAATAAAGGTGAATTTGTTTTATGGCATGCATGGTTCAATTCGTTTGGAGGAAAATCGATGTGCAACTAACATATAGGTCAAATTTGGCATTTAGGAGTATTGTAGTAAAGAACATCTCTGATACATCCGCATTTAAATTCCTATTTTATTTATGATTATCCAAATAATTTTTCAGGTCACTCATTATTATTTTACAAACCAGGACTCTGGGGGTGGGGGAGGGGGGGGGTACTATGGTTAATCTGAATGGTGGTTTCATAATTTTTTATACAAAAGGTTGTAACAAAACGTTGTATGCTTTATTGAGACGAGACGTAAGCAAGATGTCCGCAGGATAAAATTACTAACAGATTTAATTAGAAAATAAATTAAGTAAATTAAAAGGCACGTCACGGTGGTGTTGTGGTTAGCACATATGCCCCTCAGCGTCGGGGATCCATGATCTGGATCAGGGTGGAGTTTCCATGTTCTCCTCGTGTCCGCTTGGGTTTTCTCCAGGTTCTCTGGTTCCCTCCCGTAGTCCAAAAACATAGATTCAAGGTGTATTGGCTGCTAAATTGCATCAATATGTGTGTCTGTGTGAGTTGGCGTGTGCTTTGAGATACATTGGTGCCCTGTCTTAGGTGTTCTCCCCTGGATTAACATGGGGAACCCCGTGACAATAGTGACTGGGATAGGATTAAGCAGATAATACTGAGATGAGATGAGTTGGGGCAGTTTAGCTATCATCCTCTAATCACCATGTCTTTTGTGTTGTAAAAAAGGCCACAACTGGGGAGCACCACAGGAGGTTTTCCATTTTTAGCCACCTTTAGTTTAGTTAGTTCTATTCAGGGATGTTCTTGCTTTGATGTAAAAGTGCATTGTGCGACTGTCACCCTGAGTTTCAGAGCAAAAAAAGCACAAAAGTAAATTATTTTTTATATTTTAAAAAAGAATGAAATTTAACAGTATGTTACAGCTTGAGTACTACACATTACATTTCAGCATTTGAGAAATATACAAAAGAACAACTTTATTTGACATGCTTTTTTTTTGTCATACAAAGCGACTTACAAGGTGAAAACAGGGTTCAATCACAACATCCCTGGCTGCAATGGAGGGTTAAGTGGCCTTTCTCATTGGTGACCCATTTCAGCATTGGTACATTCATGGACATTTGGATTTGAACCCCCAGAGCCTTCAGATTTTTTATACAAGCCCAACGCCCTGACCACTGTTTAGCTACCAGTTTCCCCACGTTCTCCAGTTTATGTATGTGGGTTAATAGATCATATATAGGCTATCAATCTAAAGCCTGTTGAGTGGTGAACCTTCTCTGCATTTTGTTTCTGTGAGCCAAAATAGGTGATGAGCAGTCCTTTTATCCCCCACAGACCCTGCAAACATAATTTGCAAGGTGCAACCTTATGTGTCCGGACCCCATCAGCTGGGGGGTGGACAGACACTCAGGTTATTAACTTACATTCGCTTTTTCTTTTTATACCTTTTTGAAATGGACAACACAATAATGTTGACTTTTTCGATAAAATGTATTTAACACACTTCTTCCACATTTTTTCTTTTTTTCTTGAAACAGATATATGTTTTGCAAACTATTCATTTGGCAAAATGACATTTATTCAGCATCATTTAAATCAGCACCCAAAAGGTTACATTTTTATGTTGAAACAAAATTGTGATTTTATTCAAATTGTCAGTTCCCTCATTAATGCCCCCAAAAAGTCTCTTGAGCTGTGTTTTAGGGTCGTTTTGGGAATGTCACCCGGTTTCATGAGCCCATCCAAGATCAACTTTAATTTAAATCAACTTTAATTTGTTCAAAATGTGCACCACCTTGCTGAGGCATAAGTTCAAAATACAAGAAGTTGACTAGCTTGACTGAAAATCTGAGATCCTTCTATAACGCTTAGGGCAGCACTACTGTCATCTTTTGTCAGAGACACACTCTATATGGGGCAATTTGGAGAACTCAATTGACTTGATCCATGTTTTTGGACTGTGGGAGGAAACCCATGCGGACACGGGGAGAACATGGAAACTCCACCCATGATGGGGATTCGAACCGGGAAGGCGAGAGGCGAACGTGCTGACCACTAAGCCACTGTGTCGCCCATTTTGATTTGTTTTTTTATAAAATACAATTACACTTTAAAGCATTAGATTAGATTAGATTCTACTTTACTGTCATTGTGCCGAGCATCTAACCCGAAGTAAAATATATAACATTATTTATATAAAGTGCTGTAGTGACACATGTATAGAATAGTATTGTGTATATAGATAAATATAAATATGTCATGTACTGTACATATATGTGTAATTAAGATATACAGAAATGGATATCGGTTATTAAGATGTATACATTTTTAAGTCTTTAATGTCTTTTGAAACCAGCTTTTTATTCGAAGAGAAATTGCTATTGATTTGTGCAGTGCACTGAGTCGCGTTTTTTCTTCGTTTGCTGCTGTAAGGCTTTTGGATTCGCACTAATCTGGAGTGAGCATTTGACTACAACATCAGCAAAATAGCAAGATAAGCCTGTAGTTTGCTAAGTATGTAAAAACTGATTGAATCTGTCATTCAGTCTATTTCCTGTGTCCAGTTTAAACGGCTCATTAGTTGAATCAGCAGGTCTTTTAACCACTTCTTTGTATTTTGTAAATCCGCTGATTTATGAAGTTCTGCTGGTTCATTCAGCCTGAGTTACAGTTGGCATGCCTGTCGAAACATGTTGTAGTCTGTGAGGATCTGGGTGTGACTTATATTTGAAATAAGATAAGATTTATTAGTTTCTATTTATCCATTCCATCCATTATCTCCTGCTTTATCCTCTAGTAGGGTCGCGGGGGGGGGGTTCCCCATGCCCATCCAGGGCACTCACCCAGACGCACACACATACTGTACACACTCTATATGGGCCAATTTAGAGAATTCAATAGACTTGATCCATATTTTTGGACTGTGGGAGAACACCGGAGGAAACCCATGGGGACACGGGGAGAACATGGAAACTCCACCCGGATTGGGATTCGAACCGGGAATCCCTAGTGCTGAGAGGCGAACGTGCTAACCACTAAGCCACCTTGTTTCAATTTAATTTAATTTATTTGTCATTGTGATTATTTACACCACAATATATTAGTTTTTAACTATTTAGGAAAATCATTAGGGTTCCCCAGGCTCATCCAGGGGAGAACGTTTGGGTGTTGGGCAGATACACTGGGCGCCAATCTATATATATATATATGTGTGTGTGTGTGTGCCCAGCGATAGATTGGCTCCCTGTCCTGGGTGGATCTGCCCAGCGCCCGAAACGTTCTCCCCTGGATGGGCATGGGGAACCCCCCCACGACCCTAATATAGGATAAAGCGTAAGATAATGAATGAATGAAAAAAAAAATATATATATATATATAGGGGTGATTTAGAGCAGCCAATTTACCTTGAATCCATGACTTCAGACTGTGGGAGGAAACCAGAGAACCGGAATAAAACCTGCACGGACACGGGGAGAACATGGAAGCCCAAGTGGATGTGCTTACCATTAAGCCACCATGCTGCCCTATTTAGTAAAATGTATCCATCCATCCAAACATGGGGGGGGGGTTCCCCATACCCATCCAGGGGTGAATGTTTCAGGCGTTTTTGATAGGCACAGACACACACACACTTACTCACTCATTCACACAAAACACATACTATATAGGGGCAAGTTGCATTCAGAAGCAGCCGATTCACCTTAAATTCGTGTTTTTGGACTGTTGGTAGATCCATGGACCTTCTGTGCCTTTCAGTGTTACCACAGTTTATTGTGGCACAGATTTCACTGGTTGATCCATGTGGACGTGATAGCTTATAGATCTATAAATCATGTGTAGATGCTGACATGCTCCGAACAGTCCATTCTACCTCATCACTCAAAATCCTCTGTGAGATTAAGATCCGCTAACTGTGGAGAAAGGCCATGAATAGTAAAAAAATGCTTAGATAAGCCCTACTCTCCACCCACAGGTATTAGAAACCAAGAAAACATTTCACATACCGTCACACTACCTTCTCCAACCTGACAGCTGACAGGAGGATTCATTTATTCATGCTTCTTGCACAAAATTCTAACCCTTCCATCAGCATTAGTGTGACTGCTGGCAGGGCCTCACTCATAGTGTTACTGACCTGCCAATGTCTATCCACGCTTGGTGATTTTAACCATTGGTTATTCGCATTTAGGGCGGCACGGTGGCTTAGTGGTTAGCACATCGCCTCTCAGCGCTAGGGATTCCCCGTTCAAATCCCCATCTGGGTGGAGTTTCCATATTCTCCCCGTGTCCGCGTGGGTTTCCTCCGGGTTCTCCGGTTTCCTCCCACAGTCCAAAAAACATGGATCAAGTCAATTCATTCATTCATTATCTTCCACTTTATCCTATATTAGGGTCGCGGTGGGGTTCCCCATGCCCATCCAGAGGAGAACGTTTCGGGCAGATACACCCAGGACAGGGTGCCAATCTATCGCTGGGATCAAGTCAATTGAGTTCTCCAAATTGCCCTATATAGTGTGTGTCTGTAGGGGTGTATTCAACAAAGGATTTTCATAGTCGAATCTGATTCGTCAGATTTCCCCTATAGTCGACTGATAGTCGAATCAGTTAAAATTTCACCACAAGATGGCGCTATAAGCGTGGTTTTAAAAAAAATTTTTTTTTATATTTTACTTGTTTTTGTAGAGCACCGTGAATGGGATCCCCGTTCTGGACTTTTTTCCACTTCAAAGGAAAAACCTAAAAAAAAAACTAAAAACCTAAAAATTATGATGATTTTATTTGACAAAAGGGGACAACAAAGACATTTCATGTAAAAACCCCAGCAGCCATGAGCGCCCCCATGTGGTCAAAATGGTACATTCGACTATGAGGTTCATAGTCGACTACGGTTCTAATCGAATCGTCGAATCAGGAATATTGCAGCTCACCCCTATTGTCTGCCCATTAGATTGGCGCCCTGTCCTGGATTATCTGCCCAGCGCCCGAAACGTTCTCCCCTGGATGGGCATGGGGAACCCCCCCCCCATGACCCTAATATAGGATAAAGCGTAAGATGATGGATGGATGGTTATTTGCATTTCTGCAATTTAAAAATGCACTTTATAGTTATTTTAGCATTGTATTTGTGCATCGTCTGTTTCACAGAAAGACTCTTGACATCCTCCTCTGATGCCTTTCATCGAGGAGTTGTTTATGTCCACAGGGTCCCCTTGTATTGTTTTTTTTTTTTCTTTCTTACCACCACACTGTTCATTATATACACCTGACACTGCTGCATGTGAAAACCCTATAACTTTGGCAGCTTTGAAATATTGATCCATGACCATGTCTTGTTCGAAGTCGTTCAGATCACTCAATTTTCCCACTGAAATGGATTCACACAGGGCGGCATGTTCTAGTAGTTCTCCTCTCAGTGCTGGGGATCAGGTTCAAATCACATTTTGGGTGGTTTCCATGTTCTCCCCGTGTCCACGTAGGTTTCCTCTGGGTTCTCTGGTTTCCTTGCACAATCCAAAAACATGGATTTAGGTTAAATTGGAACAATCTCCCTATCCAAATTTGCAATATTGACTGTCTATCAACCTTTAAATCCCGGCTCAAAACCCACCTCTTTACAATCGCATATTCCTAATTTTCACCGCACATTTTTCTGTTTATTATTTTATGCGATAGTGAATGATTGTATTTAAATCTGTTTGTCTGATTTGATTTTATTTTATGCCCTTTTATATTGTGTCCCTTTTAACTTTTGTAAGGTGTCCTTGAGTGCCCCGAAAGGCGCCATTTATAAATAAAATGCATTATTATTATTATTATTAAAATTAAATTTCTAAATTGCCCCATATAAAGTGGTTGTGTGTGCGATCTGTGTAAGTGAGTGTGTGCCCAATGATAGATTGCCCGCCCCATGACCCTCGTAGAGGATTAGGTGGAAGATAATGAAAAAATGAGTGGATTTGCAGAAAGCCTGCTTACACGTTGCATTCTAAGGTCATTGTGTGTACTTTCCATTTAGGAAGGCTGTAATCGTGAAAGGGAAGGTGTCTCTGATAAAATAGGCATTCAGTGTTTTTCTCTCCCGAAAACTGGTATCATTAGCCAGCAAAATTCTAAAACATATTACAATTTACAATAATTACAATAATTTTTGATACGTACTTTTGTTTAGCCCAATTTGTGTGACATTAATTAAGATAAAATAAGATAAGATGGGCCTTTATTTGTCCCAAAATGGGAAATTCACATTCTCAGCAGCAAGTTACATAAGAAAAAAGGTGAAAAAGGTATTTAGCAATTAGAAAGAAATTTTAAAAACTAAGAAAATTTAAACAGAAATAGAAATCTATATATATGCATGATAAATTCAAATTTTCAGTTATGTACAGACATTCATTCATTCATTCATCCATTATCTCCCGCTTTATCCTCTATTAGGGTCGCGGTGGGGTTCCCCATGCCCATCCAGGGGAGAACGTCTCGGGCGCTGGGCAGATAGACCCAGGACAGGGCGCCAATCCATCGCTGGGCACACACTCACTCACACAAACACACTCTATATGGGGCAATTTTGAGAATTCAATTGACTTGATCCATGTTTTTGGACTGTGGGAGGAAACCGGAGAACCCGGAGGAAACCCACGCAGACACGGGGAGAACATGGAAACTCCATCCAGATGGGGATTCGAACCGGAATCCCTAGCGCTGAGAGGCGAACGTGCTAACCACTAAGCCACGGTGCCGTCATGTACAGACATATAACAAAGAAATAAAATGAAATAAATATTGCTCATATGAACAAATATTGCACATAAGGAATTTTAACTGTGAGATATTAAAGCAATAAAGCATGAGAGTGGGTTCACAAATGTGTTTATCGAAAACAAAATTAATAAACTGGTTTTGGTCCTTATCTGGTCTAGTTTTTAAAGAAAACATTGATTGCTGAGTAACAGGATACAGGCTTATCAGGAATCGGCTCACTATTTATATTAATCTGTATTTCTATATATGGTACATGATGAAAAATAATGTATTGTATATTACACATTGATATGAATATGGAGCGCTCAGAGGTGTGCGTTATTGTCAATAATGTCGCTGGACAAATGGCTCAGCCAATCAGATTTTAGGACCGAAAATACCTGTTTTATAAAGAAGTTATATTGTAGCATGTCAGAGATCTTCTTTACAAATACTCGGGGTTAAAGTCACATTATTATTTTCTGAAATTGTATAAAAGAACTAATGCTCATTCTGTTATAGCAAATTGCTTTACCTTTCTAAAGCTTGAAAAAACACACTATCAGGAGATTTAAAGATTAAATGCAATTTATCTTGTAAATTATGTACATTTTAAGTATCGGACATTACAAACCATCTCTGTTGATATTGTTCAATTGCCCATGTGAGCCTACAGTTGCACTCCATCTATATAGGGGTCCAAATATCTATATATTGGTTTGAATTTACTACTCTCACTTTTAATTCATCATTGGTTTTGCCAGCTTGTATTCCTTGACTTCTGTTATCAGGTGTTGTAGACATGTACTGTATGTCGGTACACAAGTACCATTATGTGTAAAGCATGTAAATATATATCTGTAGGCTTATCAAGCGTTTATAATATGGTAAATAATCGCTAACATTAAAACGATTGCGGTCCATGTGGATTGTTTGAACTCTACTGTAGTTGATGTTAAGTATTGGTCATCGATGTTATTTCTTAAATATGACTTTAATGTGCATGTGAAGTCCTGATATCCCTTTTGTACACTGCATTTCAAGTGATTTTTTTATTTGTTTTTTTTTTCTCACCCACCCAAAATGCACTGCTGCCCCCATGATGCACCTCTGCTTGCTGTTTATGTTTATGCGCTTGAACCCCATTGGCCCATTGCCATCATGTGCTCGCTGCCTGCTAATTAAGACGGCTGTCAAATCACTGAAGCGACCCCTCGAGGCCACCTTTGACCTGGTACTATTACCTTTCACCTTTTTGGCTTGGCATGATGCTTTGTTGTAGTGTCTTAACAAGCAATAATTTGCTAGCTAGTCTGTTTAATGTTCCTTTATTGGCTTTATTAAGTTCTTTTCCTACTTCTGTCTTAGTAACTTTAAGTGATCACCTGATTGTGGGCTATCTGCGGATTGGGACTGGGCTAAACAAAGCTGTCATGTGGTGGCTATAAGGGAAACCTGAAAAAACGATATATATTCGATGTCTCGACACTCTGGTGTGTTAAAGAGACAAGTGTTTAATACGCTGACCACAATCAGATCATCATGTATAGTCTGTTCTTCAGCATAAGGACAGGATCAGAAGTACTAAACAGTGCAGGCGTGGGTGCGTGGGTGTGTGTGTGCGTGGGTGTGTATGTGTGTGTTGTCAGTGTCTGTGTGTAATGCATGTTTATTAGCTGTAAAGTGCATGAATAACCAGGTTAACTGGGTAACTGGGTATGAGCTATGTGGCAGCAAAGCTATACCACCTGAGCGACAGATATTAACTTACGTCTCATACTTCGCAGATATCATGGAGAAAGCAGTGCAGCTTTGATTTATTTTAAGTTGACACGTTCAGGATCTTTCCTTTTTTATTTTACCAAGTTTATTCTTTTTCTAGAACAGCACTTGCTTCATTTGCACTTACTCCAGCTAAGCTGGTACAGTGATGTTAATGCTAATATACAGGATATTATGTAAATATACTCAGTTGAGTGAGTTGCCATTTTATTTTCTGCTCGTGAATTAGTCATGTATAGGCTGCTGCTTGCCTGCTGTTTTGTTTAATTTTTCAACTTTATTTTTCAGTTTTGTGCTGTAATATGATGTCTATGATGATAACTCATATATATTCCCTTCCCTTTCTCTTTTATCCTACCTACGTACCACTTTTTTTTCCCCCCTACACCCAGCAGGGCCTCACTCATAGTGTTATGCCTCCTTTGCCAAAGAGACCAGCCCTCGAGAAAACCAACGGTGCCACCACCATGTTTAATGCTGGCATGCTGCAGTACCAACAGGCACTGGCCAACATGCAGTTTCAGCAACAGGCCGCATTTATTCCTTCAGGTAGGGGCCTGATCCGAGCTGAGCGCTGAATCTCGGCCTGAGATACGAAAAAGAAAAGAAAAATTGGAGTTATATATTGCATACGTTTATCTGGAGCTGTTTCTACAACATGAAAAGAATTAATATTAAAAACCGAGTGAATTCAGACTTGAAATTAGGCTGGATAAGATCAGGTTTGATTATACAACAGTGTAACTGGTTCCTTCTTAACTACTGACTTGTCGTCACTTTGGGTAAAAAAACACAACATGCTAAATGACAAAATGGAAATGTAACATTCTTTTAATTCATTCATTATCTTCCGCTTCATCCTATATTAGGGTCGCGGTGGGGTTCCCCATGCCCATCCAGGTGAGAACGTTTCGGGCGCTGGGCAGATACACCCAGGACAGGGCGCCTATCTATCGCTGGGCACACACTCACTCACACAGACACGCATGCATACACACTCTATATGGGGCAATTTGGAAAACTCAATTGACCTGATCCTTGTTTTTGGAGGAAACTCCACCCAGTTGGGGATTCGAACCAGGAATCACTGGAGGCCACCACTAAGCCACTAAGCCTTAGATGCTAATTTATTTCATAAATATTCTACAATTCTAAAATTACATTTGAATAAAATTAGCTTCAACTTATGTTTACAGTCTAAACAGTTTAGTAGAACCTGCTGCAGTAGATTTTTGTCTGAACAGTTGGGCAGTTTTAGTTTGTTATTTAGTGAAATTTGGATGTCTAACATGTGGAAACAGGCACGGGTTCCTCCAAGACTACGTTTTGTGACTCATAGACAACAGAAGGACAGATTTCTGGCATGGATAGACACTTTTCTTAATACTCAGTCTGTAAAAATAATAAGTACAGTCGTGTACTTATAATAATAATACAATAATAATGACAGCCGTGAATTACATGATCAAAATGATGACCATCCAAAATACATGGTCATCATTTTGATCATGTAATTCATGGCTGTCATGCAACTGAATCACCGACCAGATAACTGAGAGCTTGTTTTATAGCAAAAATCCCTTAAAGTTAGTCCACTTGGGCTGTGACTAACAGTTTAAACTCGTAAAGGTAATATCCTTCACCGTTATAATTTAAAACTCTATTCAAATAACTAAGCACTATGGACAAATGCTGTTTTGAAATCACTTTATTGCAAACGAAGCAAAAACGTCCTATGCCAGCGACACATTCACCTGCAGAAATGCAAGCACTGCTTGTTGTGTGAAATAATGCGAGTGTGCAGGATGTTCTGCTGCACCGATGGTCTGACTTATGAATGGATTAGTAGCAGTTAGCAATAGATTCCAAACCAAAGCCTTATTACGACCTGAAAGACAGCAGTGCAAGACAAAGCAACAAGAAAGACCCTCCAGAGTGAGAATTTCATCTGTTTAAGAAGCTCTCAAAATAAGAATCACATCAAGCAACACCATGTGTACAGAAAAAAATGCATTGAATGCAGTTTGCCTGCTTTGTACTTGACATTGATTCATCCATTATATTTGTATAATTTATTTCCCATATTAAAATAATTTGTGTAAAAAAAACAAAACAATTGAAACAATGCATCATCTATGGTGATGGATATTATTCGATTAGACCCCAAATGAATGACCATCATATGTTTATACTGACCTTAATGTATTAAATTAATTTATATAGTGCTTTGGGATTTATTTGCTCAAAGGGCTATAATTCATTACATCCATCCTATATAATTTATTCAAATGTATTACTAATGATTTTTTTTATATTGCTAAATGTCTAACAAACAAAACAATAATGGTTTATATACAGTTAAGGCATGCGGTAAAATACAATCAATGCCAGTTCATTCTTGGATTTAAAAGTAAATATATAACTGTGATTTAAGCTACTTTTACAACCTAACAGAGCAAAGACTATTAGCAGTAAACATCCCTCCGGACCAGGGTTTAGTATAACAGCTTTTCAGAGTTGTTTTATCTTGTGAATTCAGATCTCTCTCTCTCTCTCTCTCTCTCTCTCTCTCTCCTCTCTCTCTCTCTCTCTCTCTCTCTCTCTCTCTCTCTCTCTCTCTCTCCCCCTCTCTCTCATAAAATGTATATAACAATATGATGTATAACTGAAATTATATGTATTGTTTTAAAATGTCACCCCATCTAAAGGAATTGCTAGTTTTTAATCATAATAGTTCATTTAATTTCTGTGAATGTGTTATCATCATAGTCTGTAAACATTTCCCATTTTGAAGAGATGTTCCCCGTTTTAATGTCTATTATTGTCTTGCTGAATATCCTCACACCTCCCTCTAACTTCCCAGCTATAGATCACACATTCCAGAACTAATCAGTCTTGTGAATGTCATGATTCCCTGTAGTGTTTCATTTTTGTCTACCTTTGTTTGTCGTCTCTCTTTAATCTAACCAACCTTGTGATGGGCTGTTTTGAATCTTCTCCTTTTTCCAAACCACTTCCTGTTGCAATGCATGATGGGCAGGCTCAATATTGTGCATGACTCCTGCAACGAGTGTGGGTAGGTCTTTTAGCCTTCCTCCCTTTTGGCTGCTCACACACCATCTTAAAAACACACAACAAATACAAAAGCTATTTGAATTCAGCAGAATGATTTAATCTGGTCAGTTATATAACAAATAGAAATGTAAATGAATAGTATAGCAGCGTTTTGGTATTTAATCAATGCAGTCCTGTGTGATGAGTTTTACTTTACTTATAGTTAGATAATGCAATAATGAATTAGAAAAGACATTGGAATTTTTTTGTAATTCACTTAATCACAGCTCTTATATTTCATGCAATTGTGAGGTGCAGTTCCAATGATTGATACAGCCAGTCTAATGCCAACCATAAACATATGCTTTTACTTTGTAATTGTGTCTTGTGAAAAATAAGGTTTTATAAATGTATTAAGTCAATAAGTGAAAAGTTCTTCTACAAATAACAAATAAAAATGGACCTCTGCTAATTTAATCTAGTTATTTATTAAGTGTTTATTTCATAAATAGAACGAATAGACAAAATGTGGCTGGTACAAAATTTTATTATAATAAAATAATAATTATTATAATTATAATATATTATTCGAATCCCCATCTGGGTGGAGTTTCCATGTTCTCTCTGTGTCCGTGTGGGTTTTCTCCCACAGTCCAAAAACATGGATCAAGGTCAATTGAGTTCTTCAAATTGCCCCATATAGAGTGTGTTTGTTTGAGTGATTGGCACCCTGTCCTGGGTGTATCTGCCCAGCGCCCGAAACATTCTCCCCTGGATGGGCATGGGGAACCCCCCAGCGACCCTAATATAGGATAAAGCGGAAGATAATGGATGGATAATATATTATAATTATTATTATCATTAATATTATTATAATTATTTGAATATCATAATCGGCTCTCAAGTAAAAAATAGTTTTTAAAGATTTGGAAACTCTGAAAATCATGTCACTGTAATAATACAGTATTCAGCTAAAATTATAATAGATTAGATGGCTGAAGTTAATGGCAGTTTTGGACATATATTTACAAAGTATTCACTAGTGATGCACAGATCCTGATACTGCGTACATGTATTTGTACTTATAATTGTATAATATTCTAATACATTGGTGTTCAATATCACTTAATACCACCACATAATATCAGTTGTTCAGTTACAGTTATATTTCAGTGACATTAAGTTCTTCTAGCAAGTATATGTAACAATTAAAAACTACAGAACATCTGACAAAAACTAAAATTCATTGTTGTTACTCCAATGGTAGTGTCAGTAAGTCCTTATATTAATACTTTGTATAAACAAGCTCATAAATGTGCTTGTTCTAGGTCGAACAAAATATGGTAGCAGGACATCTCTTGTGCTGAACTCGATAGTGTATCACATTAGAACGTTAGAGATCATAGTGTTCACGTAGTAATAATTTTTTAATCATACGACTAATAATATTAATAAATAACTATTGTAATGACACAAGCAAGCAGTTAAACATTTTAGTTGACCAGCCTTTTTAAATACAATGTTAGCTGCAATGTTGAAAACAGTTCTTGTAGTTGGAAGGAGACATTTAGAGCCTTGTGTATGAGCTCTCATTTCTGTTCTCGCACATTACAATACACATTTCTCACACAAAAGAGTAACGTGATTATCACATGCGTTTCTGCTGTAAAGTCTACACAGAAAAATCACCAATAGTAAATGATTACCAGTGAGAAACCAATAAAGTTGCATAAACAGAATAATAAGATTGATATAATATGAATGCAAGTCTCATGCACCCTGATACTCAGTCACATGCTGCTAGTTTATCAGCCAATAATTCCATTAACTTTAGAGGTGTTTTGACTTGACATTTACGAACCTCTGGAAACATCTGCATATATTCAACATCTAAGTAAATAACCAAGTTTACTTTTCTGTTTTGTTTGATTTGACTCTTTTTTACTGTAAATCTGATATGTAATAAAGTGTGTGTGCATATATATATATATATATATATATATATATATATATATATATATATATATATATATATATATATATAGGGTCGCGGTGGGGTTCCCCATGCCCATCCAGGGGAGAACATCTCAGGCGCTGGGCAGATAGAGCCAGGACAGGGCGCCAATCCATCGCTGGGCACACACTCACTCATACAGACACACTCTATATGGGGCAATTTTGAGAATTCAATTGGCTTGATCCATTTTTTTGGACTGTGGGAGGAAACCGGAGAACCCGGAGGAAACCCACGCGGACACGGGGAGAACATGGAAACTCCACCCAGATGGGGATTCGAACCGGGAATTCCTAGTGCTGAGAGGAGAACATGCTAACCACTAAGCCACCGTGCTGCCTATATATATATATATATATATATATATATATATATATATATATATACACACACACACACACTCTTATTTATATATATATATATGTATACGTTGTTAGTCTTTAGTATGTTCTCCAATAATCAGGACCCCCACAGAAAAAGGGTATTGCGGTGGATGATTCTCAGTGCTGCACTGATGCTGACATGGTGGTGGTGTGTTAGTGTGTTGTGCTGGTACGAGTGAATCAGACATAGCAGTGCTACTGGACAGAGAACAGTACCCCAATCAGAACATACAGGTGTCTGATCCATCATCCACCACCCTAATAATACCTCTGTGTGGTTCCTGATCATCAGAGAAGAGAAGTATATAGAGAGATAGATGGACTAAAGAATGGAATTTTAAAACAATGTGTATATATGCATATGTGAATGACCAAGCAGATGGATGACTGTAAACATCCATCCATCCATTATCTCCCGCTTTATCCTCTATTAGGGTCGCGGTGGGGTTCCCCATGCCCATCCAGGGGAGAACGTTTCGGGCGCTGGGCAGATACACCCAGGACAGTCAATCGCTGGGCAGACTGTAAACATTATTAATAAATTCATAATATAAAATCACCAAATAGCCTTAAAAGGGATTATTGCAAATAATAATAATAATAATGTGCATGTGACTGACTTAAATTCCAAAGCAAAATTGTGATTGGTGCAAAAATACTTATTATTATAACTTATTATTATTAACGTATTAATTAAACCGTTAAAATTTACTACTGGTGAATTGCGTGTCTCCCTGTCACTACTCCCACCTATCAATATAGTCACTTTTACCCCTACACATGTGTACATCTGTTGGCCACACTCCTTTGTATGTGTGCTTATATGATTTTCCCCTCTGAAAAGTACCCATGATGCACGGCGCTTCACCGGCCGCTGTGTCCGCAGCAACCACGTCCGCCACTAGTGTTCCCTTCGCATCTGCATCAGCCAATCAGGTTTGCCCCCTTTATGGCTCTCTTTCTCTCCTTCCCCTTCCTTGTTCTCTCTGTCTGTAAAGCTTAAAGGGATTCTTTTACTTTTTGGGGGCTTTACCTCTCCCTCTGGCATTATTTTTTATTTTTTAATGAAGAATTGTTTTAGGATGAAGCTTTTTTCACTATGACTTTTCTCTCTGTTTTTTGGAAAATAGCATTTTAATGATGTTTTTGTCTCTTTCCACTTTGAGGACTCTTCTCTGTCAAAGCTGACTACCAACGAATACATGCAATTGGTAGGTAAACATTTCTCTGTTTCGAACATTAAATCAATTATGTAGGTAACTAAAAATGTATGCTTTTTAATGTAGAACTTGTGCTGAGAGGCGAACGTGCAAACCACTAAGCCACCGTGCCGCCAACTAAATTCCATTTATTTAGTCCTAAATGGTTATTTTGTATTAATTTAGTAATTGTTTAATAAATACAGAAAATTATTATAGTGGTTTTCAATCATTATTATTATTATTATTGTTTAGGAAGAATCTGCTAATTGCATTATGAACTGTATATTTACTTGTCATTGCATAAAAACACATTTTAACTTGTGTCTGTTGTACTGGATAAGAATTACGGTAAAATAAAGGTGAGTTGTCAGTACAATAAATAGAATGTTTATAATTTAAAATAATGAAAACCGAATTATTAATGGGATTGCGTACTGTGAATTCTGTCATGCGCTAATTTCTCTTTCATTTTAATTAGGGTTACATCATTTTATCAAGTCCCTTTAACATTTTGTACAATTATATGAATGTTTTTTGTTTATAGATTTGATTTTCTACATTTCTTTACTATTTTCCTTCTTTATTTTTGCAGAATTTAAAATCTGTGTAAATTCCATTTATTTAGTCCTAAATGGTTATTTTGTATTAATTTAGTAATTGTTTAATAAATACAGAAAATTATTATAGTGGTTTTCAATCATTATTATTATTATTGTTTAGGGAGAATCTGCTAATTGCATTATGAACTGTATATTAACATCATCGTTAGATTTTGAGGTTTTCTTTTTTTTCCAGATTCCAATAATATCTGCAGAGCATCTGACTAGCCACAAGTATTTGACTCAAATGTAGTCCTGGTCAGTCCAGTAAGTATTTTATGATGAATTTCTTTTTATTCTTTGAACTTGACTGAGCAATATACTTAATTCGGTTCAAGTCAATTTAATGAACGTTTATCTATATATAGGATTTATTTTACAAATAAAACATGATTACAATGTCTCAAAGTATCTGTATCAAATCTCTACCAGTTTCAGATGTTTAATAGATAATTAGACGTAAACTCCACTCAGATCGGGATTCGAACCTGGATCCCCAGTGCTGAAATATAAATGTGCTAACCACTATGTGTTGTCCTCATTGTGCATGTAAAATAAAATTAGGGGTTTATGATTTGTTTATGTATTGTAATGACAAATGGAGGAAAAAAACAATCTATTTTTTTATCCAGACTCCCACCCTCTGCTGAATTTATAATCTCACTGCCTGAGAGACAGTGACATTAAACGTTTAGCAGAGGGTGGGGGTATATATATGTGTATATATATATATATATATATACCAGTGTCTATGGCCAGGCTGTGATCACTTTGTCTGGATGAATGAAAAAAGAACAATTCACCTTTAAAATGTAACGTTGCACGTTTACTATTTGTTCTAATTGAATGTCTTTGTTTTTTGTTTTGTTTTTCAGAAATAATGAATTTGCTGAGCTTTTCCCTGAAAACAAGTAATAATTTTACAACTACCATTTAAACAGCTAAATTAATTTAGTCCCATGTACCCCTGAGATATAACGACTTTACCAATGTAATATTTAAAGGACTATTCTATACACACAAAAACATTCTGCCCTTAAATGTGATGTGAAGAAGACGTGTGTACATATGACTGGATTCAGTACATACTATTTACCTGAGAGTGCTTTGTTGTTATCACGTTCTAAAAATGTGCTTTTGCACAACTTGTTAGCCATGGTACCAACAAACATGCAACTATTTTGGTTACAAATTACTCCTACAATACACCTCCATCCAGACTAACACAATCTAACACCAGTCCTAAAATATTACAGTATTGTTAAAAAGATGCAATGTCCATGATACCTATAATACTAAACTTAAACATATGCATAAAGTGGGTTAAATATTTATACTATTTGGGTGAGGTGGGAATATGCAGAAGATTCATCTATTTGTAGACCTGTCATCACAGGTACAAGTCACCTTCTGTCTTACTGTATAGTTATTACTCATGACACAACTTCTTTGGTGAATTGTAACAGATTATGCCATATTCATTACCGATGTCCCAAAGCCTAATGAACTATATTGAATAAATGATAGATAATAAGTAATGATTTCTTAGATAGTTATCAATGGGTTTAGTATATTTTATTAACTTCACATATTCTGAAAGAGCTTACTTGTGAGTTAATTGAATGGTGGTTTGGTGTATGGTTAAAAAAAAAAAAAAAAACACAAAAAGAGAGAAAACGCACCTCATATATAATTTTATGGCACAATGAAACCCAATGCAAGCAGTTCAGACCTCTAATCAAGCTTGTAGTAAAGTATAGACATCTAGTCAAACTCACTTGTAGAGAAAGATCAGGATAAAAGAAGACTAATGAATGTTTTTTTAGGTAAAACAGGAATCCAATTGATATTTCTAAAGCACACATTAGCAAAACTTTACAAGACAAGTGATGGGCTACTTATGGAAAGTGTTATATGAGCAGTGTTATTATGTTTACCAGAGATTGTTTTATACATCATTTCACCTCTGAGTTTGTTTTTTTTTTAATGAATTTTTATTGTCGTTTGTCTTCAATCGCTTCGAATAGCTTTTCCATTCAACCTTAGATAAGCCTTTTGACCTGCATGAAAACAGGGTTGCCTTTTCTTCCTGTTGCCATATGTTTTTAATTGCCTTGAATAAAGAGTGGCGTTTTCAGTCGTGAAATCGGAGGCGGAAACAAAGCCCCGCTCGTTTTTACATCGTCAGTGTCACAAAGACTATCATAGTGAAGAAACTGTTTCCCAGGGTCAGGACTCTAGTTGCCGAAAGAGGGCACTGATTGAAATTGGGCACCGTTGATGATTGATTTCCTTCTGATTTGTTTTGTATATGTGAGAATGGATATGTATTTGGTTCTAGGTTTCATTTGTAAGGATTTGGTGCCATTTGTGTTGTTTTGTTTTCGATTTTAAAATAGCCTATGTACAGCAAAAAGAAGATAATGTTAAACATTCTGTTAAGTCTGTTAAGTTGTGCCAAAGTAATTTTAAAAAAACATTAATTTATGGATTTTACAGTCTGTACTACCAATGAATGATTGATTCTGATGGTCATGGTGTGGTCCAGGTTTGTTTAGCAGAGCAATGAATGAAGCCACATCTTTAATGTAATGTTAAGAACCTGCCGCTGAGAACTGAAAAAATGTCTTAATTCTGTTTTCATGTACAGTGTTGCATCATTTAAGCATGGGGTCATTTTATTTGACAATTTCTTAACAAAAAATATACATTTCATTTATAATCAGTTTGTCGCTTAATGTGGTTCAATTATCTTCAGCCAATCAAAAGTAACTGAAATATAATTGACCCCTGCAACGTGTTATTGCTTTTCCTTCTTTACTGAGGCCTTAGATTTCAGTTTGTGTTTTCACATTTTGCAATGGTAATTCATTCATCATATTATTATTCCTTGGTTTTGCATATTTTATATTTGAATAATCATTTGACACATACGGCTCACACATTTATTTCACCAGCGTAGGTAAATCATAGTGCTACATGTTGCATGTTTCGTTTTGTAATTTTGCTAATATTTGGTTTGTATTTCAGAATATTGTATTGCGGCTTTTTTTTTTCTCTTTTGTTATTTGCCTTTTCGTTCATGCTGTATGTTTACCTCTTTTTGAGGATGTTTGAATGTTTTACATTTTTCATTTTTTTTGTTTTTGAATTTTATATTGTTGTTGTTTCGTTTTGATATTGATTTAAAAAAAAAAACAAATAGTCTAGGCACCACAAATCAATATGACAGGTGTTCATTTCACAAACTTTTCTTCGTAAGTCGTCAGTTAACTGATTATGTGTGAGAGGGACAATTTTATTTTCTACTGTATCCATTTCAAAAAAATCAAAATTGTATTTTGATATTTCATAGAATATCCCTGATGGTCAGACAAACAACGAGCAGTGATAGAACTATATATGAATATATCTATATATATAGCTAGAGAATTTGGAATATTTACTGAGATGGAAGGTTGTAGGGACTTGGGCTGCAAGTGAGTGAGCCATGACCCGAGGGACAAAGTTTGAATTTTGCACTTGTGTACATAGTCAATATAAAACAAGGAAAAGAATAAGTGTATAATATGGAGAACTTATTTTGAATAATAAAAGATTCTATGAGAAAATTTTGTTAGGATAATTTAAGGAATAATAGAGTAAATAGACCAGCTAACTGAATTTGCTTGCAAAAGTGGCACGGCTCCTTTTATTACTTCGAATCATTGCTTTAGAAAAAAAAAAAAAAAAAGAAGTAAAGCTAAGCATCGCTTCGCCTTAATCACATGTGCTGCCTGTCAAACCTCAGTGCTCAGAAATTTCTCTCATGCAGTAAATGTGTGTGTTGTGTTTTCTGTCATGAATTCATGGACAGCTTTGTCCAGGTTATCAATGGTTTATATATATTTCACTGATAGGATGGCACTCTGGTTAGCGCGTTCACCTCTCAGCGTTGGGGATACAGGTTCGAATCCTGGATAGATGGATTTCCCTGATAATATTAATCCAGCGGATCTGTATCTGAAACACTTTCTGACAGTAAGCCTCCTCACACATTTGCTGCATGTACAACAAACCATCTGAAGGACTCTTTAACAGGACTGAAAGGTCATTAAGCTGGCAGCAAGCTCTTCTCTACATGCTAGCACAGCATCCCATAGTGGAGAAAAGACACAGAAATGATCTGGATGCTTCTTGCATGTACACAGGATTTAATATAAAATACACCTATAGATAAGACGGTAGCTTATTAAGTGCACAGCCATTTAAAAAAGTAGCGCTTCGTATCAGCATATGTTAAATGTTTATCGAAATAGCACACACTCACTCGAAATCTATAGGACGAAATGGTAAAAAAAAATAAATAAAAAAATAGGCTAATGACTTAAAGTTCAGTCACCCCACATACACGCCCAATACATAATACACACAGATGCTCATATGCGTGTGTTTACCGGGCAACTGTGCCTTCAGCAGGAAAAGGTCAGCCACCAAAACGACGAAAACACAATGAATGTATCACTTCTGATCTCCGTTTGAGGTTTGACTCATTTAACGCTGCTGCACAAGTGCTAATAAACCAAAGCATCTCCTCCCTCCAAATACACACAATACAGTACAAGGCTGTACAGTGAAACCACAGGTGGTTCCTACCTGCTGAAAGCACCTGCTTTATTGAATGCTTAATGCTCTCCATGTAACTTCATGTCCATTCTTTGCTTACAGTTGCTCTTAAATCTTGTACCATGTTTTAAAATGTTTTATGCACATTTATTATTGTTTCTTTGATTCTTGCTGTTATGAATGAAAAAAATAAAAATGACAAAATGGATCCCAACTCAAACTTTGTGTTTTATATCCACTGTGCATACATCTGTACATATTTGTGATTGCAATTTTACCAGCAGTGCTTTCAAACTCACATGGCAATCAACTCGAACCCGTTGCACCAGATAACATGGATACACTGTGCTTGCAATGGCATGGTTCCCACTAAAATCCACAAGTTGCCCCAATTCAAATTGCAAAATCTGAGTCTGTCAGGTAGGGCGGCACGGTGGCTTAGTGGTTAGCACGTTCGCCTCTCAGCGCTAGGGATTCCCGGTTCGAATCCCAATCTGGGTGGAGTTTCCATGTTCTCCGCGTGTCCACGTGGGTTTCCTCCGGGTTTTCCGGTTTCCTCCCACAGTCCAAAAACATGGATCAAGTCATTTGAGTTCTCCAAATTGCCCCATATAGAGTGTGTCTGTGTGAGTGAGTGAGTGTGTGCCCAGCGATGGATTGGCGCCCTGTCCTGGGTCTATCTGCCCAGCGCCCGAGACGTTCTCCCCTGGATGGGCATGGGGAACCCCAACGCGACCCTAATAGAGGATAAAGCGGGAGATAATGAATGAATGAGTCTGTCAGGTAGGGCGGCACGGTGGCTTAGTGGTTAGCACGTTTGCCGCTCAGCGCTAGGGATTCCCAGTTCGAATCCCAATCTGGGTGGAGTTTCCATGTTCTCCCCGTGTCCACATGGGTTTCCTCCGGGTTCTCCGGTTTCCTCCCACAGTCCAAAAACATGGATCAAGTCAATTGAGTTCTCCAAATTGCCCCTTATAGAGTGTGAGTGAGTGAGTGTGTGCCCAGCAATGGATTGGCGCCCTGTCCTGGGTGTATCTGCCCAGCGCCCGAAACGTTCTCCCCTGGATGGGCATCGGGAACCCCACCGCGACCCTAGTAGAGGATAAGCGGAAGTTAATGGATGGATGGAGTCTGTCAGCATGGTGGCATAGTGGTTAGCACGTCTGCCTCTCAGCGCTGGTCGATCCAGGTTGGAATCCTGATCTGGGTGGAGTTTCCATGTTCTCCCCATATCTGTGTAGGTCTCTTCTGGGTTCTCCGGTTTCTTCCCACAGTTAAAAAACATGGATTTATGGTAAATTGGCTGCTCTAAATTGCCCCTATATAGTGTGTGTGTGTCTGTATGAGTGATAGATTGTGCCAAGAGTTAGATGGGCGCCCTATCCTGGGTGTATCTACACATCACCCGAAACACTCCATAGCGGATGGGCATGTGGAACCCCTCCCCTTCCCCCTCATGACCCCAGGATAGGATTAAGTGAAAGATAATGAGTCTGATCTTAATATTTGGTTACCATGATCACTCTTATAATTTATTTCAAATGTGTACTGTTTGTGTTAGTCATGATGTTCCTTGTTCACTATACTGTTTTAAGATTCATTTATGAAGGACATTTTCTACTGACCATCTGCTGTCTGATGTGCTGGATTAACATACTGGAGTAAATGTGTCCTGCTGTTTTTGAGGACGTCAATCGTTACTGAATACATTAGGTCATTTTGCAGCTGCCTTCATCTGAAATGTCTTATCTTAAA
>JAFMOC010000034.1:835000-1135000 GCA_019802505.1 Corydoras sp. C115 | reverse complement strand
TCTCCTCTCAGCACTAGGGATTCCCTGTTCGAATCCCCATCTGGGTGGAGTTTTCATGTTCCTCCCGTGTCTGCATAGGTTTCCTCCGGGTTCTCCGGTTTCCTCCCACAGTCCAAAAAACATGAATCAAGTCAATTGAGTTCTCCAAATTGCCCCATATAGAGTGTGTCTGTGTGAGTGAGTGTGTGCCCAGCGATGGATTGGCACCCTGTCCTGGGTCTATCTGCCCAACGCCCGAGACGTTCTCCCCTGGATGGGCATGGGGTACCCCCCCCCCTCCCCACCGCAACCCTAATAGAGGATAAAGTGAAAGATCACCCAGAGTCGTTTAAAAAAGATCGAGTCAGTCATGAGTGTGAGCATGCTTCCATGTTCTCCCCGTGTCCGTGTGGGTTTCCTCCGGGTTCTCCGGTTTCCTCCCACAGTCCAAAAACATGGATCAAGTCAATTGAATTCTCCAAAATTGCCCCATATAGAGTGTGTCTGTGTGAGTGAGTGTGTGCCCAGCGATAGATTGGCGCCCTGTCCTGGGTCTATCTGCCCAGCGCCCGAGATGTTCTCCCCTGGATGGGCACGAGGAACCCCACCACAACCCTACTAGAGGATAAAGCGGGAGATAATGAATGAATGAAAGAGTGTGTCTGTGTGAGTGAGTGTGTGCCCAGCGATAGATTGGCGCCCTGTCCTGGGTCTATCTGCTCAGCGCCCGAAATGCCCCCCCCCCCCCTTCCCGGCGACCCTAAAATAGGATAAATCGGAAGATAATGGATGATAATAATAATACCAAAAAATTAAAGTGGTATTCTTTAATTCCAGTTGGTTTTAATCTGTTTTTTTGGTTTGTTGCATTCTTAATTTCATCTTTCACTCCTTGGCATTGTTCTACTTTTGTTACTTCTGGTTTCTGATTTTCTTTTAGGAGTTCCACAACACTGCCACTTCACTTTGGCGTGATGTTGCAGCACAGCTCAGCATCTGTCTCTTACACTGCTCTTCAAACTATTATTGCTCAACAGAGCCGCAGACTGCAAAACACTGTCACTTCTTACTGTATCACACTCGGACATCATCACACACAGAAGCTAACAAACGTGACGGTGCCGTCAGCAAATACTTTGTTCATTTCATTTTAGGAAAACCATTTTCTTACAAATGCATTGCTTACATCTGCAGTGCTTGATATTATGGGGATTGCTGCCTCTCATTTGTTTGTTAATAAATTAAATCCACGACTCAAAAGAATTTACTCATTTATTTTTTTAAGCCCCAGGCCTCACACTTTTGTTTTGGCTTTGCATCAGATTATTACTCAGATTGACTGATCTGACTGCAGACACCAATGCCAGGAGTCGGATGCTGTTTATCCAGTAAATAGAGGCAGCTTTCAAAGAACACTTTACCTACTGCTGTGCTGTTCTTATGTTATGTAATAAACTGTAATATGATTTAGGTCAACACCTGCAATTCACATTTATTCATTCATTCATTATCTCCCGCTTTATCCTCTATTAGGGTCGCGGTGGGGTTCCCCATGCCCATCCAGGGGAGAACGTCTTGGGCGCTGGGCAGATACACCCAGGACAGGGCGCCAATCCATCGCTGGGTACACACTCACTCACACAGACACACTCTATATGGGGCAATTTTTTGAGAATTCAATTGACTTGATCCATGTTTTTGGACTGTGGGAGGAAACCCACGCAGACACGGGGAGAACAGCGATTCACATTTATGATCTACTTATTTATATTGTTATATTTTTTAAGTGTTTCATTTTACTGCAAACACGCAAATTCCAGGTTCGAATCCCCATCTGGGTGGAGTTTCCATGTTCTCCCCGTGTCCGCGTGGGTTTCCTCCGGGTTCTCTGGTTTCCTCCCACAGTCCAAAAACATACCATTTCTGACCTATACATTGAAAATGATAGATTTATTTACAAAAGTTTAATTTAATTTAAATAATCATGTACAACACAGGGCGGCACGGTGGTTTAGTGGTTAGCACGTTCGCCTCTCAGCGCTAGGGATTCCCAGTTTGAATCCCCATCTGGGTGGAGTTTCCATGTTCTCCCCGTGTTCGCGTGGGTTTCCTCCGGGTTCTCCGGTTTCCTCCCACAGTCCAAAAACATGGATCAAGCCAATTGAATTCTCCAAATTGCCCCATATAGAGTGTGTCTGTGTGAGTGAGTGTGTGCCCAGCGATAGATTGGCGCCCTGTCCTCAGTGTATCTGCCCAGCGCCTGAAACGTTCTCCCCTGGATGGGCGTGTGGAACCCCCACCCCCCACCCCGCGACCATAATAGAAGATAAAAGTCTACACTAGGGTCACATGGGTGTATCCCTATGCCCATCCATGGGAGAAGTTTCTGGGCACTGGGCCGATACCCCTAGGACAATCCATTGCTGGGCACTTACTCACTTATCCAGACAAAACCACACACTACATAGGGGGCAACTCAGAAAGGGGCAATCTAATGCAGCTAAATGAATTTAAATCCATGTTTTTGGACTGCGGTAGGAAACCGGAGGAAACCCACGTGGACACAGGTAGAACATGAAAACTCCACCCAGATTATGAATGAACCTTGATCCCTAGTGCTGAGAGGTGAACGTAGGAACCAAACCACCTTACCATGCTTACTTTTAGTTTTGTTTGTTATTTAAAACATATCTTTAAAACATATCACTATTTTAGTACGTTCTACCTCTACACATTAACATTTGTAATCATGGAAAAATCAAAACGTCACTATTAAAAATGCCATTATACAAAATAATTCATTCATTCATTCATTATCTCCCGCTTTATCCTCTATTAGGGTCGCGGTGGGGTTCCCCATGCCCATCCAGGGGAGAACATCTCGGGCGCTGGGCAGATAAACCCAGGACAGGGCGCCAATCCATCGCTGGGCACACACTCACTCACACAGATACACTCTATATGGGGCAATTTTGAGAATTCAATTGACTTGATCCATGTTTTTGGACTGTGGGAGGAAACCGGAGAACCCGGAGGAAACCCACGCAGACACGGGGAGAACATGGAGACTCCACCCAGATTAGGATTCGAACCGGGAATCCCTAGCGCTGAGAGGCGAACGTGCTAACCACTAAGCCACCGTGCCGCCTATACAAAATAATGTAGTTCTCAAAAGTAAACCTTTAAAAGTTTACTGTTAGTTTTTCCATTTGTTTACTATCTGTACATGGCTGTTCTACATTGTTGTTGTTGCCTGGTCGCTCAAGGAGGATGAGTCCCCCATTGAGTCTCGGTCCTCCCAAGGTTTCTTCCTTAAATAACAACATAAAAGGGAGTTTTTTCTTGCCACTGTCGCTTCGGCTTGCTCTTTGGGGGTCTAAAGGCTTTTCATTCTGTAAAGCTGCTTTGTGACAATGTACTGTTGTTAAAAGCGCTATATAAATAAATTACTTGACTTGACTTGACTTAAAAGTCACTTCAAACAACCAAATGTTTAAGCAGTGAGTACTGTGTTTGACTGAAAGATGGTTGTGAAGCCAGTGTGGGTAAAGTCTGCCATTTTAGAACTGCATTAAAGTTTCCTAAAACATGAATTGCTTGGCTTGACACTTTTTATGGATAGCTGAATCATTCCGACGGGAAATGTACCGGCTTCTTTGTGGTCGCTGCCTCAGGTGGAAACATTTAACCTGGAGGCAATCTTTATGGCACTTTTCCTTTCCGCAGCAGGCACTGAGAGTTAAATATTTAAAAGCTTTTGTATTGAGGAAAATGTTTGTTGCTTGCAGGCTGTACCGGCTTGCAACCTTCAGCAATTCTGTGCATGTAAACTTGATTTTCTATTCACATAAACCACTGGGCTGTTTTTCTTCAGGACTGGTTCACTTCCCTGTTTAAATGACATTTTCACTGTAAGGTCTTTACAGCGGGCGGCACGGTGGCCAGCATGTGGTTAGCATGTTCTCCTCTCAGCGCTAGGGATTTCCGGTTCGAATGCCCATCTGGAAGGAGTTTCCATGTTCTCCTCGTGTCTGCGTGGGTTTCCTCCGGGTTCTCCGGTTTCCTCCCACAGTCCAAAAACATGGATCAAATCAATTGAGTTCTCCAAATTGCCCCATATAGAGTGCGTCTGTGTGAGTGAGTGTGTGCCCTGTGATAGATTGGCGCCCTGTCCTGGGTGTATCTGCCCAGCGCCCTAGACGTTCTCCCCTGGATGGGCATGGGGAACCCCACCGCGACCCTAATAGAGGATAAAGCGGGAGATAATGAATGAATGAATGAATGAATTATTTTGTATAATGGCATTTTTAATAGTGACGTTCTGGGTTCGGGGTGTATCTGCCCAGCGCCCGAAACGTTCTCCCCTGGATGGGCATGGGGAACCCCACCGCGACCCTAATAGAGGATAAAGCGGGAGATTATGGATGGATGTCTTTACAGCTGAAATCAGTTTCAGTTCAAATAATTCAGTAGTGATGGAAAAATCAATTTTTTTACTTTTCTCAGCAATAATTTGGCCTAAAACAAGTTCTAAATGTAGATTATAGATCCTAATTAAATTATTGAAATTTAAATATTACATGGGCGGCACGGTGGCTTAGTGTTTAGCACGTTCGCCTCTCAGTGCTAGGGATTCCCGGTATAAATCCCCATCTGGTGGAGTTTCCATGTTCTCCCCATGTCCACGTGGGTTCTCAGGTTTCCTCCCATAGTCCAAAAACATGGATCAAGTCAATTGAATTCTCCAAATTGCCCCATATAGAGTGTGTGTTTGTCTGAGTGAGTGAGTGTATGCCCAGCGATAGATTGGCACCCTGTCCTGGATGTATCTGCTCAGGGCCCGAGACATTCTCCCCTGGATGGGCATGGGGCAACCCTAGAAGAGGATGAAGCAGAAGATAATGGATGGATGGATGAAATATTACACAACACATGGCATGATGGCAAATGTGGGCATGCCAGACCCAACCGCATGAGGTAGAACATTCATTCATTCATTATCTCCCGCTTTATCCTCTATTAGGGTCGCGGTGGGGTTCCCCATGCCCATCCAGGGGAGAACGTCTCGGGCGCTGGGCAGATAGACCCAGGACAGGGCGCCAATCCATCGCTGGGCACACACTCACTCACACAGACACACTCTATATGGGGCAATTTTTGAGAATTCAATTGGATGATCCAATACTGTAGGAAACCGGAGAACCCGGAGGAAACCCACGCAGACACGGGGAGAACATGGAAACTCCACCCAGATGGGGATTCGAACCGGGAATCCCTGGCGCTGAGAGGCGAACGTGCTAACCACTAAGCCACCGTGCCGCCGAGGCAGAACATAATAAACATAAAAAATATCAAACTTAATGGTAAGCACCTCTTCCTCTCAGTGGTGGGGATCCAGGTTCAAATCCCAATCTGGGTGGAGTTTCCCCATGTCCTGCTTCTCTGGTTTCCTCCACAAAAACATGGATTCAAGGTGAAATGGCCTTGTAATGTGGAGCAGGGCTGTGTGTCCTCACTAGAGAACATGCCTGCAAAGCTTCAACATTGCATCATTAAATTCCTGGATTTCTGTTATCTGTTCAAATCTGAAAACTGAGGACCAGAGACTTATGGGATCATTTATTGTTTATGGGAATGGGAATTTTTTACGGATTCCGGAATTTACGGAAATAAAAATTATGGAATTTTTTTTTTACAGATTAAATATAAATAAACTGCTGGTTGATGCCACAATTTTATCGCTGCTGTAAAAGTTCTCAGCATCTAGTATGTACCATATAGGTTGCACACAAAGCATTAGCAGAAGCTTCTTGGTTCCACTTACACCTGACTTTAATCTCGTTAAATGAAAACACCTGACTAATGAAGACGCCTGTGGACTTCTTCACATCCATCCATCCATTATCTTCAGCTTTATCCACTACTAGGGTAGCGCACATCCATGGGAGAATGTTTTGAGTACTGGGCAGATACACCAAGGACAGGGTGCCAATCGATCACTGGGCACACGCTTGCTCACACACACTCTATATGGGGCAATTTTGAGAATTCAATTGACCTTGATCCATGTTTCTGGACTGTGGGAGGAAACCGGAGAACCCGAAGGAAACCCACACGGACACGGGGAGAACATGGAAACTCAGGCACATATAACACGTATTTATTATTGTGTGTATTCATACAAAGCCACATGATATTTAAATAAGTAATAATGTTAGTATTTGTTGTATAGTAAAGCACCTTTAAATTTAATTTAATAGAGAAATACATGTAAACAGTTTAAAGGTTTAAAACGAAACGTAAATATGAGTTTAATCTCTGGTTCTTTTAAATTCTCCACCTGTTTTAAAGACTGCAGAGAAGCACTTTTTTAATCACTCATTCGGGTTCAGTTTACTGCTTAATTTATTACCTAATTGTGCACATTGATTTGTAATATAGGTATTGTTCTTAGAAAGAAGAATTTGTTCTTAAACACCAAGTACTTTCAGAATTCGAGACCTATGCCCCAGGAGGTCCTCTGATAGTCACATTTTATTACACTCATTTGCAGCTTGTTCTTATAAGTGCAAAGTGCCTTTCTCAATAGTCTGTCTCCAAGGCTCATTAACAAAAGGAAATTTGGGGAGATCGGCACTGCAGGGCAACTTGGAATAGTGTCTCATCTGGGAATATAAAGTGTGACAATCTCTGATGGCTCACTTAGGTGGCACACTTAAACTCACTTAAGGCTGAACTCGCATTAGAGAGACGGCTAAAATATTAATAGTTTGTACTGAGATTGGAAGAAACATGAAAAGCGATCAGTGCATAAAAATGTCACTAAAGAGTAAATTCATTAGCAGCCTGATTGTGACAATACTCATTCATTCATTCATTATCTCCCGCCTTATCCTCTATTAGGGTCGCGGTGGGGTTCCCCATGCCCATCCAGGGGAGAACATCTCGGGCGCTGGGCAGATAGACCCAGGACAGGGCGCCAATCCATCGCTGGGCACACACTCACTCACACAGACACACTCTATATGGGGCAATTTTGAGAATTCAATTGACATGATCCATGTTTTTGGACTGTGGGAGGAAACCGGAGAACCCGGTGGAAACCCACGCAGACACGGGGAGAACATGGAAACTCCACCCAGATGGGGATTCAAACCGGGAATCCCTAGAGCTGAGAGGCCAACGTGCTAACCACTAAGCCACCGTGCCGCCTTTTCTGACATGATAAACACAAATAAACTTACACTACCGAGTTCAAGTTCCAACCATCTATTATCTTCTGCTTTATCCTCTATTTGGGGGGGGGGGGGAGAATGCCCATCCAGGGGAGAATGTCTCGGGCGCTGGGCAGATACACCCAGGACAGGGCGCCAATTTATCACTGGGCACACACTCACTCACACAGTTCTCCAAATTGCCCCATATAGAGTGTATTTTTGTGAGTGAGTGTGTGCCCAGCGATAGACTGGCGCCCTGTCCTGGGATGTATCTTCCCAGCGCCCGAAACATTCTCCCCTGGATGGGCATGGGGAACCCCCCCGTGACCCTAATATAGGATAAAGCGGAAGATAATGGATGGATGGAACACTGACCAGCAGTGCTTCCAGGTACTGTTGGAAACAAAACAAAAATGGTTCATGTTCTGGTCCATAACGTGGGTCCCACAGCTCTCTTCCTATCCTTCCTATCCTCCCAGATAAAGATGGGCCAGAAGAATGATGTGTTAGCATACCTCATGCTATTCAAGACCTGGAGCAGGGTGCATTTCCAGTTGGCTGTGAGAAATGTATGTGAGTTTGTGATCACTGACTGTATAAATGTGTAGAGAACACACTGGAAACACAGAACATGTTAAGTTATCCACTGAGAAGAGCAAACACAAACCAACAAGACGAAGCGAGGGAGAGAGCTGTCAATCAAGGGCAAATCTATAAAGGCTCTATATGTGAAGACGAAGAGTCAGGCGGTGCACTGACATCTTGAGGTATTTCTGTTCGGATTTTAAAGGTGTGTGGTGTACTGTTGTTAAAGCCATTCTTTTTTTTATCCTCGCTTCATCCTTCTCTTGCTTTATTTGAAAGGTTCGATTCTCAGAGGAGCCCACTGCTGCTGATGATTGAGAAAATCAATGAGATGATTGAGAAGCTATTTTATTATTACCACCCCGATATTACCAACCCGATATTACCACCCCGATATTACCAACCCGATATTACCAACCCGATATTACCAACCCGATATTACCAACCCGATATTACCAACCCGATATTACCAACCTGATATTACCACCCCGATATTACCACCCCGATATTAGCTTCATCTGTGTGTCTGGTAAAAAGTTTGCAAATGCGATTTCACCCATTTCTCATTATTCAATGAAGCTGAAACTTTGCACAATTGTTTATCGTCGATGACAACACATCCATCCATCCTTTATCTCCCGCTTTATCCTCTACTAGGGTCACAGAGGGGGTTCCCCATGCCCATCCAGGGGAGAACGTTTCGGCCGCTGGGCAGATAGACCCAGGACAGGGCGCCAATCCATCGCTGGGCACACACTCACTCACACAGACACACACTATATGGGGCAATTTGGAGAATTCAATTGACTTGATCCATGTTTTTGGACTGTGGGAGGAAACCAGAGAACCCGCAGGAAACCCATGGAATTAATTAACTAATTAGTGGTAATTAATTAATTTAGTTTTCTATGGGGCAGCACGGTGGCTTAGTGGTTAACATGTTCTCCTCTCAGCGCTAGTGATTTCCGGTTCGACTCTCAATCTGGGTGGAGTTTCCATGTTCTCCCCGTGTCCGCGTGGGTTTCCTCCGGGTTCTTCGGTTTCCTCCCACAGTCCAAAAACATGGATCAAGTCAATTGAGTTCTCCAAATTGCCCCATATAGAGTGTGTGTGTGTGTCTGTGTGAGTGAGTGTGTGCCCAGCGATGGATTGGCGCCCTGTCCTGGGTGTATCTGCCCAGCGCCTGAGACGTTCTCCCCTGGATGGGAATGAATGAGTTTTCTATGGATAAATTGCCCATTTTATACAAAATTTTACACTTAACGAGCAGAATTTATTGAGGATAAAGTAATTTAACACGATTTAGGGATTGTTTTTAAAAAATATTTTTTTAATATTTTGCTTGTTTATTCATTCATTCATTCATTATCTTCCGCTTTTATCCTCTATTAGGGTATCGGTGGGGTTCCCCATGCCCATCCAGGGGAGAACATATCGGGCGCTGGGCAGATAGACCCAGGACAGGGCGCCAATCTATCGCTGGGCCCACACTCACTCACACAGACACACTCTATATGGGACAATTTGGAGAACTCAATTGACTTGATCCATGTTTTTGGACTGTGGGAAGAAACCGGAGAACCCGGAGGAAACCCACGTGGACACGGGGAGAACATGGAAACTCCACCCAGATTGGGATTCGAACCGGGAATCCCTAGTGCTGAGAGGAGAACGTGCTAACCACTAAGCCACCGTGCCGCCCTTATTTAATGCTTTGCTTAATGCTTCAGTTGACGTTTCTTAACAATTAATGTGATTAAGCCAAAGTCCTCACATGCTGGTTATATATTTTTCACAACATCTGCAATGCAACAAGGAACGCAGGTCGTCCAGGACAGTGTCCAAAGTCCATTCAACTACAGTGACCATTCGACTACATATTCATCTGACGATGTGATGAAACATAACCTCTGACTCGGCATCGGGTTTCTCTCTTTGTGCATTATTTGAATAATTTAAAGGCTCCAATCCCTCAGCAAAGATGATTCCGATTATGGATGCATGATGCGGTCACTTCTCCACACACGCAGACGGGCACGGAACTTCAAACCGGACAACTGCATCGCAGAAATATACACACACCGTGTTCATTTTCTGTTTTTCTTTCTTCTTCCAGCAGAGACAACTTCATCACTTAACGACAGTGAGACGTGTGACCGACCCGCTGTTTCAGTCTCACACTAACAACCACATACTGCCCCATCCAGATTGATGGCGCTATGAGCAGGGTTTAAATGAGGTGCTGGTGAAAGACTGCAGTAATTTCAGTCACCCTTCCTTACTCTCCCTCATCCTACTTCTCCTATTTACCCTCTCTCTTCGTTCTTCTCTGTTTCTCTCTCCACCACTTCACTCAGAATGCTCGGCTCTGCTTTCATCACACTCGTGCTCTGAGTCCGTTTCTCCCTCCTCCAGCGCTCAGCGATCATGCCTCATTCTTCTCTCTCTCTCTCTCTCTCTCTCTCTCTCTCACCCGCTCTCGTTTCTGGATGTTTTTTTTTTTTTTCTCATTTATGTGTTCCTGCATCAAACCCATCTATCTTCCAAAGCGTTACTGCACTAGCTTAGCAGCACCCCTCTAGTTTAGAAGACACCTTCTGTTGACCTCTGTGTTCCAGGCATACTTTCCTCAATGGGACCGTCTTTGGAATGGACACGGCTATATAATAACAGTAGCTTTTCCTAATGAGTATGTGCGGCTGCCTCCCGGGGGATTTTTCCCACTCTGCGTGAAAGACTTTGCAGCTGCGTTTTGGCTGTTCGTGTCTGCAGGCATCTGTCTCCTGGAGTTTGAGTGGCGTTTGTGTTGCAGTGATCGGGGAAACCCACCTGCCTACGTGGAGTCGTTATTTAAGAGGAGTGGGAGACCTGCTGGAGCAAAACAAATCGAAAAGGATCCAAAAAAAAAGAGGAGAAGAGGAAAAGCCCAGGAAACCTAAAGAAGTGGAGCGATATTCAGCAAGAAAAGAAGACCGAGACTGCAACAGCTTAAGTACTGCGGAGGAAAAAGTCAGAGGGTGAAGCATATTCTAGCAATGCAGACGGCAGGCTTATTTGCGGCGAATGTTGCAGAATGTGTCTCGCAACAGACTTATTCCGTCAGTTCATGAAGACACCTGTGTTCTCTGAGGACGGGGAACCTCAATGACGTCAAGCGCTCTGTTCCTTCAGATACATCGTTGTCTTTCGCAGCTTTAAAACCTGCTGCTGCTGACTCAGCTCAGTTCTAGTTAGGATTTTGTGAGTTAAACTATTTTCAATAGCTTAGTTCTGTCTAGATTTGGAGTTTTGTTTCATTAATAGCCATGCAGGTTTCCTTTGCGTGTACCGATCATGGACTTAAGGCACCAAGAAACAATGAACCAAACAAGCAAAACACATCCAGTCCGAACACCACCAGCGCAGCCCGGGCTCGGTTCCGCACAGTGGCGCTGATTGCCCGGAGCCTGGGATCCTTTACCCACCGACACCACATATCTTTAAAGGAATCCACTGGCAAACAGACTGGAATGAAGTACAGGTACATGGCATGTTTATTTGATTAGCTTGAACATTCTGCCTAAAGTTAATTGCATTCTGTAATTGCTTATACTTACATAAATTGCTGCCTTCTTTCTCTTTAACTGTAATCAATGAGTCCTTGTTCCTAATGCCTAACCACCACTCCAATTACAATCACTCCAATTACGATCACTCCAATTACCAATTTAATTGAATTCTCAACCAACTTTCCAAATTGACAAAACTGGCCATACTCTTTTGCCCTCAGGTGTAAGTTAGTGAGAGTTATTAAGTCTGCAGTTGCTCATAAAGCGTTTTGTTTAATTGCATTGCATGTGTTAGTAAAAAAAAAAATAAAAAACACTATGGACATTTTTAAAGTGTCACCGCATAGCTACCGCCATCCATTATCGTCCGCTTTAACCTCTATGGTTATGGGGTTCCCCATGCCCATCCAGGGGAGAACATTTCGGGCGCTGGGCAGATAGACCCAGGACAGGACGCCAATCCATCGCTGGGCACACACTCACTCACACAGACACACTCTATATGGGGCAATTTGGAGAATTCAATTGACCTGCATCCATGTTTTTAGATTGAGGGAGGAAACCGAAGGAAACTGCGTAGCTACCTGTAGCTTTTTATTTGCTGTTTCAATTCACCGCGATTTTCAGAATGTTGTTCTTTTCAACATACTGATTAAAAAATTGCTGAGCACTTTTAACAATGCAAACTAAATCTATGAACCGATTTCATTGAGAAGTCAACGAAGAACTAATTTCCCTAAACATTTCAGTCTTAACGTGTCTGTCCCAAAGCTAAAAACGAACTGCTAAAAACATCCCATCCATCTGGAGACATTCTGGCAATGGCCTGTAAGCAAGAGAGGGAGCGGGTGTGATGGAGGGGGTGAGGCGCATGAGGGGGAGGCGTGAACTAATGGTTTTTCATGTTGGAATAATTCATTGTGCTTGTGCAATCTGTCAAGTGGAAAAATAACATTACTGTATGCAACTTAACAGTTTCCATAACAACGTCAAAGTTGCTGCTTTGCTTCCTCAATATCAAACATTTGTTCGCGTGTTGCTGTGAGGTTTAATTGGTTTATGATATAATAAATTAACTGTGAATGAATTATTGAGAGATCCATATCCTTACAATAGTCAGTTTTTTTACATTTTCGAGTGATTATATATCCAAACATAGATTTGATTGCCTCTGTATTTTTTTTATATATACACTGGAGATCAAAATTTAAAAACTATTTTTTTTTTTTTTTTTTAAAATAATATAACCTACATTTGAGGTATGAGTGGGTCAATCACAGCAGTGCTGCTGGAATCTTAAAACGGCTCATCTTGCCGGACCAAGACAAATTCACTTATTAGCGTTTTATTAACACAGAGAAACGATTAGATCGTGACTATCACAAATTGCTGCAACAGTTGAGCTACGGTCTTTAATCTACAAGTTGGAGCAACAACACACCGCCAACAATCAGTGCTGTGAGAATCCTGACCTTTAGAGAACAGAGCAACAGTGATTAACTAAGTATTTATTGATTAATTACAGTCTCTAACAAGCAAAATAAAAAAAAATTATAAAAAATTTAAAAACACCCCTATATCGTGTTAAATTACTTTATCCTAAATTAATTCTGAATTGTGAAGTTCAATAATTGTGAAGTATAAATTTTTGTAGAAAATGGGCAATTTATCCATAGGAAAAAAAAATTTTTTATCAACTTATTACTATCCATCCATCCATTATCTTTGGCTTTATCCTGTACTCAGGTCATGGGGGGGTTCCCCATGCCCATCCAGGAGTAAACGTTTCGGGCGCTGGGCAGATACACCCAGGACATGGTGACAATCTATCACTGGGCACACACACACTCACACAGACACACTCTATATGGGGTAATTTGGAGAATTTAATTGACCTTGATCCATGTTTTCTGACTGTGGGAGGAAACCGATGAACCCGGAGGAAACCCACGTAGACACCGGGAGAACATGGAAACTCCACCCAGATTGGGATTCGAACCGGGAATCCCTAGCACTGAGAGGAGAACATGCTAACCACAAAGCCACCGTGCCGCCCCAATTACTAAACAAATTTAATAAAATCTAATAAATAATTTAAAAAAATAATTACCACTAATTAGTTGATTTTTATTTTTTTTAATATTGATTCATGTGATGTCATCGACGATGAACAATTGTGCAAAGTTTCAGCTTGGATAACGGGAAGTGGGTGAAATAGCATTTGCAAACTTTTTACCAGACACACTAACAAATGAAGCTAATATAGGGGTGGTAATAATACAGTAATAATAATAATAATAGTAATAATAATAATAATAATAATAATAATAATAATAATAATAATAATAATAATAATCATCATTATTATTATTATTATTATTATTATTATTATTATTATTATTATAGATCTATAGTGCATATATATGGTAAGTGGAACTAATTAAATAGAAAATAAGTATAAAAGTAAGGTGTTATTATAAACTGGCTGGTGAGAAGTTTAGTTTACTCACATTCAGTCTTATAAACACTAAAGTCCTTATTTGGAAGTCATTTAAATGTTTTACAGCCCATGGTACCAGCAGTGAATCACTGTCTTATTATGTTGACTGTATAAAAAAATCTTGGCTACGTCACCTCTAAGATTCAGCCTTAATCTACTATTTTAAGAAAGAGGATTGTCACATGGTATCCCAATATAACCATTGGAAATAGTCTCTTTTTACCCTTCCAAAGTCCTACTGTGAACAAACTCCTTTCCCTCTCCGTCTATTAATATTCACTTTCTCCTTGACCCTATCCTCAAGCTTGATGCAGTTAACCATGACACATTTCTCGCCTCAGTATCTTGTGGGAATTGCAGCCACTGCTGCCGCTTTGATCTTAATTTCACTTGATCCGTTTTAGCAAACATTGTGTAGGCTTCCTATAAACCAAGGGGATTCCCTCCAGTGGAATTAAGAGTGCAGAATTTAAACGAAAGTCATTTGTTAAACTGACTTTACGGAGCTGACGGAGCAAAAAGAAATGTAAGAATACTGCTAAATTGAAAAATATTTCGATTAAAGGCAGTCGTTTCGTTTCTTTGTATTGTGTCAAGAGTTATATTTACACTTCTATATTTGTCTTTTTCCCGTTTGTCTGCAGTTGATTGTGTTATTTAGTTGATTACTCTTGTGATATCAGCTGTTTTTGCCCATCACATGGTTTCCTCTGTGTACAGTACCAGTCAAAACACTTGAACACTTAAACACCACTTTTACACTTACTTTTTACAGTTTACCATTCATTCATTCATTATCTCCCGCTTTATCCTCTATTAGGGTCGTGGTGGGGTTTCCAATGCCCATCCAGGGGAGAATGTCTCGGGCACTGGGCAGATACACCCAGGACAGGGCGCCAATCTATCGCTGGGCACACACTCACTCACACAGACACACTCTATATGGGGCAATTTTTCATTCATTCATGCTTTTCATTACCACTCATATATCAGCTTCATCTGTTTGTCTGTGTGTCTGGTAAAAAGTTTGCAAATGCTATTTCACCCACTTCCCCTTATCCAATTAAGCTGAAACTTTGCCCAATTACAAATTGAATCAATTAAAAAATACCAATTAATAAACTTGCCCAGCGATGGATTGGCGCCCTGTCCTGGGTGTATCTGCCCAGCGCCCGAGACGTTCTTCTCTGGATGGGCATGGGGAACCCCACCGCGACCCTAATAGAGGATAAAGCGGGAGATAATGAATGAATGAATTAATAAACTAATTAGAGGTAATTAATTCATTTTGTTTTCTATGGATAAATTGTCCATTTTCTACTAAAATTTATACTTTGCAAGCAGAATGAATTTAGGATAAAGTAATTTAATACGATATAGGAGGAGTTTTTACAAAATATTTTTTAAATATTGTTGCTTGTTTCACTTTGATTTCCAAAAAATTATTTAACATTTTGAGTGGTAAAGAAAATTTTGTGTTGGTATTCAGCAAAGCCCTGCGTTGCCTTTTTCCAACAACTAAATGTGTCCCAGGTGCCTGGGGCACCTGTCCCTTATTAATGTACTCATTGTTTCCGTTGGGTGATTGGTTTGTTTTTGTGCACGTGATTGGGTGTTTTTGTATTTCGTTTCCGTATTCCCTCTCCCCCGTGCACGTCTTTGTTTCGGTTATCCCGGTGTTAGTCGCATTTGTGTTTCCCCCTTTCTGTTGGTGTCCCTACACCATTTTTAATAATAAATCCTGTTCTGTTTTTATGTCTGGTGTCTCTGAACTTTCCTTCCGTGTTTGAAGACGGTACGACGCTGTGCATTTTCCCCGCACAGGTTTTATCCATGTTAGCGTTCACAGGTGCCTCGGCGTTGCGCATTCTCTCCGCGCAGCCGTGCCCTGTGGACGCTTTTCAGGCGCAAGCGGCGTACGCAGTTCCCCCGCATAAGCCGATCTCCCAGGGAAGACGAGCGCCACTAACGAAATGTTATTTCTTGTTTACTTTATTGTGCATTGTTCTTGACAATTTTTTGGTATTATTACATAATAATCAGATAATCATGATTTTTATTTCTTAGACAATAATCGTACCATCAAAATCTGTTTCATCTCTAGTGGTGTTGTCGGTTCTGCAGTGACACTGATGCAGTGAGGGTGCCATGCTTGACACTGGTCCCTACATTCCCCAGTTTTTTGGAACTCTTCTTATTTTAATATTGGCTAAGGCATCCAGTGGAAGCAGAATTAAAACATGTTCTGTTTTTAAAGGCCTCGTTTGGTTATCTGAAAATGATTAATGTGCTTTGTTTCGGTCTCAGTGTTCTACCAGAAGGATTTTGGCTGCTGCCGGTTCGTCCTTGCTTATGTCTCTGTATTAAGAGTGGAACCCTCTTGGGTCTCTTGCCAAAGCCCCCCATTTTTATTCAGATGATGACTCTTAGGGAAGCTGACACTGTTGTACCTTTGTGTTTACAAATCAGCATGAATTTGAAAGTCGATGGACGCTATGAGCCACTATTTAAACTATTCTTTTGTTGCAGTCTTCAGTCAGATTTTCTCTTCTTTCTGTTCTCCGGAAGGTCAGCTACAACGCCGTAGGCTGTAAACTTCTAAATGCCTTTGTGCGCGATGGACAAAAGAACTTCAAAAACCCTGAAGGAGGACTTGAGGTTGTGATACCTTTTTAACAATTTTGAGGCTGAGATGCCCTGACAGTCATTTTGCTCATTTATTTTGTCTCCATGCTACATAAAGCACACAGACACCAAGTTAATTATCATTATTACTTGAAGTTAATAATTTATTTATATATATATATATATATATATATATATATATATATATATATATATATATATATATATATACAGTATATATATATATATATATATATATATATATATATATATATATATATATATATATAATATCTCCATCCATCCATCCATCCATCCATTATCCTCCACTTTATCCTGTACTAGGGTCGCGGGAGGGTTCCCGATGCCCATCCAGGGGAGAACGTTTCGGGTGTTGGGCAAATACACCCAGGACAGGGCGCCAATCCATCGCTGGGCACACACTCACTCACACAGACACACTCAATTGACTTGATCCATGTTTTTGGACTGTGGGAGGAAACCGGAGAACCCGGAGGAAACCCACGCAGACACGGGGAGAACATGGAAACACCACCCAGATGGGGATTCGAACCGGGAATCCCTAGCGCTGAGAGGCGAACGTGCTAACCACTAAGCCACCGTGCCGCTCTCTATATATATATATATCATATTTTAGGGACAAGGGCAACAGGACGGTCCCTTAATGCCCATCCAGGGGAGAACGTTTCCGGTGCTAGGTAGATGCATCCAGGACAGTGTGCCAATCCATCACTGGGCACACACTCACTCACACAGACACACATCAATTTTAAAAGGGCAATTTAGAGCAGACAATTCACCTTGAATCTAAGGATTGTCAGAGGAATTTTTGGATTGTCAGAGGAAAGAATTCAATTGACCTTGATCCATGTTTTTGGACTGTGGGCGGAAACCGGAGAACCTGAAGGAAACCCACAGGGACACGGGGAGATCATGTAAACTCATATATAATCCCAATCCTAATTATCCTAATTGCGAATCCAAAGGATGCCATTAATTTTTTTTAGTTCTTTCTTTATTTTTGGGACTTAAAATCTGAAGTTTGGCTTAGTGGTTAGCACGTTCGCCTCTCAGCGCTAGGGATCCCGGTTCGAATCCCCATCAGGGTGGAGTTTCCATGTTCTCCCCGTGTCCGTGTGGGTTTCCTCCGGGTTCTCCGGTTTCCTCCCACAGTCCAAAAACATGGATCAAGTCAATTGAATTCTACAAATTGCCCCATGTAGAGTGTGTGTGTGTGAGTGAGTGTGTGCCCAGCGATGGATTGGCGCCCTGTCCTGGGTCTATCTGCCCAGCGCCCGAGACGTTCTCCCCTGGATGGGCATGGGGAACCCCACCGCGACCCTAATAGAGGATAAAGCGGGAGATAATGAATGAATAATTTTTTTTTTTTTACATGAAAACAGCACTTTTCAAAATGTAATATGCAATCTGAAATGTGTTACTACTTCTTTGCAATTAATTCTGTAAGCAGATGTAGCTTTAACAGTTTAGATTGCTTTTTAAAAACCCTGCATTGATTTTGCACCCTGTCGTTCTGATTCATGCTGCAGTGCAGATGAGCAGTCTCACAGGACCAAACGTGTGTACGGGGGTGTTTTTATTAGTGTACACTCTATTATACATCAGACACCAACAGGTGTGTAGGTGTGTGTGTGTGTGTGTGTGTGTGTGTGTGTGCACATCCATGATTGTGTGTGAATTGTGGTTTGTGACAAATTTAAAATACCTCAAATAACAGCAACTTAAACATAAATTCTAATCTGACAGTCATTGAGCTTCCAAACCCTCACAAACACATAGATCATGTTGACAACTTTCAATTTCATCCTATCTGCAGGTTGTCATCCATATTTATCAAACACTTGTGCATCAGCAGTAATTATTTATTGTAGAGCTTTAGCAGATTTAGCAGCGTTTTAGTGTAACGTATTTGTAGCTTGATGACTGAATTTAATTCATTCATTCATTATCTCCCGCTTTATTCTCTATTAGGGTCGCGGTGGGGTTCTTCATGCCCATCCAGGGGAGAACGTCTCGGGCGCTGGGCAGATAGACCCAGGACAGTGCGCCAATCTATCGCTGGGCACACACTCACTCACACACACACACTCTATATGGGGCAATTTGGAGAACTCAATTGACTTGATTCATGTTTTTGGACTATGGGAGGAAACCGGAGAACCCGGAGGAAACCCACGCGGACACGGGGAGAACATGGAAACTCCACCCAGATGGACATTCGAACCGGGAATCCCTAGAGCTGAGAGGAGAACATGCTAACCACTAAGCCACCGTGCTGCCCAATATATATTGTGATTTTCATAATTAATAAAATTCAGTCGGGCGGCACAGTGGTTTAGTGGTTAGCACGTTCGCCTCTCAGCCTCCATGTTCTCCCTGTGTCCACGTGGGTTTCCTCCGGGTTCTCTGGTTTCCTCCCACAGTCCAAAAACATGGATCAAGTCAATTGAGTTCTCCAAATTGCCCCATATAGAGTGTGTCTGTGTGAGTGAGTGTGTGCCCAGCGATAGATTGGCGCCCTGTCCTGGGTGTATCTGCCCAGCGCCCGAAACGTTCTCCCCGGGATGGGCATGTGGAACCCCCCCCCCCCCCCCGCGACCCAAATATAGGATAAAACTGAAGATAATGGATGGATGGATTAATTCATGTATTTTAGCAGTTTGGATTAGCAATTAGGATAATTAGGATTGGGATTATATATATGTTTCCATGTTCTCTCCGTGTCCGTGTGGATTTCCTGGGTTTTCTGTTTCCTCTGACAATCCAAAAACATGTATTCAAGGTGAATTGGCTGCTCTAAATTGCCCTTTCCAAAATGATGTGTTTCTGTGTAAGTGAGTCCAGTGATGGATTGGCACACTGTCCTGGATGTATCTGCCCAGCACCCGAAACGTTCACCCCTTAATATCCACTTTATCCTGTACTGAGGTCGCAGGGGGTTTCCCCATGCCCATCCAGGGGAGAACGTTTCAGGTACGCTGGGCAAATACATGGGGAGAACATGGAACCTCCACCCAGATCGGGTTTTAAAGATGGTATCCCAGCACTATATAAATATATATTGCTAATCCTAAACGTTCACATTTACTTAAAAATCTAAAGTTTAGGGGCGGCATCGTGGCTTAGTGGTTAGCACGTTCGCCTCTCAGTGCTAGGGATTCCCGGTTCGAATCCCCATCTGGGTGGAGTTTCCATGTTCTCTCCATGTCTGCGTGGGTTTCCTCCAGGTTCTCCGGTTTCCTCCCACAGTCCAAAAACATGGATCAAGTCAATTGAGTTCTCCAAATTGCCCCATATAGAGTCTGTCTGTGAGTGAGTGTGTGCTCAGTGATAGATTGGCGCCCTGTCCTGGGTGTACCTGCCCAGCGCCCGAAACGTTCTCCCCCGGATGGGCATGGGGAACCCCCCCCCGCAACCCTAGTAGAGAATGGATGGATGGATGGATAAATTAGAGATGGATGGATCTAAAGTTTAAGGTCTAATTGATGCAGAAATAGACTGCACATAAAACCCATGCCATTTAAAAGTAACTAGATCATTTGTACTATGTACAGTACCAGATTGGGATTCGAACCCGACTCCCCAGCTCTGAGAGGCAAACGTGCCAACCACTAAGCCACCGTGCCGCCCAAACAATAATCAAAACGTTGAAAATTTAAGACGATTTGACGTCACAGTACTTCTTTCTATGCAACCTTTGCCACACAGTTCAAAAAAGAGTGTCACACGGTGGAAAGGCTTGTGGAAAACGCGAGTCTTAATCCTGAGATCTTCCAGTAGAGCGCTGTCACTGATCGATGGCAGGTAGAAAGAACTGAGTACATTCAGCTCGCTGCCTTCAGTTTTCAAGAGCAAATCTCTGTCCTCAATTCCTTATCTGGTTCCACAGAAGAACAAGACGAAGCACCATAACTAGCTGTCACGTTGTCTGGTATGGTGCTGATCTAAAACTGCAAGACAATAAATTCCAAACTGGGTCTCTTTGCTTACCAACAAAGCTTTTGCTCACTGCTGCCTCTGCAAAACAACAACATTGCCCTCCATTCCTCTCCTGGTTTTCCCCTCTCTGGTTCTGCTTATGAAAACACAATACTGCCATCTCAATGTTTCACTCTGGGGAGGATTTTTTGAGGGTTTGAATTTTACTGGGTGTCTACGAAATGTTCTCTGCTGCAAAGTCAACTGAATAATAATCATCCGTATGTAAAACGAGTAATTTATTTTCAAGTTCAAGTCATTTATTTATATAGCTCTATTTACAATAAAGGGCGTCACAGTGGTTTAGTGGTTAGCACGTTCTCCTCTCAGCGCTAGGGGTTCTCGGTTCGAATCCCAATCTGGGTGGAGTTTCCATGTTCTCCCCATATCTGCGTGGGTTTTCTCCAGGTTCTCCCACAATCCAAAATCATGGATTAATTCATTAATTCATTCATTCATTATCTACCGCTTTATCCTCTATTAGGGTTGCAGTGGGGTTCCCCATGCCCATCCAGGGGAGAACATCTCAGGCGCTGGGCAAATACACCCAGGACAGGGCGCCAATCCATCGCTGGGCACACACTCACTCACACAGACACTCTCTATTTGGGGCAATTTTGAGAATTCAATTCACCTTGACACATGTTTTTGGACTGTGGGAGGAAACCGGAGAACCCGGAGGAAACCCACGCGGACACGGGGAGAACATGGAAACTCCACCCAGATGGGGATTCGAACTGGGAATCCCTAGCGCTGAGAGGCGAACGTGCTAACCACTAAGCCACCCATCATGGATTAAGGTCATTTGAATTCTCCAAATTGCCCCAAGTAGAGTGTGTCTGTGGGTGTGTTTGTGTGAATGACTGTGTGCCCTGTCCTGGGTATATCTGCCCAACTCCCGAAACGTTCTCCCCTGGATGGGCATGGGGAACCCCTCCACGACCCTAATAGAGGATAAAGCGGAGGATGATGAATGGGTGGATATTTACAATAATACATTGTCACAAAGCAGATTTACAGTGTTGCAAGCCTTTAACCCCCCAAAGAGCAAGCCGAAGTGACAAAAACTCTGTTATGTTGTAAATCTTGGGAGGACCAAGACTTAGTGGGGGACTCATGGGGGACTGGGCAGCATCAACAGCGTCGGAAAGCCATGTAAAGATGAATTGGTGTTACAAGCTTAGCTTTTTATGGGGTTCCTAGTCCTTGGACAACTGCGTAAATGCCTTTAGTCTATCCATCCATTATGTTTCGCTTAATCCTCTACTGGGGTCATGGTGGGGGTTCCCCATGCCCATCCAGGGGAGAACGTTTCAGACTCAGGGCAGATGCACCAATCTATCGCTGGGCACACACTCACTCACAAAGGCACACATACTATATGGGGCAATTTAGAGCATTCAAATGACATTGAATCCATGTTTTTGGACTGTGGGAGGAAACCGGAGAACCCAGAGAAAACCCAAGTGGATACGCGGAGAACGTGGGATCATGTTTTTGACCATGCCAAGATTATATTGGAATGATTCTTTATATTTGCTATAGTGACACATAACAGCAGATTTTATAAAGCGGTTTAGCTGATTATTGTCCCACACACTGATAAGTAAGCATGTTCTATGAACTGTGTCTCTGAACTGGAACAGTCTCACACACACACACACACCCACACCCACACCCACACATGTTATAATCACTTCACTGTGTGCTTCTGTTATTCTCATGGGTCCTGAACTCGTTATCTATTCCGTTTAACAGAGGGCATCAGATAAAACATGTGCACAGTGCACTCGTCTGTCTCCTTAGATCAACAGCACATCTGAGAAGTCCACAAAATGTGTGACCCACTTAGTCGAGCTCTGCTACAGCATTACTGGAGGTACTGACATCTTCAGCATCTGGCTGTTATATGAATGACAAGTAAAGCTTGGGAAATCACAGCTCCTTCTGCACGCCCACCCAATGTAACCCAATTTAGCAGAGACTCCACCAAAACATGCTCGTCACCGCAAACTCAATTTTCACAGCAGCATTCCCAAAGTGCTCTCATATCTGTACAGTACATTCTCAAAAGTTAAGCTTAAACTGGTGGAATGGAGTCCAGTCGCATTTTCAGAGATAAGATGAAAGTGTGTTGAATATTCTTAGAAGAGGCGGCACGGTGGCTTAGTGGTTAGCACGTTCGCCTCTCGGCGCTAGGGATTCCCGGTTCGAATCCCCATCTGGGTGGAGTTTCCATGTTCTCCCCGTGTCCGCGTGGGTGTCCTCCGGGTTCTCCGGTTTCCTCCCACAGTCCAAAAACATGGATCAAGTCAACTGAATTCTCCAAATTGCCACATATAGAGTGTGAGTGGGTGTGTGCCCGGCGATGGATTGGCGCCCTGTCCTGGGTCTATCTGCCCTGCGCCCGAGACGTTCTCCCCTGGATGGGCATGGGGAACCCCACCGCGACCCTATTAGAGATAAAGCGGGAGATAATGAATGAATGAATTCTTAGATGGGCGGCACGGTGGCTTAGTGGTCAGCACGTTCACCTCTCAGCGCTAGGGATTCCCGGTTCGAATCCCCATCTGGGCGGAGTTTCCATGTTCTCCCCGTGTCTGTGTGGGTTTCCTCCGGGTTCTCCGGTTTCCTCCCACAGTCCAAAAACATGGATCAAGTCAATTGAATTCTCCAAATTGCCCCATATAGAGTGTGTCTGTGTGAGTGGGTTTGTGCCCGGCGATGGATTGGCGCCCTGTCCTGGGTGTATCTGCCCAGCGCCTGGGACGTTCTCCCCTGGATGGGCATGGGGAACCCCACCGCGACCCTAATATAGGATAAAGCAGGAGATAATGAATGAATGAATGAATGAATTCTTAGAAGAAGAAATTTCATTTGAACCACACAAATAAAACTCTAGGAATTTTGCTGTGGTGACATGGGCTTAGGCATAGTGCTTTTTATAATTATCTTTGGATTTTACAACAGGACATTTTGGCCACACCCACTCAAATGATCAAATAGAAATAATATTTAAAAATTTGAACTGATAACTGACGGAATTTTTCAATTCATAAAGTCTTTGATTTGTATAAAACTCATTTGTTTTGTCAGTTGTGTCCACGCGGGTTTTCTCCGGGTTCTACGGTTTCCAACCACAGTCCAAAAAATGGATTCAAATTAAATTGGCAGCTCCAAGTTGCCCCTATATAGTGTGTGTATCTCTGTTAATGAGTGCCCAGCAGTAGATTGGCGCCCTGTCCTGGTGTATCTACCCTCGCCCAAAGTGCTCCACTCTGGGTGGGCGAAAGGAACCCTCACTGTGACCCTAGTAGAGGATTAAGCAGAAGACAATGAGAAGATAAATACTGTGGACAATTTGCTAGCGGATGTTTGTAATATTGATCTATTATTATTTTTTGCTTGACATGAAAATTATTTTTCATTTATACAAGTATAACTCAGTAGCATTTGCGGTTTGTATGTTTACTTTACTCCTTAAAGTTCAAGTTAAAGTAATTTATTTATAGAGTGCTTTTTACAACAGTACATTATCACAAAGCAGCTTTACAGTGTTATAAGTCTTTAAACCCCAAAGAGCAAGCCAAAGCAACAGTGGCAAGGAAAAACTCCCTGTTGTGTTGTTATTTTAGGGAAGAAACCTTGGGAGGACCAAGACTCAGTGAGGGACTCATCCCTTATTTGTACTTTTTTTCACAATTACTCTCAATTAAGTGATATCTTCACGATGTATAATTTTCTGTTTGTTTTATGACAAAATGGAAATATATAATTATGCTTAAGAAAAATGGATGCATTTTGCTTTAAGAGCCAGTAAATAGCTGTAATTTATTCAAGTGATGTAAGGACTAAAGCCAAAACCCTTCAGCAGGGTTACATAAGAAATACTTGGCTAATCATTTTATGTTCTCATAAAACAGAGGTGTAAAAAATCAGTGTACATCACAAAACCTGTTGCATTTGGCAAGTGGTAGCTCAATAAGAACGCAGGTGGCATGAGAAAGAAAGAAGGAAAGTAAGAAACACAAAGAAAAAAATGGTTTTAAATGGTTAAACGATAAAGCCAATAAACATAAAAGCATGAAAGGGTCAGAAGTTGTCTGAACGATAAGACTCAACTGAGTGCATATAAATTTCACAGATTATTATTTTTTTTTAGAATTTTAGATTCCCATTAAAACAAAGCAGTAACATTAACTTTACTAGTTTGAAAGAATAAACAGGAGAAAAAAGATCTTTTATCCAATTCTAACTAAATATATATTAGGACAAAATATTCTAGATTATATTTACGCTTTATTTAGCAAGTGCTGGGGATTCAGGTTCAAATCCCAAACTGGGTGGAGTTTCCATGTTCTCCCCGTGTCTGCATGGGTTTCCCTTGGGTTCTCTGGTTTCCTCCCACAGTCCAAATACATGGACACAAGGTCAATTGAATTCTCCAAATTGTCCCATGTGTTGTGTGAGTGAATGTGTGCCCAGTGATAGAATGGCGCCCTGTCCTGGGTGTATCTGCCCAGTGCCCAAAACGTTCTCCCCTGGATGTGCATGGGAAAGTCCTAGCAACCCTATTAGAGGATAAAGCGGAAGATAATGAATGAATGAATGAATGAATGAATGAATGAATGACATTCAGTGGTCGCATCATTTGTTACACTTTAAATACTGTTTCCTGTTTTAGTCTCCTTAATTCTGTTCTTTAATGGTCAGAACATCACAGAGCAGCTTTTTTTCGGGTGGTTGATGATTGTGTACATTATTTGTGCACCTGGCCGGAAAATAATACACCAACCAAAATATCACGTTAATTTATTTATATAGAGCGGACAAGTCAAGAGCGTTGCTGGGATTTCTCACGGCTATAAAGATCAAAACGGAAATATAGGAGTGACTGGAATATTAGGACAAAGTGAAAGTATACAGACTGTAAATTTGTCCCTTATCCTGCCATTGGATGGATTATGGCGTAAAAACACAACTAAATTAATAAATATTTATATAGAGCTGTTTACAACAGTACGTCTTAACGCAGCTTTACAATGCTCAAAGCCTGAACCCTCAAAAGCCAAAGTGACAGCGGCAAGGAAAAAACCCAAAAACTTTGAGAGGACCAGCGCTTAGTCAGGTACAGATTGTGCACCTAAACATGAATTCATGGTGAATTGGCTGTTCTAAATTGCCCCTATATAGTGTTTGTGTCTGTGTGAGTGAGTGTGCCCAGTGATGGATTGGTGCCCTGTCCTGAGTGTATCTACCCAGCGCCCAAAATGTTCTCCCCTGGATGGGCATGAGAAACCCCTCCATGACCCTAGTCCCTAGTAGAGGATTAAGCGGAAGATAATGAGATGAGAATTTAGATGTATTTAGTAAAATATAAAAGTATTGCGGGCGGCACGGTGGCTTAGTGGTTAGCACGTTCGCCTCTCAGCACTAGGGATTCCCGGTTCGAATCCCCATCTGGGTGGAGTTTCCATGTTCTCCCCGTGTCTGCGTGGGTTTCCTCCATGTTCTCCGGTTTCCTCCCACAGTCCAAAAATGTGGATCAAGTCAATTGAATTCTCAAAATTGCCCCGTATAGAGTGTATCTATGTGAGTGAGTGTGTGCCCAGCGATGGATTGGCACCCTGTCCTGGGTCTATCTGCCCAGCGCCCGAGATGTTCTCCCCTGGATGGGTATGGGGAACCCCACCGCGACCCTAATAGAGGATAAAGCGGGAGATAATGAATGAATGAATGAATAAATGTATAGCGTCTGATGCTGACGTGTTTCCAAAAGACTAATCTGTGCTGCAGCGTTTAACATTTTAATGAGTAAATGAGTCAAGCCTCAGGGATAAGCGCTGAAGACTGCAAGTGTGTTAGATAGTAAACGTTCACTGCTGGAGGAGCAGCAGGACCTTGCTGAATAAAAGTAGCATAGCTTCCCTTAATGTGATTTCTATTGCAGAGTGACATTAGAGCATAAGTGCAATAGACAAAGCCATAAAACAATTTAATGACATTATTTGGAATGATGAATAGTATCTGCAGGGCTATCGCACTGGTGTGGAATACAAAGAGAAAGCCGTGAACAAAGGGGTAAATACTCTGTTCCTCTGCTGCAAAGATTTATTAAGCACAATGTTTATGGCTGCAGTGCATCTAACAGCAGTAATTACTATCAGCTCAATCAGTCAATACTAATCATTATTTGCACTGCAGAATAATAAACACTAAAAGTTTCGCTTTAAAATCTGAATACAGGTCATGGGTGGACAATTCCGAGAGTGCACTGGTTATGCAATGCCAGTTAACTTTATTAAAAACGGAATTATATAAGATGATACCACCATCTTCATGGGTTATATAATATCGCACACAGAGAGGGTTCCTGAACAAATTTACTAATGTAACTTTCGTTGTTTTATTATTGATATTGTATGCAGTGTTGTGTGCATGTTGTCTTTTAATGTATTCAGTAGGGGTGAGCTGCAATATTCGCTGATTCGACGATTCGATTCGGAGAACCGTAGTCGACTATGAACCTCATAGTCGAATGTACCATTTTGACCACATGGGGGTGTCCATGGCTGCTGCTAAGCATTAGTTTTTACATGAAATGTCTTTGTTTTTGTTATATATATAGCCTTTTGTCAAATAAAATCATCATAATTTCTAGAAAAAAAAAGAAAAAAAAAAAAAAAAGGTTTTCTTTTGTTAGAAAAACAAGTAAAATATATTTATTTTTTTTTAAACTATGCTTATAGCGCCATCTTGTGGTGAAATTTTAACTGATTCGACTATCAGTCGACCATAGGGAAAATCTGACGAATCAGATTCGACTACGAAAATTTGTAGTTGAATACAGCCCTAGTATTCAGTAAAGCAGATGTGAAAGAGACGTAATAGCACAACATCTGACAGGAGCGAGGATACAGACGTATGTTAACAAATTACTGAAATATAATGCCAAAAAAACTCATCAGCTGCATTTCTCAACCGATAATTCAGTCAATAAGTCAACACCGGTATCAAATATTCACCATGACATATTTCTCTGTTTATTTTCAATATTGTTAGCATTCGCTCGTTCTTCCCCGGGAGCTCGGCTACGTGGGGAAATGCGTACGCCGCTTGCACCTAGTGAGCTTTTCCAGGGAATCGGCTACGCAGGGAAAAATGCGTACGCCGGTCCGTCGGACAAAACACTCCCACAGATACAACCTGCGTGGGGATAGTGCGCAGCGCTGTACCGTGTTTGAAGCGCGGAAGGAGAGTTCAGAGACACCGGGCATAAAAACAAAATGAAGTATTTACTCTTTAAAATGGTGTAGGGACACCAATAGAAAGGGGGAACAAAACAAACGGACTAACACCGGCATAACCGAAACAAAGACGTGCACAGGGGAGAGGGAATACGGAAACAAAATACAAAAACACCCTGTCACGTTCACAAATACAAACCAATCACCCAACGGAGTCCATGAGAACATTAATGAGGGACAGGTGCCCCAGGCACTTGTGACAAATATGTTGTCATCATCACTGTTATTTCCAGGCCAATAGTTGTTAGTCATTTTGCATACGCCAAAGATTAATTGGATTTCCAAATTTGGCTAACCTTTAGAGGGCTATCAGCCAGCTATTGATTTACATATGTGACCCACGACCACAAGCCTCACATTTAGGAAGGAGGTGAAAAGCGTCTTTCGCAGCCGCAGCTCTCCTGCCTGGCGACACAAACAAATTTAGTGTTTAAAAGATTTTCGGTTATCTATATGAAAGAAAATGCTAAAATTATGAAGTCATTTTTATATAACCCAACTGTAAGCGTGGATATTAAGTGCCTAGTTTCTGTTTTTCTTACATAAAAAAACATCAAATCAAAATTCATAAAATAAAATGAAAATGGGCAGCACGGTGGCTTAGTGGTTGGCACGTTCGCCTCTCAGCGCTAGGGATTCCCGGTTCGAATCCCCATCTGGGTGGAGTTTCCATGTTCTCCCCGTGTCCACGTGGGTTTCCTCCGGGTTCTCCGGTTTCCTCCCACAGTCCAAAAACATGGATCAAATTAATTGAGTTCTCCAAATTGCCCCATATAGAGTGTGCTTGAGTGAGTGAGTGTGTGCCCAGCGATGGATTGGCGCCCTGTCCTGGGTGTATCTGCACAGCGCCTGAGACGTTCTCCCCTGGATGGGCATGGGGAACCCCACCGCGACCCTAATAGAGGATAAAGCGGGAGTTAATGAATGAATGAATGAATGAATGAATGAATGAATGAAAAATGAAAATGGGCGGCACAGTGGCTTAGTGGTTAGCACGTTCGCCTCTCAGCGCTAGGGATTCCCGGTTCGAATCCCCATCTGGGTGGAGTTTCCATGTTCTCCCCGTGTCTGCGTATGTTTCCTCCGGGTTCTCCGGTTTCCTCCCACAGTCCAAAAACATGGATCAAGTCAATTGAATTCTCAAAATTGCCCCATATAGAGTGTGTTTGTGTGAGTGAGTGTGTTCCCAGCGATGGTTTGGTGCCCTGTCCTGGGTGTATCTGCCCAGCGCCCGAGATGTTCTCCCCTGGATGGGCATTGGGAACCCCACAGCGACCCTAATAGAGGATAAAGCTGGAGATAATGAATAAAAAAATGAAAATGATATATAAAGAGGTAGTTCAGGGAAGAGTCTGTTTGTTTGTCCTTGGTGCACCCGTGCAGGTTGGAACCATTCCATCCATTGCAAATGTAAAATGGATGAAAACTGGGTGTGTATTACACTGTCTGGCCAAAAAAAGTCGTCACTTACCTGGATGTAACTTAACAAACAGGTATGAGCTAATTAATGGCTAATTAATGCGTGGACGATTATCTTTCAGCTGGCAAGTTATTTAACCCCAATTGGTGCAATGAGTTGTTTAATGTTTTGTGAGAGAGTGGTTCAGGAGCTTAAGACATCATTCTCACACATGGATTGGCCACCCTTAGTGCTTAGCATGTTCTCCTCTCAGCCCTAGGGATTCCCGGTTCGAATCCCAATCTGGGTGGAGTTTCCATGTTCTCTCCCCGTGTCTGCGTGGGTTTCCTTCGGATTCTCCGGTTTCCGGTTTCCTCCCACAGTCCAAAAACATGGATCAAGTCAATTAAATTCTCCAAATTTCCCCATATAGAGTGTGTTTGTGTGTGAGTGAGTGTGTGCCCAGATGATAGCCCTGTCCTGGGTGTATCTGCCGAAACGTTCTCCCCTGGATGGGCATGGGGAACACCCCCATCCCCTACCCCCCGCGACCTTAGTAGAGGAAAATAATGGATGGATGGATTTGCCACCACAGAGTCCAGACCTTAACCCAATTGAGAATGCATCCGTTGGGATGTGCTGGAGATGGATTTGTGCAGCAGTCAGACTCAGAATCAGCTAAAGGCGGTCCAACAAAATATTATTTAAGAGCGTGTGACCTTTTTTTGGACAGTGTATCTGATTTAAAGCTACAATTATTATGTATAAATGTTGTTGAGATATAACACATTTTTTTCTATTTTGCAGGAATCTTGGAAAATCAGGATTACGTGTTTCGTGTTTGGGGCTTGGTAAGTCTACATCCAATAATAATCCCATCTAAAAATTCTGACTGAGCTTAAGCTTTTCATTTTCCTGTTCCCACCAGAGACTCCTCTCTTTGTGGCTTTCTCGTGTCATTGCCAAGTATCCAATAAATCATTTACTTTATAAATGAATGATGAGTTGGGTTACATTTGCCAACCAAGCCACCAACAGCAAAAAAATAAGCAAGAATTGTAAAAAGAGTGATAAGAAAAGCAGTTTTATAAATGAAAACCATTCCATCAGTTATTCCTGATGTAGTACAATTTTGTATCTGGATCCTTTCAGTATTTAATGGTGTAATTGGCATCTGCTCAGCTAATCCCCCGGTTATTCTTTCTCAGATTAATATTTAATTTTAAACATGACGGATACAAAACGCTTTCCAGTAATTAGCTCGCATAGTGGATAGAGACTGAAGGAAGAGACAGCAAATAGTTTTTTATAGTATATAAACTACATTTATAACACCAATCACAAATAGACTTATCAGATAAATGAAAATGATGTTCCTGTGTGTAGATTCTGTTAGTTTGATTTAATGTTGTACATTAAAAAAGATAATAAAGTAAATCAGTGACCTTCAAGTCATTTATTCATTCATTCATTTATTATCTTCTGTTTAATCCTGAATTAGGGTCACGGGGGGGTTCCCCATGCCCCACCAGAGGAGAATTTTTCAGGCGCTGGGCAGATACACCCAGGACAGGGCGCCAATCCATCACAGCACACGCTCACTCACACAGACACACACAAAAACACACTATATGGGGCAATTTAGAGCATTAAATTTATTTGAATCCAAAAAGGAGAACCCGGAGGAAACCCACACAGACATGGAGAGAACATGAAAACTCCCTAGATTGGGATTAGAACCTGGCTCTCCAGTGCTGAGAGGTGAACGTGCTCACCACAAAGTCACCGTGCCGCCCTCCAAGTTATCTAGGATTGAAAATTCATCCATCCATCCATTATCTTCCGCCTATATTAGGGTCGCGGGGGGGTGTTCCCTATGTCCATCCAGGGGAGAACGTTTCGGGCGCTGGGCAGATACACCCAGGACAGGGCGCCAATCTGTCGCTGGGCACACACTCACTCAAACACATTCTATATGGGGCAATTTGGAGAATTCAATTGACTTGATCCATGTTTTTGGACTGTGGGAGGAAACCGGAGAACCCGGAGGAAACCCACGCAGACACGGGGAGAACATGGAAACTCCTCCCAGATGGGGATTCGAACCGGGAATCCCTAGTGTTGAGAGGAGAACATGCTAACCACTAAGCCACCATGCCACCCAGGTTTTAAATTATGTATTAAAATGTTTATAGTGATTTATTTAGTACTTTAATTGCAGTGAGGTAAAAGCTGTTTTTAAATCGATTTGTTTCTGTTCTAAGAGTTCTGTTCTGTCCGTCTGACGCTAACGATTTATAACGATTTGTCCGGGTTGGGATTTGTCCATAACATTTTTTTTCGCTCTCTGAAGGCAAAGGGAACTGTGTTCAGACCTCACGATCCACTGCAGTTTTTTTATGTGTGCTGCAGTGCAGTTTAAAAACCACACACAGAGTCCATGAGTGAGAACGTTCTCTATGGTGGAACAATCGAAGGACACAAGCAGTCCCTGATCAATATTATTTCTCATGAGTGTCCTCAGGAAGACGAGTCTCTGCTCTGCCCTCTCTGTAATTTCTTTGATGTTCACACCCAAGGTTAGGTCCTCCTCCATATAAAACCCCAGGAAGTGAACGTTTAGAACCCTTTCCTCACAGTCCTCATCGATGGTTATTGATTGAATGTCCTGTTTCACCTTCCTGATGTCAGTGACATGTTCCTTTGTATTTGCTGTGTTCAAACATTCATTCATTCATTCACTATCTCCCGCTTTATCCTCTAGTAGGGTCGCGGTGGGGTTCCCCATGCCCATCCAGGGGAGAACGTTTCGGGCGCTGGGCAGATAGACCCAGGACAGGGCGCCAATCCATAACTGGGCACACACTCACTCACACAGACACACTCTATATGGGGCAATTTGGAGAACTCAATTGACTTGATCCATGTTTTTGGACTGTGGGAGGAAACTGGAGAACCCGGAGGAAACCCATGCTGACACAGGGAGAACATGGAAACTCCACCCAGATTGGGATTCGAACCGGGAATCCCCAGCACTGAGAGGCGAACGTGCTAACCACTAAGCCACCGTGCTGCGTGTTCAAACATATGAGACTAAAATACTGGTCATTTATTTATTAATAAAAAATTATTAGATAACAATATTACATGGTGGCTTAGTTTCGGATCCTAGTTCGAATCTCAATCTGGGTGGAGTTTCCATGTTCTCCCCGTGTCTGCATGGATTTCCTCAGGGTTCTCAGATTTTACCAAAATGGTTTAGTTTAATGGGCGGCACGGTGGCTTAATGATTAGCACGTTCGCCTCTCAGCACTAGGGATTCCCGGTTCGAATCCCAATCTGGGTGGAGTTTCCATGTTCTCCCCGTGTCCATATGGGTTTCTTGCCACAGTCCAAAAACATGGATCAAGATCAACTGAATTCTCCATACAGAGTGCCCCATATAGAGTGTGTTTGTGTGAGTGAGTGTGTTTCCAGCGATAGATTGGTGCTCTGTCCTGGGTCTATCTGCCCAGCGCCTGAAACGTTCTCCCCTGGATGGGTGCTTGAAACCCCACCCCCACCCCCCTGTGACCCTAGTAGAGGATAAAGCTGAAGATAATGGATGGATGGTTTACTTTAGTCATTTTGCAGATGTTTTTATTGAAAGTGACACTACAGATATACAAAAAAGAAAGAAAAAAAATTTTTTACTAGTAAATATTTTTACCAAGCTCATTTCATTCTCCCTCAAAATGGAACCATTACAAGATTCATTTACCTCCACACAGTGTCCAATCAATATTAGTGATATTTCTGTCATGAAGATATGAGCAGATTCAATTCTAGACTGGGATATTGCACCCCGTCTCTAAAGTAATTTATTCTTGTCACCAACAATAAACAGAACATTCAACCCAACTGAAGCTAGTTTACACCAACAGTCTTTGAATTAATAGTTTATTGCATATGTATGTAATGTCTAAAAATCACTTAACAGGCAATTTCTTTGGAGAAATTGGACTGTAAATTCCTTAAACAGCAAGCATATTATTTATATGACTTGACGGGACTCTGACCAAAACTAAAAGCAGAGAAGACTGCATGCATTAGGACCACGACTCAGAGCTAGAAACACCATGAACTATACGAGCTTCATAGTCTGCTGGCAGGGGGTAAAAACTATAATATATGTCCATTTTGGAAACAAAAAGACATCCATCCATCCATTAGCTTCCGCTTTATCCTCTACTAGGGTCGCGGGGGGGGGGGGGGAAGGGGGGGTTCCCCCATGCCCATCCAGGGGAGAACTTTTCCGGCTCTGGGCAGATACACCCAGGACAGGCTGCCAATTTATCACTAGGCACACACTCACACACACACAGACACACATATGGGCAATTAGGAGAATTCAATTGACCTTCATCAATGTTTTGGGAAACCAGAGAACCTTGAGGAAACCCACGCAGACACAGGGAGAACATGGAAACTCCACCCAGATTGGGATTCAAACCGGGAACCCCTAGTGCTAAGAGGAGAACGTGCCAACCACTAAGCCACCGTGCCGCCCACACAAAAAGACATCTTAATCCTAATGTTCTAATGGGATGCATTAATCGAATGATCCTTTCTCCAGCAGCAGATTTGAAATGAACATGTTTTGTGGTTTGTATATAAATTATACTGTATATATATATTCTAATAAATATAAATGTCTTGTTTTTTGTTTACGCTTTCAGGAACATGGGTGACATTCGGCGGACAAATTTCTGATGAGGTGAGAATATTAATGAAACAGCCACAAAAACATTTCCAAAACATTATTTTTTTCAATTATTTCCTTATTCTAACATGCCTCATAGCCAATGCTGGAACCCACAAAGCTCTATAGTAACACCATGCATGAATCATTCTGTGGTGCTCTCTTCTTACTAACAATAGCTACAATCTGCGTGGGTTCTTCCTGATTCTGACATTCACTGAGGCGTACTATTAGCCAATCAGCCATCAGAAAGGCCCCCACGGTGACAACATCCTTGCTGTCACCTAAGGTGGGGTCTAATGTGATGTCCAATCCTATCAGAGCAGCTATCCATTCAAAATAAGGAGAGATGAGAACATCTTTTTTCTGTTCCCCTTTAGCCCTTTGTCCTAATTTGAGAATTGAGGATTTTTTAAACATACACTGTCATACAAGCATCACCCTACAGTGACTGTCAGAGGAAATTATGATGCACACATCACGCTGTCAAGTGAAAAGTAGAAGCATAATTACAAAACGGACAAAACAACAGCTGCCGTTTGATTATAATTAATTATTCTCATTTCTTATTTTATGATAATATTAATATATTATGCATTCATTCATTTATTCATTATCTTCCACTTTATCCACTACTATGGTCATGGGGGGGGGGGGGGGGGCGGGTGGCTTAGTGGTTAGCATGTTCTCCTCTCAGCACTAGGGATTCCCGTTTCCAATCCCCATCTGGGTGGAGTTTCCATGTTCTCCCCGTGTCCACGTGAGTTTCCTCTGGGTTCTCCGGTTTCCTCCCACAGTCCAAAAACATGGATCAAGTCAATTGAGTTCTCCAAATTGCCCCATATAGAGTGTGTCTGTGTGAGTGAGTGTGTGCCCAGTGATAGAGGATAATAGAGGATAAAGTGGAAGATAATGGATGGATGGTCTTGGGGGTTTCCCATGCCCATCCAGGGGAGAACATTTCGGGCGCTGGGCAGATACACCCAGGACAGGGCGCCAGGGGAATTTTAATATATTTACAGAATAATGATATTTTGTTATTCTTGGTATGTTTCAATTCTTAGAATCCTATTATTTTAAGGATCAGACTTTATTGATTCCTTCAGGAGGATTCCCTTAAGGAAATCAAGGAATCAGCAGCAAAAAAAAACAGAAATAGAGCAGAGGGATACAAAGAAATGTGAAATATATACAGTATATATCATAAAATATGTGAAATGAATTATTTATTTATTTATTTATTTATTTTTATTGTATTGCACAAAGTCCGGATTAAAGGACTAAATATAACTGGGTGTTAAGGAAAAAGCTAATTAAGGTGTTAAGTGTACAAACAAAAGCAAAGGATGCTTTTCAGCTGTCATACAAGCTCAGGCAAATTTACAATTTCTGCTACATTACACAATAATGCATGCTATCTCACAGCAGCTATATTTAGCTGTCATTTTCAGAACACACAAATGGGTCTTGTGCATTTCTAAATCATAATGTGCAGCAATAGTTTCTGCTAGAACGAAATACATTAAACCATGTTTAACTGTTTACTGAGTCATAGCAAAATAAAATACAAATTCTAGGCGAAACAACAAATAAGAGGTTTCATTATATTCTGTAATAATTTGATGATGAAATTCATTCATTCATTCATTATCTTCCACTTTATCCTATATTAGGGTCGCGGTGGGGTTCCCCATGCCCATCCAGGGGAGAACGTCTCGGGCGCTGGGTAGATACACCCAGGACAGGATGCCAATCCATCGCTGGGCACACACTCACTTACACAGACACACTCTATATGGGGCAATTTGGAGAATTCAATTGACTTGATCCATGGTTTTGGACTGTGGGAGGAAACCGGAGAACCCGGAGAAAACTCACGCGGACACGGGGAGAACATGGAAACTCCACCCAGATTGGGATTCGAACCAGGAATCACTAGCGCTGAGAGGCGAACATGTTAACCACTAAGCACCGTGCTTTCCTATACTTCCATTTAGTTAAAGAAAATAACTTCTGGGGCAGCACGGTGGCTTAGTGGTTAGCACGTTCTCCTTTCAGCGCTAGGGATTCCCGGTCTGAATCCAAATCTGGGGAGTTTCCATGTTCTCCCTTTGTCCACGTGGGTTTCCTCTTGGTTCCTAGGTTTCTGCCACAGTCCAAAAACATGGATCAAGGTCAATTGAATTCTCCAAATTACCCCATATAGAGTGTGTCTGTGTGAGTGAGTGTGTGCCCAGCGATGGATTGGCGCCCTGTCCTGGGTCTATCTGCCCAGCACCCGAGATGTTCTCCCCTGGATGGGCATGGGGAACCCCGCCGCGACCCTAATAGAGGATAAAACGGGAGATAATGAATGAAAAAAAAAAGGTCAATTGAATTCTCCAAATTGCCCCATATATAGTGTGTGTGTGTGAGTGAGTGTGTGCCCAGCAATGGATTGGCGTCCTGTCCTGGATGTATTTGCCCAGCGCCCGAAACGTTCTCCCCTGGATGGGCATGAGGAACCTCTCCCACGACCCTCTCCCACGATTCCTGGTTCGAATCCCCATCTGGGTGGAGTTTCCATGTTCTCCCCGTGTCTGCGTGGGTTTCGTCCAGGTTCTCCGGTTTCCTCCCACAGTCCAAAAACATGGATCAAGTCAATTGAATTCTCAAAATTGCCCCATATAGAGTGTGTGTGTGAGTGAGTGTGTGCCCAGCGATGGATTGGCGCCCTGTCCTGGGTCTATCTGCCCAGCGCCCGAGACATTCTCCCCTGGATGGGCATGGGGAACCCCCCCGCGACCCTAATAGAGGATAAAGCGGGAGATAATGAATGGATGAATGAAATATGAACCCTATTCGTTTATGTGTTTTCCTGCAGATAGCTGAACAATTGATGACTATAGCTTATGAGAGTGGAGTCAACCTTTTTGACACGGCCGAGGTTTACTCAGCTGGAAGGTACGTTTTGCCTTTATTCAACCTGATGCATTCCTACTAGATGCATAAGATTATTCTGGTTTTGGCGTTCTGGTTGCAGCTTAATATTTTACATGCATTCAAATATTAATAACAAACCTCACAGAACATTACTAATGTGTAGGACTTGTCAGAAAGTTTTCCGATTTTATCAACACTTTCACATGCACTTACTACAAAGGTTTGACTGATTTAATTGAACATTTTAAATGCTACATGTTTAAATGTTACAACAATTTGTCTTTTCCTTACCACAGTAAATATCTCATCCTCCAAATACATGATCCCGATATAAAACTAGTCCTGTAATTGATCAATTTAAGATTTGTAGCTCATTATAAAGGCATGACCTTTTTTTAATTACTCATTCAGGCCTACGCAGTGTTAAAACAGGTTACAGGTTGAAGCACAGATGTGGTAGCTCATTGGTTAGGGCGTGGAGATGTCAATCTGAAGCTTGTGGGTTCATATCCGAGTTCTACTAAAAGTTATTAATGTTGGTGGTTGACCAAGGCCCTAACATTTTCTTCTGCGGTACTGTATTAACCTTGTGGTCTGACCCTAATGTAAGTCGCTTTGAATAAAAGTGTCTGCTAAATGTTCTACACTATAGTATAAAAAGAACAGGCCTAAGCAGAGCCAAAACATAGACCTGTAAACATAAAGCTTTATATCTGCAGAAAAAATATAAATTGCTAAAAACATTTGTGTCTTCAGATGGTTGAATATATGAGTGGGCACAGTAGCTCAGTGGTTAGGGCATTGGGTTATCAATCTGAAGGTTGGGGGTTCAATTCCCAGGTCCACTGACGTTACCAGTGTGGGTCCTTGAGCAAGACCCTTAACCCTCATTGCTCCAGGGATGTTGTGATTAACCCTGTGCTCACCTTGTAAGTCGCTTTGGATAAAAGCGTCCAATAAATGACCAAATGTACAGTATATGACATAACTAATACTTCGCTTCTGGAAGACATCCGAATAAAAACTGTGATTTAAGTCTGTGACACTCAGTCACAAAACTTATCAATGCCATAATATTGTTAATATGCTGCTGATATGGCATTAAGCACAAACAAACTAAATTGTGTCTTCAGTCTTTCCTCAAAAATGTATTGATTTATTGAGCAGAGATGAGCAAATGGTAGTAAATTGGCCAAAATGTTATTTTTGTAATAAATGTTTTTTTTATTTTGGATCTGTAAAAACAGCACATGCAGCACATGCACTTTGCAGGTGTTTTGAGTTAATTAGCTGATTAGAGTGTGGCACCAGGTGTCTTTAATTTTAAAGGTTTTCACAATATTCAAATGTTTTAAGATACTGAATTTGGGATTTGAGTTAAGTATCAGTATTAAACATCAAAATTAAAAGAAATAAACATTTGAAATACACTATATCAGTCTGTGTGTAATGAATGTGTATAATTTTAATTTTTTTGATGGATTTACTAAGTTTTTACTAAACTTTTCCATGATATTCAAATTTTATGACCAGCAGCTGCGTATATATATATATATATATATATATATATATATATATATATATATATATATATATATATATATAGTACTCTTCCACATTTATGTTACTGTGCATGCAGAAGGAAATGCCAAGCTTCTCGCCACATACTGTATATAAACCTGCTGAATCCGGTCAGTATGTAAATCTGAACTTTTATTCACAGTCTTTCAAAGGTGAGAGTAATATACTGGTATCGAAAACTGTGACCTTTTATTGGCTGTTGTCTTTTCACAGAGCTGAAGTGATTCTTGGAAATATCATAAAGAAGAAATGCTGGAGGTATGGAAACAGCTGGTGGTGTTTGAGTGCATGAACACACATAAACAAACACACACTTATGTTAACAGATGTATTATGTTAATGTACTGCAGCGATTCCACTGGAGTTATTGCCTAGCACTGAAAAGTTTCTCATACTGACAATGACTTATGAGATGTTTGGCTTTCTTCTCTTATTCAGGAGATCCAGTCTGGTGATCACTACCAAACTTTACTGGGGAGGAAAGTAAGTGTTTCATTTATAATATATTACATTATATTACATTACATTATATTACATTATATTATATTATATATAGGCGGCACGGTGGCTTAGTGGTTAGCATGTTCTCCTCTCAGCGCTAGGGATTCCCGGTTCTAATCCTCATCTGGGTGGAGTTTCCATGTTCTCCCCGTGTCCACGTGGGTTTCCTCCAGGTTCCAAACAGTCCAAAAACATGGATCAAGTCAATTGAGTTCTCCAAATTGCCCCATATAGTGTGTGTACGTGTGCATGTCTGTGTGAGTGAGTGGGTGGCCAGTGATAGATTGGCGCCCTGTCCTGGGTGTATCTGCCCAGTGCCCGAAACGTTCTCCCCTGGATAGGCGTGGGGAACCCCCCCGCGACCCTAATATAGGATAAAGCGGAAGATAATGGATGGATGGATATATTATATATATATATATATATATATATATATATATATATATATATATATATATATATATATATATATATATATATATATATATATATATATATATATATATATATATATATATATATATATATGGCGGCACGGTGGCTTAGTGGTTAGCACGTTCGCCTCTCAGCGCTAGGGATTCCCGGTTCGAATCCCCATCTGGGTGGAGTTTCCATGTTCTCCCCGTGTCCGTGTGGGTTTTCTCCGGGTTCTCCGGTTTCCTCCCACAGTCCAAAAACATGGATCAAGTTAATTGAGTTCTCTAAATTGCCCCATATAGAGTGTGTTTGAGTGTGTGAGTGTGTACCCAGCGATGGATTGGCGCCCTGTCCTGGGTCTATCTGCCCAGCGCCCGAGACGTTCTCCCCTGGATGGGCATGGGGAACCCCACCGCGACCCTAATAGAGGATAAAGCGGGAGATAATGAATGAATGAATATATATATATATATATATATATATATATATATATATATATATATATATATATATATATATATATTTAGTGTGGGTATGAAGGTGCTTGAATGTTTGTAAACCCTTTATAAAAGTGTTTTTGATTCTAAAAGGGAAGCACATAAAACAAGTGAGTCAAAAAGCTTCCGATTTTGTCATTCACACGAGCCTAATAGAGGATAAAGTGGAACATAATGAATGGATAATAATTTAACACGACATAGGGGTGGTTTTTAAAAAAGAATTTTTTAAAAAGATTTTGCTTGTTTGAACTCGAAGTTACCTGACTATGGTGACAAGTGTTACCTGTCAGCACATATTTTTCAAATGTAAGAGATTTAGAGGAGAATAAGGGGATCAGGAATGGCTCAGCATTGTCCTTTCTCATCCCTGTTTTTTTTCTCTCCCGTCCTTTTCACTCTCTTTCTCTAGGGCAGAAACTGAAAGAGGTCTCTCGCGGAAGCATATTATTGAAGGTTTGATTTCAGTCTTTTAAAATTGAATTTAATGTGCTGTGCTGCATTCAGTCATAATGTTCTCATTCATTTTGCTTCAAATGCTCATTTCACACTCATTAAAACTGCATCAGAATCCTCAGGCGACAGCTGGAAGGCTGGAGTTTTTAATGTCATGGCCCAGGTGTAATACGGGATTTCTAAATGTATAGCACCTAAGAGTGCAAGGGATTGTGTTACATTGTTTGATCTTGTACATAACCTGTTGCTAAAATCATTTGGATTATTCTCCTCTTGGATTAAATATTTTTTTTGTTGAAACAGCAGAAAGAAAGAAAAAAGCAGCTGAAAATGTTTCCTTCCTTTTAAATGGCAAATTTTCATAAGATTGAATACTTTATTTATCTTGGAGGATATTTAGCATGCTGCTCTTCCCAACTCTGTCCATAAGGCAGAATCACTTGCCATTTTTAAGAAACTACTGAAGACGCATCTTTTTAACAAATACCTGTTGTAGGAAAAAAAAAAGGGGGGGGGGTACAGGATCAGATAACAATCAGCTTTGATAATTCTACAGTGTAGCTGCTTTTCTTTTTAACTACTGACTTGTAATGTTCTCATTTGTAAGTGGCTTTGGATAAACGCGTCTGCTAAATGACTAAATGTATGTAAATGTAGTTGAGAAGCAAAAAAAAACATGTTTTTATGTTTCTGCTTTGGTGTGTGTGTTGCAAGGGGGGGGTTAAAATATTCTTATTTACATAGTTGATGGGGTTTTGGTGGCCAGTGAAGAAGTCCTTGTTTATCCTATTTGGGAATTGAACCCAGGTTCTCCAGCTGTGAGGTGGAAGTAGCAATTGCATCACTGTATAGGACAAGATACTGCAGTTTCTTTTTAACAAATATCTGTTGTAAAAAAAATTTAAAAAATAAATAAAATGATTCTGCGAGGGGGGGGGGCAGCATCATATAACGATCAGGTTTGATAATTCTACAGTGTAGTTGGTTTCCTTCATAACTACTGAATTGTAATGTTCTCATTTGTAAGTCGCTTTGGATAAAAGTGTCTAAATGTAAATGTACTGGAACAGACTGCCACTCAGTGGTGTCAAAGTATGGGCATTAAAGTGCATTAAAAAAGTCATAAATATATGTTAACAGTTTTAGGTTAATACTGTTATTATACAGTATATTATCATTTTTAAAGCTGCTGTCAAACATATTAAAACTATACTGATAATGTGTTTTGGGAAATGTATTTTGAACATGCAGTTTCCCTCTTGTCTGTTTTATTAGGGAATGAAACATTCATTCATTATCTTCCACTTTTATCCTCTATTAGGGTCACTGTTGGGTTCCCCATGCCTATCCAGGGGAGAACATTTTGGGGGGGTAGATACACCCAGGACAGGGCGCCAATCCATCGCTGGGCACACACTCACTCACACAGACACACTCTATATGGGGCAATTTTGGAGAACTCAATTGACTTGATCCATGTTTTTGGACTGTGGGAGGAACTCTGAGAACCTGGAGGAAACCCACACGGACACAGGGAGAACATGGAAACTCCATCCAGATGGGGATTCGAACCAGGAATCCCTAGCGCTGAGAGGCAAACGTGCTAACCACTAAGCCACCGTGCCGCCGGGGATGAAACAAGATGAGGAATTTCTCTGCATTTATATTCTTATATTTATAATCTTATATTTATATTCTTATCTCTGATTATAAAACCCATAACTGTGTAATTGTGGCTTTTAGTGGTTAGCATGTTTACCTCTCAGCAATAAGAATTCCAGGTTCCTCATCTTTGGAGGCTGTTCTTTCCATGTCAGTGTGGGTGTCCTCTGCGTTCTGTGATTTCCTCCCACAGTCCAAAAACATGGATTCCAGGTGAATTGGCTGGTGAAAAATTGCCCCTATATAGAGTGTGTCTGTGAGTCAACCAGTGATTGACGCCCTGTCCTGAGTGTATCTGCACAGCACTCGAAACGTTCTCCTCTGGATGGATATATAGCTTCCCCCCCTTACCACCACCCTAGTAGAAGAATAAGCGAAAGATGATGGATGGATGGATGTTATAGTTTGGTGAAGGTTATGGTTAATGTTAAGGTAGCAGTATTTCTAGTTATATAACATTTTATATAAGTCTCTACAAAATTAAAAGAAATCATGTAAAGTCCCCACAATGCACAAAAGCATGTGTGAGCAGATGTGTGAAAGAATGTTGGAGCATGTGAGACTTATGTGCGAGACAGTATGTGTGCTTGGCTATAGATTCTGTATATTCTGTTTCTCTCACATTTTCTATTCCAGACTCATATCTCATCCATCCCTACATGCTCTGTTTTATTCAGGGTTTTATCTTATACCCTACTTCTGAGCTCTCGAGGAGAGAATTGTTCAGGTTTCTCACTGCCTTTGGCTGTGTTGGTCACATTAGAGCTGGAAGCCTGTGTGTGTGTGTGTGCATGTGACAAAACAATAAAGGGAGAGATGCAGAGATGGGGGATGAACAAATAGAGTAAACTAGACATCAGTAAGAGGTCACCACTGGCCAACAAAAGAACCAGTTGATTCATTTTAATTTGCTTGGTACCACAAACAGCACAACAATTGGCTTTTACTCCTGGACCTTTTAATGCAGCTGGAGCATTGACTTCCACCCACTGTACATAAACTAAAGGAGTGCAGACAGTGATACATTTACAATAAGAATTTTTTCAGTCAAAATATCAGTAAATACAAATCACTAAATATAAACTTCAGTCTACTGAAACTGTATATCTATCCATCTATCCATCTATCTCTCTCTCTCTCTCTCTCTCTCTCTCTCTCTCTCTATATATATATATATATATATATATATATATATATATATATATATATATATATATATATATATATATATATAGGTGGCACGGTGGCTTAGTGGCATGTTCTCCTCTCAGCACTAGGGATTCCCGGTTCGAATCCCCATCTGGGTGGAGTTTCCATGTTCTCCATGTGTCTGCGTAGGTTTCCTCCGGGTTCTCCGGTTTCCTCCCACAGTCCAAAAACATGGATCAAGTCAATTGAATTCTCAAAATTGCCCCATATAGAGTGTGTCTGTGTGAGTGAGTGTGTGCCCAGCGATGGATTGGAGCCCTGTCCTGGGTCTAACTGCCCGGCGCCTGAGATGTTCTCCCCTGGATGGGCATGTGGAACCCCACCGCGACCCTAATAGAGGATAAAGCTGGAGATAATGAATGAATAGATAGATAGATAAATACTATAGATAGATAGATAGATAGATAGATAGATATACAGTTTCAGTAGACTGAAGTTTATATTTATTTATTTATTTTATTTATTATTAATTATATATATATATATATATATTTATATTTGTGGCATGACAGAATGATAGGATAAATATTTTCTTTAGTTTTCTCAGTAAATAACATTTTAAGGTGAAGAATAAGGTGTCTGTAGTTTTTAAGATCCATAAAATTTCTGATTTGTATGTTCAGTCTAATTGATTGCACATGTAATTATAATGAGGACTGCAGGTAATTAGCATAAAGTGATAATTTGCTGAGTGCTAAAACTGATACAGTGACAGAAAATTCTGCTTCTCAATCACATGATTCATTTTCACCCATGTTGTAGGATTTTACACTGATTACAGTAGATCCTTATTTAATAACCTCGGAGCATAAATTGTACCCTGAGGCAAAAATGCAGTGAATTACATATATATGCACTTTTTGGGGGGGCTGCACTGTTCACATGTTTTATTTATTTGATTTTCTTGAAGTAAAATAAGTTTCATCAAAACCATTCCCTCTACAGGAACACCACGTCTGCATGCGGTAATGCAGCAGAGTTATTTTTGGGGTGTTTAAATTTGGAAGAATAACTTAAAATGAAGCCTCTACAGAAGTAATGTTGCATTTAATGTTCTGTTTTTTACAAAGTTCCATTTAGCAAAACAGATGAATTCAGTCTTTTTAAATAAATACTATTACCCTAACATTAACCATAACCTTATCCCAACTATAACATCTATCATCCATCATTTTACTTAATCCTCTGAAAGGTTTGGGGGGGGGGTCTGCATGCCCATTGTCAGGAATTTTAAATTCCTTATACATTATGAGAATTCCAAAATGGCCGAAAGACAGACAAAGGACTTTGAATTTCCCGCCACTAGAAAAATACTGGGCTGGGATTGGCTGTTTTAAAACCTAGGGCGGTAATCTGAGATTGGCTCAAGCAGGTAAGGGGCGGGAACTAGAGGTAACAATATATACAGGTAACCCGGGAGCTGACTCTCTCTCTCTCACTCGGACCTGAAGGCGTACTTAGCACCTGAAAGCTGAATGGGCAGACCGCTGGCCAGCGTTACTTCCTGACGGTGTGCAGAAAGAATTCTCTTTGTTCTCAATAAACCAGTTGAGGACGGCCATCTTGCTTCGGCGTGTTCTTTTGCCTTTCCAAAAATCAGAAAGATCCTAACACCATCCAGAAGAGAACGTTACATCCTGGACGTCAGGACGTCAACGAGAACGTTACACCCAGGGCAGGGCGTCAATCGCTTACCCACACACAGTCTATATAATGACAATTTAGAGCAGCCAATTCAACTTGAATCCATGTTTTTGGACTGTGGGAGGAAACCGGAGAACACGGAGGAAACCCACGCTGACACAGGGAGAACATGAAAAACCCTCCCATAATGGGATTCGAACCTGGATGCCCAGCGCTGAGAGGTAAACGTGCTAACCACTAAGCCACCGTGATCGCAATCTTGGTTACCCATCCATCCATCCATCCGTTATCTTCCTCTTTATCCTCTACTAGTTTGCCGGGGGGGGTTCCCCATGCCCATTCAGGGGACATTTTGGGCGCTGGGCAGATACACCCAAGACAGGGTGCCAATCTATCACTGAGCACACTCACTCACTCACTCACACAAACATACTCTATATGGGGCAATTTGGAGAATTCAATTGACTTCCATGTTTTTGGACTGTGGGAGGAAACCGGAGAACCCGGAGGACACCCACGCGGACACGGGGAGAACATGGAAACTCCACCCAGATGGGGATTCGAACCGGGAATCCCTAGTGCTGAGAGGAGAACATGCTAACCACTAAGCCACTGTGCCGCCCATTAACCATCCAATGTTTGAATGTATCTTTACTAGTGATTATTTGACACTCACATTAGGCGTACGTGCACACACCCACACGCACAAAGAGAGAGCGAGAGAGAGAGAGAGAGAGAGAGAGAGAGAGAAGAGAGAATAGTTCAGCTTTGTTCTCCTCATTCAGCCTCAGTGTTCCCGGGCTGTGCAATCATCAGTTCCTCTCGAAATAGTTCTTTGCTAATAACACCTGCATGCATAAAGCAAATTCCGAGCTCTCCGCTTGGATGCAAAAACACTCACATACTTTGAAGTTCAGTGAGATTACTGTCACTGAGATTGTGTGGGATTACAGAGCGTGAATAAAAAGTGACAGGGTGAGAGTGCAGTTTATTCATGGGATTAATTAAAGTAAACTGCTTGAGGGTGCCTTCCATCTCTGAACCACACAGACCACACTATCACCCACACATGCACTGCAGTGTCATCATGGTACACCATAAAATGTGTATGTTCTCTTGTTTGGTGTTAGGGCAGATTCCTGTCTGTCTGTCAATCTCTCTACCTATATATTTTTAATATCTATCTCTCCATTTAGGGTGGCATGGTGGCTTAGTGGTTAGCACGTTCGCCTCTCAGCGCTAGGGATTCCCGTTTCGAATCCCCATCTGGGTGGAGTTTCCATGTTCTCCCCGTGTCTGCGTGGGTTTCCTCCGGGTTCCTCCGGTTTCCTCCCGCAGTCCAAAGACTTGGATCATGATCAATTGAGTTCTCCAAATTGTTTTGTGTGTATTGAAATAAATATATGTATTATTTCACTCTCACTTTCAAAGCACACAATCGCACACTTTTACACACCGGCCAAACACTGGAGTGCCTGAAGTTAGTTCTTATGCATTGTTTACATAGGGATTTATACATTTTGTAGAGACTTGCTCAAACCTTTACCATAAATACTAAATAAAATAAATACTAAATACTAATACCATTAATACTAAATTTAAAACTAAATAAGTTACATTATGAGAACAAGTCCACAGTGTGAGCATGTAAACAGGTTTTGGTTCCCAGCAATATATGTGCGTGTGGGGGTTTATATATATATATTCATTCATTCATTATCTCCCGCTTTATCCTCTACTAGGGTCGCGGTGGGGTTCCCCATGCCCATCCAGGGGAGAACGTCTCGGGCGCTGGGCAGATGGATCCAGGACAGGGCGCCAATCCATCGCTGGGCACACACTCACTCACACAGACACACTCTATATGGGGCAATTTAGAGAACTCAATTGACTTGATCCATGTTTTTGGACTGTGGGAGGAAACCGGAGAACCCGGAGGAAACCCACGCGGACACGGGGAGAACATGGAAGCTCCACCCAGATGGGGATTCGAACCGGGAATCCCTAGCGCTGAGAGGCGAACGTGCTAACCACTAAGCCACCGTGCCGCCTTGTGTATATATATATATATATATATATATATATATATATATATATATATATATATATATATATATATATATATATATATATATATATATATATATATATATATATATATATATATATACCTTGAATCCATCTTTCTGGACTGAAAATCCATGTGGACACAGGTAGAACATGGAAACTACAAAACTTGGGAACCTAAATCCCCTGTACTGAGTATAAATCATTTTATATATGTGCACACATTTTGTTTAATAGCTACTTTAGTGAATTTCACTGTCAGAGTTGATAAAAGATTTATAATGCATATCAATTCATTACCTTTGTCTTGTCCTCTTCCTCAGTCCTACTGACCTATTCTCTCTGCACATTCTCTTTTGAACTTCCCCTCACATTCTGCCCACAAACTGAATTACAATTCAAGTTCATTATTCATTTGTTTTTATTTGTCTGTTTCCTAATTCCCTCATATGCTTAAAAATAGATTTACACATACTATTCTCTATATCAAAGCATTGATTCTATTATATCCAAATGCTATCCAGAATTTCCTTTTTTTTCTCACTTCAGGTCTAAAAGGGTCATTACAAAGATTGCAGCTGGAATATGTGGATGTGGTGTTCGCCAATCGTCCTGATAATAACACTCCTATGGAGGGTGAGTACACGCCCTGTGCATTTTTAACATTTTATACATTTGATCTTTGGTCAAACAGGGTTTTTAGATAAACGACGTGTAATGTAACTTGATTGATATTTTTCAGTATATCATATTGAACATTTTCCATTTTAACTTATTTCAATCCTTCAGAAGTGTCAAATGAATATTATGCAAACTAGAGTTTGTTATTGGGGTGAAGTAATGACATGCTTTATTTAAATAAGCTACACCTCAAGATACAAGGCCAGGCAAGTCTATCAAAAAGCCACGATAATTTCATGCTCAAACAGTATAAGAAATATAAGATGGGGATTGTTTTTCTCCTAATTGACATCAAAGTGCACGCATGTAACTATTACACAGAATCTGTATAACTGTGGTCTGTCTGAGGATGAGTCCGAAGGAAGTGCTTCACTCATCTGTTTATTTCACTCAAATTCTGCAGTTTGCCTTAAAATCTTGGTATTTTAAACAAAAAAAAGGCTTCAATATGCTTCGTTTATAGGAAGCCTCTTACCATGGCATTAAATTAAAGCAAGGAGACGTTTTCTACTGTTTAATTATTTTTATGGGTCAAGTGATGTCAAGAGGCTCATTATCATAAATAATTCTAGATAACTCCATTTAGTTTTATGTAGGTTTGAAATACATTGGTATTACATTCTAGCATTTTATCATTTTTGTTATGTATCACACTTTCTTTTTTTAATCCAAATTTTTAATTTGATCGTTTAAAGTGGTCCCTTAGTGGTAATTATAGATGAATCACTACTTAAGTATTCAGTAACCAGATGAACTTATAGTTTCTTTGTAATCTTTAAATAGATTTTAACTTTTAAAAAGAATTAAATTTTCAAAAACTTTTTAAAAGATTTTTTAACTTATCCATTTTTTTTTTAGCGAACACAAGAATTCTTTTTTAGAATATTGTTGTAGTTACAAATATTTTAGTATTCACATGTTTATTTCGTTGTTTGAAATAAAACTGCACAAAAAGCAAAGAAAATAATTGTTAAATCTCATCATTCCATGTAGAGCTCCATAAATTTCAATCTATATTTTTTTAATTGTATAAATCCATTGGGGGCACGGTGACTTAGTGGTTAGCACGATCTCCTCTCAGCACTAGGGCTTCCCAGTTCGAATCCCCATCTGGGTGTAGTATCCATGTTCTCCCCGTGTCCACGTGGGTTTCCTCCAGGTTCTCCGGTTTCCTCCCACAGTCCAAAAACATGGATCAAGTCAATTGAGTTCTCCAAATTGCCCCATATAGAGTGTGTTTGTGTGCATGTCTGTGTGTGTGAGTGTGTGCCCAGCGATAGATTGGCACCCTGTCCTGGGTGTATCTGCCCAGCGCCCTGCAGAAGCTCCCCGCGACCCTAATAGAGGATAAAGCGGAAGATAATGAATGAATGAAAATCCATTGGGTTTTAGTCATGTGATGCTTCTATATTTTATTTTATAACTAGTAAATAGTGAAAATCTGTGTGTCTAGCACTCTGGGGGGTATAGAGCAAAAATTGGCTAAAAAATATCTCATCTCAATTATCTTTTGCTAAATTCTCTACTATTATCGCAGGAGTTTCCCATGACTGTCCAGGTTTATCAGTCAGTCAAGTTTTTGGGGGCTGGGCATATACACCCAGGACAGTATGCCAATTTATCACACAGACACACACACACACACACACACACACACACTAGAGGCAATTTTGATAGGAGCACACGGACATAAGGAGAACATGGAAACTCCCCCCAGATCAGAATGCTGAGAGGCAAATGTGCTAACCACTAAACCACAACCACTGCTGTTCTCTAAAGATGTGAGAACATGATTAGGGGTTGTTCTGCTGCCTCTGGTTCTGGATGCCTTAACTGTGTAAATAGCACCATGGAATTTGAAACCTACCAAAGTGCACAACGTAGGGCCGATCGTCAATAATAAGACAATAATAAGATAATTACGTTTTAGATCAAAATGCTGCAGAAGTCATTAATGCTTACAGGGAACACAGATTTCATTTATTGTTTACAATATTACCTTAAGGGAACTGATAATAGTCTGTGTGGAATATGAGATTTGACTTCATTTATATACTTTATGCTGCTCCAAAAATGTATTCAAAGAAAAGAACTTAATAGATGAATACTAACTGTATATAAATACTATTTATATATAATCTCCACCAGTTCCTCTCTCTCTCTCTCTCTCTCTCTTTTAACTCACTGTCTTCTTGTATCACAGATTAAATGAGAACGTATATGATAACAGATAGGTGGTATTTTTTGTGCTAATAAAAGAAAAAAGAAGGGAGAATGACAGAGTTGCAAAATGCTTGAAATAACAAGTGTCACATGAATGACTTGTTTCAGCTATTCACAGAGGGAGTGAGGAGAATCCATCTGGATGGTGTGTGTGTGTGTGTGTGTGTGTGTGTGTGTGTGTGTGTGTGTGAAGAGAGAGTGAGATATGAGCAGTGGTTCTATAATACTCTGACCTTCACATCCCCATGCTGCAACTGCAACACTTTTCCTACCTATACGTAGACACACACTCACACACACACAAACCACACACTTATATTTTCTGTTATAAGTTAGCCAGGATTTATTCCATATCCTCTTGTTCGGTGACTTCATGAATAGCAAAACGTGAGCTACTCATTTCCGACCGAGCTGGAAAGATGTTCTATACATGTGTGAAAGTAATTCCTTTATCAGCCCAGGAACACATTACAGTGCATTCTACAAGACCTGCCTTTTATGTTTGAAGAGTTCAGTACGTCTCTCTGCATATTCAACCACAAAGCTTTACTGTGTGCATTGTGTATTTCATTACATTAAACAATGCAGAGAGTTCCGTTGATACTTCATTTGCATAGCACTCTTTACTATATACCACTGCTTTCTTGTTTCTTTTATGTTTATGTTATTAATATTTATGTTGACTTCTATTATAAACAGTATTCTTTAATACATACTTACAGAGTTCTTTGTGTTTTGCATGTTTTACATACAGAAAGGGTCAAAAGCAAAAAACAATAATAATGATCCTTAAATAATTCATTACAGGCTAGCTATATTCTGTTCTAATTCTATCGCCCCATTGTACTAGTGTAAGGATACACATCATGCAACACATTGTGTTTTCTCCATCATCATATTAATAACACAAGACAAAGGGCTCACCAATCATTCGTTCATTCATTCATTCATTTTCTCCCGCTTTATCCTCTATTAGGGTCGCGGTGGGGTTCCCCATGCCAATCCAGTGGAGAACGTTTCGGGCGCTGAGCAGATAGACCCAGGACATGGCGCCAATCCATCGCTGGGCACACACTCACTCACACAGACACACTCTATATGGGGCAATTTTGAGAATTCAGTTGACTTGATCCATGTTTTTGGACTGTGGGAGGAAACCGGAGAACCCGGAGGAAACCCACGCAGACATGGGGAGAACATGGAAACTCCACCCAGATGGGGACTCCCTAACCAATCATATGTTTAAATTTGTTGTCTGCAGCTGCAGAATTAATGTTGTTCAATATACAAACGTTTCACATTTTTGAGCTCTGACTCTCATCTCATTATCTTCCGCTTAATCCTCTACTAGGGTCACAGGGGCATTTTCCATGCCCATCCAGGGGAGAACGTTTGACTGGAGCTAATCCATTGCTGGGCACACACTAACTTACACAGACACTATGTAGGGGCAATTTAAAGCAGCCAATTCACCTTGAATCCATGTTTTAGACTGTGGGAGGAAACCAAAGAGAAACGTTTCGGGTGCTGGGTAGATGCACCCAGGACAGGGCGCCAGTCTATCGCTGGCTGCATTCACTCACACAGACACACCCATAAACACGCACTATATGGGGCAATTTAGAGCATTCAATTTACCTTGAATCCATGTTTTGGACTGTGGGAGGAAACCAGAGAAAAACGTTTTGGGTGCTCACCAGGGCAGGGTGCCAGTCTAATGCTGGCTGCATTCACTCATAAACACAGAGAGACTTCCCCCAAAAAACGTTTCGGGTGCTCACCAGACACAATGTGGCTGTTCAATAAACATGCACTATATGGGGCAATTTAGAGCATTCAATTTACCTTGAATCCATGTTTTGGACTGTGGGAGGAAACCAGAGAGAAACGTTTCGGGTGCTGGGTAGATGCACCCAGGGCAGGGTGCCAGTCTAATGCTGGCTGCATTCACTCACACAGAGACACACATAAACATGCACTATATGGGGCAATTTAGAGCATTCAATTTACCTTGAATCCATGTTTTTGGACTGTGGGAAGAAACCAAAAAATTCTGTGGAAAATCCACCCAGATTGGGATTGGGAAAATCCACCCAGATTCGAATCCCCAGAATGTGCTACCCACTGAGCCACCTTCCCACCCTTCATTAAATCAAACAGAAATAAAATTATTTAATATTGGGATAAAATTTCGGAAAAACTATTGACTGAGTAATGCGGAAATATTACATAATACACATTATTAGATACCATTTGATCACATGTGAACCAGCAGATGAAAATATTATATTCATATAGTCTATGTATGTATGAATACATTTATGTATGAATACATTTGTTTCTTTTTTTTCTCTCTCACATTTTGGCTCCTAAGAAATCTTATACGTAAAGAAATAGCAAACATATGTAATAAAAAGTTCATAATTTGCAAACTTGGAAAAAAAACATCTACATTTTTAAATGCAGCCATTTTTATCATCATTTGTAAAAAAATACTTGGCACCTGTTATATATAAAAATTCATTCATTATCTCCCGCTTTATCCTCTATTAGGGTCGCGGTGGGGTTCCCCATGCCCATCCAGGGGAGAACATCTCGGGCGCTGGGCAGATAGTCCCAGGACAGGGCGCCAATCCATCGCTGGGCACACACTCACTCACACAGACACACTCTATATGGGGCAATTTTTGAGAATTCAATTGACTTGATCCATGTTTTTGGATGTGGGAGGAAACCGGAGAACCCGGAGGAAACCCACGCGGACACGGGGAGAACATGGAAACTCCACCCAGATGGGGATTCGAACCGGGAATCCCTAGCGCTGAGAGGCAAACGTGCTAACCACTAAGTCACCGTGCCGCCCCGGTCCAGTTTATTCATTCATTCATTCATTATCTCCCGCTTTATCCTCTATTAGGGTCGTGGTGGGGTTCCCCATGCCCATCCAGGGGAGAACATCTCGGGCGCTGGGCAGATAGACCCAGGACAGGGTGCCAATCCATCGCTGGGCACACACTCACTCACACAGACACACTCTATATGGGGCAATTTTGGAGAATTCAATTGACTTGATCCATGTTTTTGGACTGTGGGAGGAAACCGGAGAACCCAGAGGAAACCCACGCAGACACGGGGAGAACATGGAAACTCCATCCAGATGGGGATTCGAACCGGGAATCCCTAGCGCTGAGAGGCGAACGTTCTAACCACTAAGCCACCGTGCCGCCCTATATCTAAAAATGTTTATTTTAATTCGGTTACGTGACATTTAGTCATTATTTCATTGAAATGTTGCATCTGTCAGATGTTTTATAAAGGTTTCAGAATCACGGGGGAAAGGTTGGCCATGCAAACAAAAGCATTTACTCACATATAGTTTAAATTGAGTCATCAGTTACACTGCCACATTCAGCGAGTCACTTTCTACAGGTTCCCATAAAACATAACTTATACCATTGAATTCCTATCAAATCACTTTGGTCCGATATGTTCATCACGTGAAATAAAACGAAACCTCGCCAGATTTATAACCTATTTAATTTCTCTGTGTTTCTATCAGAAAACGATCATTAGGTAATTAACTTTCATAAATCCATTAAACACTGCAGTCAATGTGAAGAAAGCGCCAGAGGGCAAAGAGACCAAAAACAACTGATTTAAAGGACACTTAATATCTAATGAAATACAAGTTATTGGACATTTTGTAATTCCACAACTAAAACTTCTACAGTTTATTGAAATACGGTGGCTTAGTGGTTAGCACGTTCTCCTCTCAGCACTAGGGATTCCCGGTTCGAATCCCAATCTGAGTGGAGTTTCCATGTTCTCCCCGTGTCCGCATGGGTTTCCTCCGGGTTCTCTGATTTCCCCCCACAGTCCAAAAACATGGATCAAGTCAATTGGATTCTCCAAATTGCCCCATATAGAGTGTGTCTATGTGAGTGTGTGTGTGCCCAGCGATGGATTGGCGCCCTGTCCTGGGTGTATCTGCCCAGTGCCCGAGACGTTCTCCCCTGGATGGGCATGGGGAAAGTTACCTATATCATTTTGGAAAATCTGAGAAAATAATATTTGCATAATAATTTAGACACGGGCGGCTCGGTGGCTTAGTGGTTAGCATGTTCTCCTCTCAGCACTAGGGGTTCCCGGTTCGAATCCCCATCTGGGTGGAGTTTCCATGTTCTCCCCGTGTCTGCGTGGGTTTTCTCCAGGCTCTCCGGTTTCCTCCCACAGTCCAAAAACATGGATCAAGTCAACTGAATTCTCAAAATTGCCCCATATGGAGTGTGTCTGTGTGAGTGAGCGTGTGCCCAGCGATGGATTGGCGCCCTGTCCTGGGTGTATCTGCCCAGCGCCCGGGACGTTCTCCCCTGGATTGGCATGGGGAACCCCACCGCGACCCTAATAGAGGATAAAACGGGTGATAATGAATGAATGAATTTGGAACACAGTATATACAGACAAGTGACCACTAAAGCCAGACTCGTCCATTAGATTGCCAGATGGAGAAGCATGATCCGTCACTCCAGAGAACGCGTCCCCATTGCTCTAGAGTCCAGTGCATCCTACGCTTTGCATTGCACTTGGTGATGCAGTATATGGCTTGAATGCAGCTGCTCGAGCATGAAAACCCATTCTTGAGCTAATCTGAAAGGCACATGAAGTTTGGAGTTTAGTAGTGGTTGACTGCCAAATGTTGTCGACCTTTTCCCACTATGCCCGTCAGCATCCGTTGACCCCGCTTCATCAGTTTACGTGGTCTACGAGTTGCTGTCATTCTTAAATACTTCTATTTTCTCATAATCCAGCTGACTGTGGGATATTTCGGAGCGAGGAAATTTCACAACTGGATTTGTTGCACAGGTGGCTGCCTATTACAGTTCCACGCTGGAATTCGTTGAGCTCCTGAGAGCGACCCAAATGTGTATAAAACCCGTCTGCATGCCTAGGTGTTTGATTTCATACCCCTGTGGCCATGGAAGTGATTGAAACTCCTGATTTTGATCATTTGGAGATGTGAGCGAATACTTTTGGCAATATAGTGTATATTCCTGACTGAGAAGGATAAAAAAAACTTGTGTCAGGAGCAGGCTGTGTTGTATATTCATGGTCTCGTCCACTCTGTGTGTCATCAATTAGTGTCTGTAATTAGTTTATTGATACGTTTGGTTCTAACTAAATTCTGATGTGTGTGTTTGTTCCCTCGATGTTTCCTGCATTGAATACATTTCCATACATATCTACCTAACTTTGGGCCTCGGGGCCAGCTGGTGACACCGTGCTTCATAAAAAATATATATAATTTTGTACTTAACTAATTGCATACATATTAAATTGACTAGCCACAAATGTCTTTATTAATAATTAAATTCTAATTAATGCAGTTATAGTGCAATTATGATGTACATGGTATTTTATACATTTTTTTGTGTTATATTTTTTATATTTTGATATATTTCTCAATTTATTTTTTTTTATACTGTACATACCCTCATTTCATTTGCAGCTGCCAGCACTTTAAATTTCCCCATGGCGGGACTATCCTTTCATTTATTCGTTATCTTCCACTTAGTCCTTCACTAGGGTTGTGGGGGGGTTCCCCATGCCCATCTTGGGGAGTAAATTTTGGGCGCAGGGCAGATACACCCAGGACAGGACACCAACCTTATTAGGTCTATTGCTAGGCACACTCACTCACACAGACACACTCTATATGGGGTAATTTTAGAGTATTCAATTTACCATGAATCCAAGTTTTTGGACTGTGTGAGAAAACCAGAGAACCCAGAAGAAACCCACATGAAACAGGGAGAACATTGAAACTCCACCCAGATTTTAAAACCTGGATCCCCAGTGCTGAAAGGCTCACCACTAAACCACTGCCACCCCGTGCTAATACTAATAAAGGAATATCTTATTTTAAAAATACTGCAAATGTTTGTAATAATATATGATCGAAAGCATTCTGCTAGAAACCGGTCTGCTGAATGACAAAATTTGAATGTAAATGTGCAATATTATTATTATTTATTTACTGACATTCATCTACATACACTGTCATGCTTACAATATACGTAGTATTTAGAAGTAGTAGTAACTACATATGGGCGGCATGGTGGCTTGGTTAGCACGTACGCCTTTCCATGTTCTCCCCATGGGGTTCTCCGGTTTCCTCCCACAGTCCAGAAACATGGATTCTCCAAATTGCCCCATATAGAGTGTGACTGTGTGTGTGTCCGTGTGTGTGAGTGTGTGCCTAGAGATAGTTTGGCATTAGAAATGTTCTCCTCTGTATGGGAAACCCCCCCCCCCCCACAACCCTAGTAGAAGATAAAGTGGAAGATAATTGATGGATGGATAGTAATTACATTAAACACAAAAAATTAAAGTAATAATAATAATAATCCATCCATTATCTTTCGTTTTATCCTCTGCTGGGGTCGCGAGGGGGTCCCCATGCCCATCCAGGGCGCCAATCTTTCGTTGGGTAAACTCACTCACACAGACACACACACAAACACACTCTATATGGGGCAATTTAGAGAACTCAATTGACTTGATCCATGTCTTTGGACTGTGGGAGGAAACCGGAGAACCCGGGGGAAACCCACGTGGACACAGGGAGAACATGGAAACTCCACCCAGATGGGGATTCGAACCGGGAATCCCTAGTGCTGAGAGGAGAACATGCTAACCACTAAGCCACCGTGCCGTCCCCACCCCAATAATAATAATAATAATAATAATAATAAAAATTAAAAAAGTATTATTATTACACTCATGTGAACAAACAAAGCTAAGAAAAGATTAAACATGAAAACTGCAATCATTTCAGAATAGCTTGTATCTGCTGGGAACATTGTATAGCTAGCTTCTGAACTTTGAAGCAATCATAAAAATGTGTAATTTATTGTACCAGAGCACAATTTTAGATTATGATTTAAAGCCATGCTGTGACTGTCTGTGAATATGAAACAAATAGAATTCAGTGCACATACTGATATTTGTTTGTAGTGGATTAAGAGTAAGCTTTAGCAGAAATAATTAAAAACAAATGCAATATAAATGCTATTTTGCGGCACATCCAACTGTGAATACATTTAGTTTCATTTTTCATCATAAGGTTTATCTGCAAGCCAGCCACACTTTGTAATTATAAAGGTTATTTAAAAAAACACTAATGTTCTCACATTTCGTGCCTAGATTTAAATTTGATTAAATTAATTATTAATTTAAAATGTTTATTAGAAACAGTCCCTATGACTATGCTTGAAAACTTATTTCCACATACTACCACATCCCACAAGAGCCTTTAATTAATATAAGCAATTACTGAATTTGACACACGGTGGTTTAGTGCTTAGCATGTTCTCCTCTCAGCGCTACGGATTCCTGGTTCGAATCCCCATCTGGGTGGAGTTTCCATGGTCCCCCCATGTCCACGTGGGTTTCCTCCGGGTTCTCCGGTTTCCTCCCACAGTCCAAAAACATGGATCAAGTCAATTGAATTCTCCAAAATTGCCCCATATAGAGTGTCTGTGTGAGTGAGTGTGTGCCCAGCGATAGATTGGCGCCCTGTCCTCGGTTGTATCTGCCCAGCGTCCGAAACGTTCTCCTCTTGATAGGCATGGGAACCCCCCCCCCCCCCCTCTGCGATCCAAATAGAGGATAAAGCGGAAGATAATGGATGGATGGAGATCAAAGGGTGGGTGTGAAATCATTGTCTCTTGCTGAATTCTGATATTCCAAAAGTAAAAAGAAACAAAATCTCTAAAACTCACGTTTTAAGGATTTATTTAATCATAATTTAAGTTATTGAATTATTTCATAAAATAATGTATTTAATTCTGTGCCCTCCTGCCTGGACTCTTAACCTTTTGTCTCTGTTTTAGTTCATTGATGCCTTATTTTGCTTTGTGTCTTAGTTCATTGTTTTCTGTTTTGTAACTGGTTTCATTTGTGTTTAATTAGTCACATGACCAGTTTTCGTTATTTAAGCCAGCCCTACCCTCTCCTCAGTGAGAGAGCCTCGACTTCGGTACCCAATCGTCCAATTGTTTTCTTTCAGTCTATAGAATTAATTAAATGCCAATGAGGGGACAGTGTTTTCTTACAACTTTTTTTATTTGGAATTACTGTCAGTCCTGTCAGTGCTCAAGATTCTGAAACATCTTTAAAATTCAATTAAAAACCTCATTAAGCACTCACATTTAAACACTGCCTTCAGATAAGGGAGCGGAGTTCAAGTTAAGCTTTGTGGAGTTGGTGATGTGGGCTCGTCAGTGCTGTCATTCACGCAGCTCACCATAAGTAGAGCGTGTGGTGCTGAATTCTGACAGTCTTGTGAGGGTTCTTCACGGTGTTCTCCAACGTCTCTGCTACTTTTAGTCAGTTGTGTCGTGTTAAATTGTATGCGGTATTCCATTACAAGGCGGCACGGTGGCTTAGTGGTTAGCACGTTCGCTTCTCAGCGCTAGGGATTCCCGGTTCGAATCCCCATCTGGGTGGAGTTTCCATGTTCTCCCTGTGTCCAAGTGGGTTTCCTCCGGGTTCTCCGGTTTCCTCCCACAGTCCAAAAACATGGATCAAGTCAATTGAGTTCTCCAAATTGCCCCATCTAGTGTGTTTGTGTGAGTGAGTGAGTGTGTGCCCAGTGATAGATTGGCGCCCTGTCCTGGGTGTATCTGCCCAGCGCCCGAAACGTTCTTCCCTGGATGGGCATGGGGAACCCCCCCCCCCCGCGACCCTAATAGAGGATAAAGCGGGAGATAATGGATAGTCAATTGAGTTCTCCAAATTCCCCCATATAGTGTGTGTGAGTGTGTGCCCAATGATAGATTGGCGCCCTGTCCTGGGTGTATCTGCCCAGCGCCCGAAACGTTCTCCCCTGGATGGGCATGGGGAACCCCCCCCCCCCCCCCCCCCCCCCCCCCCCCCCCCCCCCCCCCCCCCCCCCCCCCCCCCCCCCCCCCCCCCCCCCCCCCCCCCCCCGCGACCCTAATAGAGGATAAAGCGGGAAATAATGGATAGTCAATTGAGTTCTCCAAATTCCCCCATATAGTGTGAGTGAGTGTGTGCCCAATGATAGATTGGCGCCCTGTCCTGGGTGTATTTGCCCAGCGCCCGAAACGTTCTCCCCTGGATGGGAATGGGGAACACCCCTGTGACCCTAATAGAGGATAAAGCAGAAGAAAATGGATGGATGGATTCCATTACAGTGTCTTAACTTCTCTGTTTAGTTTTTCTTTTCTTTTAATCCTTCAATGTTGCTAGAATGCGTGTTTTGCATTAGGAAATTGTAAAGCTGCTTTGAGACAATGCACTGTTCTAAAAAGCTCTATATAAAAAATACTGTAAACTTAACTTGCAATTAATAGATTGGTGCCCTATCAGGGGCGTCGTTAGACCTGGGCTTTGTCATTAGCCCCAAATGAGCGCAGCTTTCTCTGGCCGCCTCTCCTCCAGCAGCGGGAGACAGATTTTTTTCGCCATTATCGGCAGTAAAGTTACCGTAATAACTGTATGTTGGCTGTAAAGAGCAGCTTCACAACTTTCAGAAACCGTCAGAATTTTTCTGAAGGCGCAAACTGTCGCAAAGTTACGGTACGGTTTAAACAAAAACTCTCATCTGCGACTGACTCGTAAAACGGATTCATACTTTTCTGCAGAAGCTCAGGTTCGTTTATTCAAAATGTTTCAGCCAAAACCGTCATTTATTAGAACTGGATGTGCTCTTCAATGCTGACAGACATATTTCATCCATCCATCCATCCATTATCTCCCGCTTTATCCTCTATTAGGGTCGCGGGGGGGGTTCCCCATGCCCATCCAGGGGAGAAGGTCTCGGGTGCTGGGCAGATACACCCAGGACAGGGCGTCAATCTATCGCTGGGCACATACTCACACACACACAAACACACTATATGGGGCAATTTGGAGAATTCAATTGACTTGATCCATGTTTTTGGACTGTGGGAGGAAACCGGAGAACCCCGAGGAAACCCACGCGGACATGGGGAGAACATGGAAACTCCACCCAGATGGGGATTTGAACCGGGAAACCCTCTCGAAACCCTCTTGGGCACTGGGCAGATACACCCAGGACAGGGTGTCAATCTATCGCTGGGCACACACTCACTCACACACAGAAAATAGACACTCAATATGGGGCAATATTTCATATGTAATTACATTTTATCCAATAAAACTAATGAATGAGCAAACAAAATGAATGTAACAACAGTTTGAAAAATGGATAAATACACTCATGAAAGGACACTTTTTAAATAGGACAGAGGGGGAATAAGGGATCTGGGCTAAAGCCCAAAAAACACCCCTGTGCCCTATCCTGGGTGTATCTGTCCATCGCCCGAAACGTTCTCCTCTGGATGGGCATGGGAATCCCCTGGTATAGAATTAAGCTCATTCATTCATTCATTATCTCCCGCTTTATCCTCTATTAGGGTCGCGGTGGGGTTCCCCATGCCCATCCAGGGGAGGGCGCTGGGCAGATAGACCCAGGACAGGGCGCCAATCCATCGCTGGGCACACACTCACTCACACAGACACACTCTATATGGGGCAATTTTTGAGAATTCAATTGACTTGATCCATGTTTTTGAACTGTGGGAGGAAACCGGAAACCGGAGGAAACCCACGGACACGGGGAAACATGGAAACTCCACGGGGAGACCGGGAAACCCTATGAGAAACTCCACCCAGATGGGGATTCGAACCGGGAATCCCTAACGCTGAGAGGCGAACGTGCTAACCACTAAGCCACCGTGCCGCCTAGAATTAAGCTAATTAAGATAATAAATAAATGAATAAACTTGCAATTAAAACTTGCAGGTGTTTTCACCTTGCATGCACGCTTCCAGAATCTTTATTGCGCCAAGTACAAGATACAAGAATAATCCTCCTCTGTTGTAGCTTGTTGCAGGCAGCATTCATCTTCATCACATGAACAAAATGAACACATTTTTTTATCAGCGGAAAGGTCCATACCCGCCGATGCTGATAATTTGTTAAATAATTCTGCTGGTTATCACCCGATTCAGGCATGCCGTTATCATCAAGCATCCCTGAGATAACTGGCGGTTGGTGCAGGATGAATAAAAATAAAAGATCCGATTTTAATTAGTTATAAGTTGGTACAAACTAATAAAATGAAATGTGAAAATGAGCCTGAAGAGCTGAATCTTCCACTGGAGAATTAAGAATTAGAATTAAGCTAATTAAGATAATAAATGATGAATAAACTTGCAATTAAAACTTGCAGGTGTTTTCACCTTGCATGCACGCTTCCAGAATCTTTATATCTTTATAAGTACAAGATACAAGAATAATCCTCCTCTGTCGTAGCTTGTTGCAGGCAGCATTCAACTTCATCACGTGAACAAAATGAACACTTTTTTTTATCAGCGGAAAGGTCCATACCCGCCGATGCTGATAATTTGTTAAATAATTCTGCTGGTTATCACCCGATTCAGGCATGCCGTTATCATCAAGCATCCCTGCGATAGCTGGCGGTTGGTGCAGGATGAATAAAAAAAAAAGATCCGATTTTAATTAGTTATAAGTTGGTACAAACTAATAAAATGAAATGTGAAAATGAGCCTGAAGGGCTGAATCTTCCACCGGAGACACAAATGAAACATCTTTGTTATGAATACTTACACTGCATGTGCACAACATTTAAAAGAAATTGCCACTTCTGAGCTCAAACTGTTTGGATGCTGACTAAATCGTTCCCGTGGTGCGATTCGACCCACATCAAAGCTCGCCATGACATAGGAGCAGAAATGGGTCAAAGCAGAAGTGACATTTATGTAATACATCAACAGTTAGCCCTACTGCTTGATAACTCGGCTCTTTAATAAATAAAGGCGAGGGAAGGTGCTTTAAGGCTGGCTTCTTGCAGAATAATAGTTCAAAATTCACTTCTAGTCTCATTCTTTCACACACAAACACACATGCATGCACACATTTTTTGCAGTCAGCCCTCTTAGAAATAATTTACCTCCTCCTCATGCTCCTACACACATTATTATAGAATGGGAGGTCATTTTATGCACACACCACTCACACCGGGTGTGCAGCCTCTGCATTGCAGTTCAGAAAGAGCAGCACTCTCCAGCTTTCTATAGCTTTACCCATTCAGTACTTCAATGTCAGCTTTTTTTTTTTATCCTTGTCCTATTACAAACCTTACCATAAATGCTTTTTATTTTCTTTAACTGAGAATGTAAGTATGGACACGTACAGTTGTGCTGTAAGGAAAATCTTTTCTGGCAGCATTTCTGTTACATCTTGCTTATGATATTACAGGACATCACTCTGGTCCTCACTCTGAACCCCGCAGTAAAACATCATGTGTTGATAATGGGTAACCCCCTTCCACGGTCCACTGTGATTTATATGTGGTCGTGGATGAGAAATCATTTACTACAGTGAGATTGCTCTGCTGTTCTGGGTTTATTTACAGCGATGTGGTCAATTATGAGCTTAGATTGCAAATCATGCTTTTTACAAATAGTTTTCACAGTTGCTGCTTTAATTTTAGTTCCGCTCTTTTGAATTTGTTTTGCACTTTAGTTTCCCCCCAAGTGAGTTCTGACATTCTCATAGCGGATTAAGCGGAAGATAATGGATGGATTGAGAGAGATCTATCCAGCCAGCCATCTCTCATCTCCATCCTCCATATATACAGTATGTAATATATATATATATATATATATATATATAAAGGCGGCACAGTGGCTTAGTGGTCGGCACGTTCGCCTCTCAGCACTAGGGATTCCCGGTTCGAATCCCCATCTGGGTGGAGTTTCCATGTTCTCCCCGTGTCTGCGTGGGTTTCCTCCGGGTTCTCCGGTTTCCTCCCACAGTCCAAAAACATGGATCAAGTCAATTGAATTCTCAAAATTGCCCCATATAGAGTGTGTCTGTGTGAGTGAGTGTGTGCCCAGCGACGGATTGGCGCCCTGTCCTGGGTGTATCTGCCCAGCGCCCGAGACGTTCTCCCCTAGATGGGCATGGGGAACCCCACCGCGACCCTAATAGAGGATAAAGCGGGTGATGATGAATGAATGAATGAATATATTAGGGGTGAGCTGCAATATTCGCTGATTCAACGATTCGATTCGGAGAACCGTAGTCGACTATGAACCTCAAAGTCGAATGTACCATTTTAACCACATGGGGGTGTCCAAGCATTAGTTTTTACATGAAATGTCTTTGTTTTCGTTATATATATAGCCTTTTGTCAAATAAAATCATCTTAATTTTTAGGTTTTTAGGGTTTTTTTAGGTTTTTTTGTTTTTTTAGGTTTTTTTTTTTTTTTTCCTTTGAAGTGGAAAAAAAGTCCAGAACGGGGATCCCATTTACGGTGCTCTAGAAAAACGAGTAAAATTTTTTTTTAAAAATCTTTTTTAAAAACCACGCTTATAGCGCCATCTTGTGGTGAAATTTTCACTGATTCGACTATCAGTCGACTATATGGAAAATCTGACGAATCAGATTCGACTATGAAAATCCTTTGTTGAATATAGCCCTAGAATATATATATATATATATATATATATATATATATATATATATATATATATATATATATATATATATACGGCACAGGGCGGCATGGTGGTTTAGTGGTTAGCATGTTCTCCTCTCAGCACTAGAGATTCCCGGTTCGAATCCCCATCGGGGTGGAGTTTCCATGTTCTCCCCGTGTCCGTGTGGGTTTCCTCCGGGTTCTCCAGTTTCCTCGCACAGTCCAAAAACATGGATCAAGTCAATTGAATTCTCCAAATTGCTCCATATATAGTGTGTCTGTGTGAGTGAGTGTGTGCCCAGCGATAGATTGGCGCCCTGTCCTGGGTGTATTTGCCCAGCGCCCAAGACGTTCTCCCCTGGATGGGCATGGGGAACCCCCTCCCCCCCCTGTCCGCATGGGTTTCCTCCTGAGAGATGAACATGCTAACCACTAAGTCACGATGCCGCAGGGGTTATTTACATCAGCCAATTTACCTTCAGTCTATGTTTTATAGTGGTCAGATGTCAAAATGCATCAGATGGAAAATCTTGCAATAGATTATCTATGATAGACATCAGTACCTCAGCACAACAGTGGTTTGAAACCAGGCTTCAGGAAAGGGAAGATGTAAAGTTCATGGCTCGTAGGACAGTATTAAAATCACATCCTGTGAGGTGAGATAATAATCGTTTTCTATCCAGAAGCATGCATGGTGTTGTTGTTTTACATAATCCAGTGATGTCCTCTTAAATCAGTGGCTTGGGGATCAGCCTTGCTGGAAGGCTAAATCTGATACCACCAAAACGTACTAAAACTTACAGAGGCATGAAATTGATTACAACAGATCATCACAATGCACATTCTCCATTCTCCAGTCTTAACTAATGATATTTAAAATATCAAGATATTTGTATGCAGTGTGCAGTTTGGCCTACGGCAGCAGAATCAGGTCGATTATCACACGGTGCGGACTCGTTTGCGGAGGCACTTCAGTGAGCACTTTAAAGACATTTCCATAATAAATCAGAGCTCTTGTACTTTTTCGTGACTCCAAAGAATTATAATAAGATTTATTTGTTAATGCATCTTCGGAACATTCATTCATTCATTATCTCCCGCTTTATCCTCTATTAGGGTCGCGGTGGGGTTCCCCATGCCCATCCAGGGGAGAACGTCTCTGCGTCTCTGCGCTGGGCAGATACACCCAGGACTGGACGCTCCATCGCTGGGCAAACACTCACTCACACAGACACACTCTATATGGGGCAATTTTTGAGAATTCAATTGACTTGATCCATGTTTTTGGACTGTGGGAGGAAACCGGAGAACCCGGAGGAAACCCACGCAGACACGGGGAGAACATGGAAACTCCACCCAGATGGGGATTCGAACCGGGAATCCCTAGTGCTGAGAGGCAAACGTGCTAACCACTAAGCCACCGTGCCGCCAACTTCGGAACATTCATTCATTCATTATCTCCCACTTTATCCTCTATTAGGGTCGCGGTGGGGTTCCCCATGCCCATCCAGGGGAGAACGTCTCGGGCGCTGGGCAGATAGACCCAGGACAGGGCGCCAATCCATCGCTGGGCACACACTCACTCACACAGACACACTCTATATGGAGCAATTTAGAGAATTCAATTGACTTGATCCATGTTTTTGGACTGTGGGAGGAAACCGGAGAACCCAGAGGAAACCCACGCAGACACGGGGAGAACATGGAAACTCCACCCAGATGGGGATTCGAACCGGGAATCCCTAGTGCTGAGAGGAGAACATGCTAACTACTAAGCCGCTATCTTCAGAACATGTTTCTTTTTTTTTGTAACTTGATGAAAAGTAGGTCTTTTTATGCCATCCTGTTTGTTTAAAGGAACCTAAGCGAGGTTGGTTCTTCTTGCATAAATTCTGTAAACATGATGAAATTCAGCTAAGTGCAGCTTATTGCTCTGTGAAACAGAACTGGACATTTCTTGAGGGCAAAACAGTGCCAGGGGTTTTAGCTAGTTAAAAATAAACTCTGCAGATTCCTAACAAGTGGGACATACAACCCCTCACACCAGTGTTCTTCATTCCATGTTCTTTCCTTGCACTCATTTGCTTTCAATTGATCTCTGTTTTTTTTTGTTTTTTATCTCCCCTTATGTGCAGATACATTGTGCTTAACTGACATTCTCTCATTACGTCCTCCTACTGTTCTCCCCACCACACACTCCTGTCAAATCGTGCCACAGTTTGGACACACACCCACAGCCTGTTTGCTAATGAATGAGTGGGAGAAGACTCGGATTTTCATTATTTGCTGATCCAGCTTTAGTATGGCCCTTAAACAAAGCCTGAAAATCATTCATTCATTCATTCATTATCTCCCGCTTTATCCTCTATTAGGGGCGCGGGGGGTTCCCCATGCCCATCCAGGGGAGAACGTCTCGGGCGCTGGGCAGATAGACCCAGGACAGTGCGCCAATCTATCGCTGGGCACACACTCACTCACACAGACACATTCTATATCGGGCAATTTTGAGAATTCAATTGACTTGATCCATGTTTTTGGACTGTGGGAGGAAACCGGAGAACCCGGAGGAAACCCACGCAGACATGGGGAGAACATGGAAACTCCACCCAGATGGGGATTTGAACCGGGAATCCCCAGCGCTGAGAGGCGAACGTGCTAACCACTAAGCCACCGTGCCGCTTGCCTGATAATCACCTCTACTCAATTTCTCTCACCTCCTCTAACTGAACTCTGTGTATGCTGATTGAGAATCAGTTAAGTTAAGAATCCATCCTATGAATGCTGACTGGCTGGAAAACATGACAATTCATACCCATGAACAGAAGTCAGATCCATGTGTATCACAGTGGAAAGATGGGTCACAAAGTGAGTCCATCAAAGCCATGTGGTTGTCTTAACAGGCAGAGCAAATTGCCTTGAGCAGTCCGGAAAACTAAAACAATACAAATTGGGAGATTTATTTTCACTTTTTTTTTTTTTTTTTTTTTTTTCGTGTCCTGTCTGGCACTGTGAAACTCAGGATTGATGTCTGAGTGTCTAAATCAGGCCCAACAGTTTTGATTTTACAAATGGAGCATACAGGCATTTCACCATGATGCTCCACTTGGTATATATTTAACACTTTATTATAAATTATAAATTCTTTTGGGCATCATATCGATACAGCAGACACGAAGATGGAAAGGGAAACATTCATTCATTCATTCATTCATTATCTCCCGCTTTATCGTCTATTAGGGTCGCGGTGGGGTTCCCCATGCCCATCCAGGGGAGAACGTCTCGGGCGCTGGGCAGATACACCCAGGACATGGCGCCAGTCCATCGCTGGGTACACACTCACTCACACAGACACACTCTATATGGGGCAATTTAGAGAACTCAATTAACTTGATCCATGTTTTTGGACTGTGGGAGGAAACCGGAGAACCCGGAGGAAACCCACGCGGACACGGGGAGAACATGGAAACTCCACCCAGATGGGGATTCGAACCGGGAATCCCTAGCGCTGAGAGGCGAACGTGCTGACCACTAAGCCACCGTGCCACCCTGAAAGGGAAACAGAAAAAGAAAAAAAAAAAAAAAAAAAAAAAAAAAAAAAAAAGAAAGAAGAAGGTTTATTTTCACTTGGGTATTCTGTCATATACTAGGTTGCACCAAATGCTTCATACAAGTAGCAGATGGGTAACCTGACAAAATGTCACCAAATATTGTTGCTGTTCGAGGTACAACAGACCCGAAATAGTATTTTGAAAGAATTAGTGTTTGTTGCCACTTTACATTTGAAACATTTGAAGCATTCAACATGTATACAACACTATGGATAAAATAGATCTGCAGTATGACAAAATTTGATATGAATTTTGCCTTTAATCCCATCCATCATCCATCCATTACCTTCTGCTTAATCCTATATGAGGATCACATGGGGGTTCTCCATTCTCATCCAGGGGAGAACATTTTGCTCGCTGGGCATACACCCAGGACAGGCTTCCAATATATTGCTGAACACACACTTACTCACACTTAAGTGTGAGCATCCTTTTTCATTGACAGTAGGGGTGCGAATCTCTTAGTGTCTGGCGATTCGATTCAATTCAGAATCGATTTTCGATGCAGAATCGATTTTTCAATCGATTGATCTTTAAATTTAGTTTAAATGATGTAATTGACAAGATGAAATGACAATGTAAACAAATTTTATTTATTTAAAACAATACTTTCAGGTTTCTTACTGTATCAAATCTTTTTGCATTAAAAAAACATCATAATGAACAAATAATCCTAAATATTTTAAGTCCCATGCATTAGCATTTAATCCAAACTAAAAACAGACTTTACAGTCAGAGTAGATTTATTCATTCATCCATTATCTCCCGCTTTATCCTCTATTAGGGTCGCGGTGGGGTTCCCCATGCCCATCCAGGGGAGAACGTCTCGGGCGCTGGGCAAATACACCCAGGACAGGGCGCCAATCCATCGCTGGGCACACACTCACTCACACAGACACACTCTATATGGGGCAATTTGGAGAATTCAATTGACTTGATCCATGTTTTTGGACTGTGGGAGGAAACCAGAGAACCCGGAGGAAACCCACGCGGACACGGGGAGAACATGGAAACTCCACCCAGATGGGGATTCAAACTGGGAATCCCTAGCGCTGAGAGGCGAACATGCTAACCACTAAACCACTGTGCTAACCACTAAGAGAGTAGATTTATATTTTGCAAATCTTTAAAACTTAACCTTACAAATAAAATCCATACTTCAGTCTTTTTAACTATATTGCACTAACATTCACTACATTTTCAAAACTTAACCTTAAATCATCATTCATTCATTATCTCCCGCTTTATCCTCTATTAGGGTCGCGGTGGGGTTCCCCATGACCATCCAGAGAAGAACATCTCGGGCGCTGGGCAGATACACCCAGGACAGGGCGCCAATCCATCGCTGGGCACACACTCACTCACACAGACACACTCTATATGGGGCAATTTTGAGAATTCAATTGACGTGATCCATGTTTTTGGACTGTGGGAGGAAACCGGAGAACCCGGAGGAAACCTATGCAGACACGGGGAGAACATGGAAACTCCACCCAGATGGGGATTCGAACCGGGAATCCCTAGCGCTGAGAGGAGAACGTGCTAACCACTAAGCCACCGTGCCACCTTTAACCTTAAATATTAAATATTTCGTTTATCTCAGTGTGATGTCGCGCCAAACGATCTCACGCATTTGTCGTATTTCCAAATTTTACAATTGTCGATTTCATTTTACATTGCTTGTAAACAGTTGTGCTCACGTCGAGCTCTCTCTTCCTTGCTTTAGAACCCAAACACCGGCTTTTAACGCCGACGGGGGGGGTCGAATCCTGCTCTCCCTTCTCCATGCTTCCCGAACTACAACGAGAGCTGGTTAACAAGCGTGCTGTACTCTGGCCGAGCGGATACGTAATGCAATAAGCAGTACGCTCGGGAGGTGGCGCCAAAAAAAAAACTTAAACGCATTTTTTAAAAATCGATTCTTGGGCATTTTGGATCGATTCAGAATCGCCAGGACTACGAATCGCGATTCTTTGAAGAATCGATTTTTTTCAGCACCCCTAGTTGCCAGCAACTCCATTCTCTTAGATGTTTGGGTGTAATGTTCTTATGGTATTCAGGTTGTATATTGTTATAGACACATCGAAGTCTATTCTACCATCCTCTCTCTATGTTTTGGTAGCTTACACTTTCTTAAACTGAGGAACTTAAAAAAGCATTAGTAACTTTAATTAATTTTACAGTGTGGTACTTATATAACAAACACGAAATGTAATATAAACTTATAATATAATTAAGAATGAAAGTAGACAATTTGTGTAATGGTAAATTGTGTTTGGAAAGTTTACCATTGCTTTCCAATTGAAAGTGTGTGCTGTCTCAGTACCAGTAATAATAAGATATTGCAGCAGATTATTGTTCGGGTTTTCTAATCATAAATAATATCACTTTGTTTCATACAGAGATTGTGAGGGCGATGACTCATGCTATTAACCAGGGAATGTCCATGTACTGGGGGACCTCACGCTGGACTGCCATGGAGATAATGGTCTGTTCAGATTCTGTTTGTTCTTTTCTAAAGTAATGAGCATCAAGCTTTAATGGGAGGCTTGAGGAAAATTTACATATTGTTCATAATGAACATATTGTTCATTTTACATGAAAAAATTATACCGGCATCATACAATTATTTGTATAATTAAAAAATAATGCATAACATTATACATTGCGGTCATGTTCATTTACTCGTTCAATATTGCAGCTCTGTCTGTTTTCAGACGTCAGAGAGGTTGATCTGTTTTATAACTTGGGTAGTTTTTGTCTTTTAATCCGATTGGCTGACCCATTTGTCCAGCCGTGACATTATTGACAATAATGCACACTTCTGACCGCTTCACATTTGTATCAATGCGTTAAATACAATACATTATTTGTATAATGTATTGTATTTAATATATTTATAATATATTAAATATTGTATTTATATTGTATATTGTATATTATATATAATAGAGAGAGATAGAGTGCCAAAGTTGGTAGTGCCAAAGTATCAGCATACAGATCACAGACAGATGATGTGCTGATTTTGGTTGATCTTTTTCACTCTCCCTCAGGAAGCATATTCCGTTGCAAGGCAGTTTAACTTGATTCCTCCAGTGTGTGAACAGGCGGAGTATCATTTCTTCCAGAGGGACAAGGTGGAGGCACAGATGCCGGAGTTGTATCATAAAATAGGTACAGTTACAATAAACAAATGTTCACAACTCATTAGTTTTACAAATATGAATTGATCTCCGTACCACTAGTGAAAATAGAGAGACCATTTTATAATTCATAATGTTCATTAGCTTATCACCTTAAAATGAATTTTATGTAAACTGTGGGTTTGTTGGGTTCATCGTGATGCTCTGCAGGTGTGGGTGTGGTGTCCTGGTCCCCTCTGGCTTGTGGAATCATCACAGGAAAATATGAAAATGGTGTCCCAGAATCCTCCAGAGCAGCCATGAAGGTTGGTTTGTAAGAATTGATGCTGATCCAAACTGAGGGGGGAATTGAGAGTGAAACTGGCAGATCAACAGCAGACATAAAAAACTGTTTGATTCGGTTAATGACTGAATAAATGTCAAATCTATTTGATAAATGTCATTTTATATTCTAGATTCTGCTATGAACTGTCTGATAAATTTACATATTATATGATTTTGGACTGTTTTCAATATTTATTAGTTGTTGAAACAACTAAAATAGCATCACAGCATGTATTACCCTTTTATTCACAAATAACACAACAAAAGATGTTTTATTTTTGACTTTTTCTGTCGTTTCAAATTACAACACATTATATTGATTGGTGTATTGTTATTTTAATTATTAATCATTATTACTTATGTTTACTTTATCTTGGGTATTGTGTGTGTGTGTGTGTGTGTGTGTGTGTGTGTGTGTGTGTGTGTGTGTGTGTGTGTAGTCATACCAGTGGCTAAAAGATAAGATAGTAAGTGAAGATGGCAGAAAGCAGCAGGCAAAGTTGAAGGAGCTGAGTCAAATTGCTGAAAAGCTCAGCTGTACGCTGCCACAACTTGCAGTCGGTAAGATACAAATATATATACAGTATATATGCAAATTTATTTGTATGTCAAGACATTAATCAGTTATGTTCAGTTATGTTTATTTATCTGCAAATAAAGAAAACAGTCAGGCGTAAACTGAATTAACACCATCAACAACATTTGAAGATCCATCCATCCATTATCTTCTGCTTTATCCTCTATTAGGGTCGTGGGGGGTTCCCCATGCCCATCCAGGGGAGAACGTTTCGGGAGCTGGGCAGATGCACCCAGGACAGGGCGCCAATCTATCACTGGGCACACACTCACAAACACAAACACACTCTATATGGTGCAATTTGGAGAATTCAGTTGACCTTGATCCATGTTTTTGGACTGTGGGAGGAAACCGGAGAACCTGGAGGAAACCCACGTGGATATGGGGAGAACATGAAGATAAACAAGCTAAATAATTTTTATCCTAAATTAGTTCTGCTTGTGAAGTATAAAATTTTATAAAAATAGGTAATTTATCCATAAAAAAACATAATTAATTAATTACCACTAATTAGTTAATTAATTGGTAATTTAGTTTAATTGATTCATGTGTGGGTGGCACGGTGGCTTAGTGGTTTGCACGTTCGCCTCTCAGCGCTAGGGATTCCCGGTTCAAATCCCCATCTGGGTGGAGTTTCCATGTTCTCCCCGTGTCTGCGTGGGTTTCCTCCGGGTTCTCCGGTCTCCTCCCACAGTCCAAAAACATGGATCAAGTCAATTGAATTCTCAAAATTGCCCCATATAGAGTGTGTCTGTGAGAGTGAGTGTGTGCCCAGCGATGGATTGGCGCCCTGTCCTGGGTCTATCTGCCCAGCGCCTGAGATGTTCTCCCCTGGATGGGCATGGGGAACCCCACCGCGACCCTAATAGAGGATAAAGCGGGAGATAATGAATGAATGAATGAATGATTCATATGTTGTCATCGACGATGAACAATTGTGCAAAACTTAATCAGATAACGGGAAGAGGGTGAAATAGCCTTTGCAAACTTTTTACCAGACACACAGACAAACAGATGAAGCTGATATATATAAGGTGGTAAAAAGGAGGCTGGTTAAACTTGCACCACTTACTGGTTACTTAATTAAAGGATTAGATTTTCTCTGTTGTTTAACTTTATATACAGGATATCAGTGTAGCTTTGTGGTGATGTACAATAAAAAATTAATACATTTTTATTCCTTTATTTTCTAAATAAACTTATTTGAATGCTTATTGGGTAACAGGTTGGGAAAAGACACTTAACAGGTTGCCAGTTCATCACATTTATGCACACATGTACACCAAGAGTGAAATATTGGTATCTTTAATTCACCTTAAAAGTGAAAAAAAGTATTTAAAAAAACTTTTTTTCTAATTTTGTTGAACATTTTGTATTATTTTTCTCCTTTCATTTAACTGCTTCCTGTAAAGACTGTAATGTAACAGGATTGGAATGTTTTATTTTAGCACTTATGTTGTTTTTAATTAAATTTACTTCAATTTTTGTTACTTTAATCATTGATTTTTCTTTATAGCTTGGTGCCTGCGGAATGAGGGAGTGAGTTCCGTTCTGTTAGGGAGTTCTAACCCTGCACAGCTAACAGAGAACCTGGGTGCAATACAGGCAAGATTTGTCCCATTTACTAAAAACTACAGTATAATTTAAAATAGAGAAGGTCATTTTATACTGGGGCAACTCTTAGCATCATAGATGTGACATATGATGACCATGGACTGAGCACTTTTGGTTTTGGTTTAAATCATGGACACAAAACACCCAGAGACATTCATTTATTCATTATCTTCTGCTTTATCCTATAGTAGGGTCATGGGGGAGGGGGGGGGTTCCCCATGCCCATTCAGGGGAGAACGTTTCGGGCGCCGGGCAGATACACCCAGGACAGGGCGCCAATCTATCGCTGGGCACACACTCACTCACACAGACACGCACACATACACACTCTATATAGGGCAATTTGGAGATTTGACTTGATCCATGTTTTTGGACTGTGGGAGGAAACTGTAGAACCCGGAGGAAACCCACGTGGACACGAGGAGAACATGGAAACTCCACCCAGATGGGGATTCAAACCAGAAATCCCTAGCACTGAGAGGCAAACGTGTTAACCACTAAGCCACCGTGCCGCCCCACCCAAGGACAGACAGTTGAAAATCTCATTTTATTTTCAAATAATTAAGTTTTAAATTAATGAATTCATTCATTATCTCCCGCTTTATCCTCTATTAGGGTCGCGGTGGGGTTCCCCATGCCCATCCAGGGGAGAACGTCTCGGGTGCTGGGCAGATAGACCCAGGACAGGGCGCCAATCCATCGCTGGGCACACACTCACTCACACAGACACACTCTATATGGGGCAATTTGGAGAATTCAATTGACTTGATCCATGTTTTTGGACTGTGGGAGGAAACCGGAGAACGTGGAGGAAACCCATGCAGACACGGGGAGAACATGGAAACTCCACCCAGATGGGGATTCGAACCGGGAATCCCCAGCGCTGAGAGGAGAACATGCTAACCACTAAGCCACTGTGCCGCTGTTTTAAATTAATATAAGTTTTCATTTTTTAATTAATTAAGTTATTTTAAATTCAAATATTTTTCAAAGTTTCAGTTCCATTTATTTGCCCACAAAGTATTTAGTCACTTATTTACACGTTTAACTTGTTAAAATGGGTTGTGCAATTAATAGACTTACTACAACGTCTTTTTTTAATTCATGAATTAAATTTTGTAATTCATTTAGTTTACCAACTGTAAAGTACCATACTCTAATACTCTGGTTTTATATCAGCTCATGTAAACTTTGTTTTTATAGGTCCTTCCAAAGATCACCCCTAACATAGCCTCAGAGATGGACAAAATTCTGGGAAACAGACCCCACAATAAGAAGGACTACCACCACTGAAAGTCCTGATGGAATTTTGGGGCTCGCGGTGGTGAACCTGTCTATCATTCCTGACCTGTCAGTGTGATTCAAACCTGCAATGTGAAATTACTGTATAACTTCTAGGTTATATTAACATACTGGTTTCATATGCTGTCTATACTCTGTGTCTTCAGTGAGCCAGTGTGCTGAGCTATGCATGCCCCAGTGTGTAATGTGGGTGAAGGCATCTGTGAATAAAGCCAATTTCCTAAAAATACTCTTTAGATTAATGTTGAGAGTTCTTTATCCAATTGTCAGCCCTCTTTTCACTCTGTAATCACTAGGACATTAGGTTTTATGTGACTTATTTGAGCTGAACGTCAATTATTTACCAATTATATACAAGCGATATACTGCAGAGCCATCAGCAGATAACGACGTCTGTTTGATTCCACTGTGTAAACCTGAATCATTAACAGATGCCTAAACCATAAATGAAGCTGTTTTTCATACTATGTGACATTCATGTTTGCAAAATCTCCACCCTGTTCCAGATGTTCGCCCATTACCCGATGTGCATCTGATATCTATTTTCCTATAGATATAGATATGAACCTGTTCTAGAAGACCTGCTTTTTTGCCTCTGGATTTACAGCTTAATATGACTTCTCTGTCTGTTTCTTCAGTTAGGCTTTGCTGAGAATGGCAATGACGATGTTGGTGTGTTTGCTGGCATTTTGGCTGCAGATAAAACATAGGGCTTTGGGGAGAGCTGTAATACAATGCAAGAAATATTATCATTATTTTAAAGCTGACTGTTCTAATAAAATACTCAAAGTGTTTACATATTTGTGAAATAAAGACTGTAAAGTTCCTTGTGCCGATTTCAGCATTTAAATAAATGGCTCCTCTATGACCGTCTGGGGTTTAAGCTCATTTTTTTCCCTTTAGCTGATCGATTATGCAGAAAGCTATGATGGAAGCTGAAAATGTGACCTTCATGATGATCATATTCTTTAAACATGAAATGATTTAGGGGGGGCGGCACGGTGGCTTAGTGGTTAGCACGTTCGCCTCTCAGCACTAGGGATTCCCGGTTCGAATCCCCATCTGGGTGGAGTTTCCATGTTCTCCCCGTGTCCGCGTGGGTTTCCTCCGGGTTCTCCGGTTTCCTCCCACAGTCCAAAAACATGGATCAAGTTAAATGAGTTCTCTAAATTGCCCCATATAGAGTGTGTTTGAGTGTGTGAGTGTGTACCCTGCGATGGATTGGCGCCCTGTCCTGGGTGTATCTGCCCAGCGCCCGAGACGTTCTCCCCTGGATGGGCATGGGGAACCCCACCGCGACCCTAATAGAGGATAAAGTGGGAGATAATGGATGAATGAATGATTTAGGGGTTTTTAATCAATGCGAGGACAAACGGATGGCCAGCACCTGATTAATTTGAAGAACAAGGATCCAGCCCAGTCTGATCTTTACTACATGCTTTTATGGAATTTAATTATATTTTTAAATTTGGATTGGTAAATTCAGCTTTTTGAAGCGTTTTAAAGTTTCTTCTGTTAAAACAATAAAATGTACCATTATAGAATACTGGTGACATCTGGTGACTGAAATGAGTTATTGCAGCTTAACAGAAAGACATGGAAAATGGAATTTTACAGCACAACTCGTGTCTGAGGCGGCACGGTGGCTTAGTGGTTAGCATGTTCTCCTCTCAGCTCTAGGGATTCCCGGTTCGAATCCCCATCTGGGTGGAGTTTCCATGTTCTCCCCGTGTCTGCGTGGGTTTCCTCCGGGTTCTCCAGTTTCCTCCCACAGTCCAAAAACATGGATTAAGTTAATTGAGTTCTCTAAATTGCCCCATGTAGAGTGTGTTTGAGTGTGTGAGTGTGTACCCAGCGATGGATTGGCGCCCTGTCCTGGGTGTATCTGCCCAGCGCCCGAGACGTTCTCCCCTGGATGGGCATGGGGAACCCCACCGTGACCCTAATAGAGGATAAAGCGGGAGATAATGAATGAATGAATGAATGTATTCAGCAAGGGCGGCACGGTGGCTTAGTGGTTAGCACGTTCGCCTCTCAGCGCTAGGGATTCCTGGTTCGAATCCCCATCTGGGTGGGAGTGTTCTCCCCGTGTCTGCGTGGGTTTCCTCTAGGTTCTCCGGTTTCCTCCCACAGTCCAAAAACATGGATCAAGTCAATTGAATTCTCAAAATTGCCCCATATAGAGTGTGTCTGTGTGTGTGAGTGAGTGTATGCCCAGCGATAGATTGGCGCCCTGTCCTGGGTGTATCTGCCCAGCGCCTGAGATGTTCTCCCCTGGATGGGCATGGGGAACCCCACCGCGACCCTAATAGAGGATAAAGCCGGAGATAATGAATGAATGAATGAACTCGTGTCTGTTCTGATTTTGATCATGTGTAATTAATAGTGTTGAAAATCCTAAAATGTTTTATTGATTATTCGATATATGAGGGGACTTGGAAATCAGGTTTGAATCCTGATCTGGGTGGAGTTTCCATGTTCTCCCCGTGTCGGCGTGGGTTTTCTCCGGGTTCTCCAGTTTCCTCCCACAGTCCAAAAACATGCATTCAAGGTGAATTAGGGCCTGTGTGTGTGTGTGTGTGTGTGTGTGTGTGTGTGTGTGTGTGTGTGTGTGTGTGTGTGTGTGTGTGTGTGTGTGTGTGTATGAGGAATGCTAGTTTGGGTATGTCTGTCACTTATTGTGCACTGTGAGCTATTGTAACCAAAGACAAATTCCTTGTATGTGTGAACATACTTGGCCAATAAAGTCTGATTCTGATTCTGATTCTGAATAGATTGCATACATATTTCATAATTAAACACGTAGGTTAACAGTCCTGAGTTCATGTTAAATGTACAATTACAATGTACTATGTAGTAGAGCTGTGCGGATCGATACAAATATCGATAATATCGATACCAACGCTGGTATTGGTATTGAACAATACTTGCGTAAAAAGATCGATACTCAAGTTTTTTGTGTGTGAATATTCCTTTTTTATTGTTTTGCCTAAGAACAATTCTATTTGAAAAAAAGAAACAAAGAAAGAAAAAACTGTCTAGTGAGGGGAGCATTTGGACTTTATATTCGTATTGTCGTTTCTCCTTTTGTACCTCAAAAATATATTTTTTCCTTACGTTAAAGCAAACTTTGTTTTATTACTGTTCCATTGTTTCTAAACCAAGATGTTGATTGGGATACATTATTTTCTTGTCACCTACAATGTTTGGCGAAATTCTATACTAGGTCTTTTGGATCAATGAAGCTTAAATATTAAAAAGTATCGGTATCGGTATCAAATATCGCGATATTGGCCTTGTATTTACTTGGTATCGGATCGATACCAAAATTTTTGGTATCGCACAGCTCTACTATGTAGTTAATGAATGTGGTTTGGTTTATTATTGTTACCATGACAGTGCTCACAACTAAGTCAATACAATCAAGGTTCCGCCCACCGACTTTTCCTATTGGTTGCTTTGACATGGCGTTTATAAAGCCTGGATTTTAATTGGCCGCGATCAACGCGTCAGATTTATTCGATTGCATCCGCGCCAAACAAACGTTTCCCCAGCAGTCGGCTTGGCGTTACAAACAGCGTGTTTATAATCCGGTGTTGGTTAAACTACTATTCCGGTTTTTTTTTTAAGCGGTCTGAGTTTTCCATGTCGATGTATATTCAGCCGTGTTTAAAGCTCAGTACGCACGACTTTTCTGCCTTTTGATCGGTTAAGACACAGACTCGTTTGTTTTACGAAATCTAACAGGTGGGTAAAGAAACTTGATATTTATCGTTAAAGAGTCATGCTTCAAACTTAATATTTCAAACTTCATATTTCATATAACGGTTGTTGGCTTTTATGGGAGCCTTACGAAGGTACAGTATCTGGTCGCGTCTTTCGTGTGCCGTGTTACAAATGGACGTTATGTGATAATGAAGTGCACTATTGAGTGTGTTTGGACCGTTATGTCCTTCCCTAGGTAGGGCGCTGTTTCAAGGGGAGTCGTTTGTAACACTAAACAGTTTGTTAGGAACATTCATTCATTCATTCATTATCTCCCGCTTTGTCCTATATTAGGGTCGTCCAGAAGAACCCGGAGGAAACCCACATGGATGCGGGAAGAACATCCATCCATCTTCTGCTTTATCCTATATGTTACGGTCGCGGTGGGGGATCCCCATGCCCATCCAGGGGAGAACATTTCGGGCGCTGGGCAGATAGACCCAGGACAGGACGCCAATCCATCGCTGGGCAAACACTCACTCACACATACACACACACACACTATATGGGGAAATTTTGAGAACTCAATTGACTTGATCCATGTTTTTGGACCGTGGGAGGAAACCGGAGAACCCGGAGGAAACCCACGCGGACACGGGGAGAACATGGAAACTTCGAACCGGGAACCCCTAGTGCTGAGAGGCGAACATGCTAACTAACATTAACATTCTGCTGCTACTGTGACTGTGCAAAAAAAAAAAAAAAAAAACTCTCACTGTATAACACAAACTCTATATTTTTACTACTACTGTTACAAATCATATATTGTTATTTATTACTTATATATAATATATATTTATATTTATTATTCATTACTTTTTTATTTTTTTGTTAGCATTATTATTACTACTACTATTTATTATTGTTAGTTATTGCTATTATTACTATAGTTATTATTATCATTACTGTTACTACTTAATTCGCATTTGCATTCAGAATCAGAATATCTTTGTCATTATACCAGGTATAACGAAATTAAGGTGCCATACTTTTCGGTGTCACATACATAAATTTAAACAGATAAAGATTTAAGAGTTTTAAAAGAGTACACTATAATTTACCATTTACAAAAAAAAAATTGAAAGAAAGAAAGAATCTTATTTACAATAGTGTATAAGAATGTATAACCTGAGTTGCCTTTCATTGTCACTACAAAATCATAGTATTTAAACTTTTTAGTGTAAATTCCACTACATCACACTGCATTTCACTTTCTTGTTTGAATGTTTAAATGTCATAAATGTCTGGAACCGTGGGAAAGTGAGGAACGTGATTTCGATGACTTTGTATGAATAGAACATGTGAAGGAATTGACAATAAAGCCGACTTCGACTAAGCCTTTGTTAGGAACAAATTAACAAAAGATGAGCTGTAAGGTTGTGTATAGTCGTTTAAATGCAGTCAGTGGGGAAATGAATAACGCTTTGCTTGGTCAGGTGCAGAAGATGTCGCTGTGGCGCCACATAGTCGATAAACAGAGAGGTAACAACGTGGACGGTGTTGTCGTTACCAACGAAAGTTCAGCTCTCGTGAGACTCGATGACTCCGACACACGGCGCACAGACAAGACGCGAGCAGCGCCGACTTCACCCTCACAAACAGAGGCTGCACAAGGTGAGGCGGGTTCGATTATTACCCATTCATTCATTATCTTCCTCTATATCCTCTATTAGGGTCGTGGGGGGGTTCCCCATGCCCATCCAGGGGAGAACGTCTCGGGCGCTGGGCAGATACACCCAGGACAGGGTGCCAATCTATCACTGGACACACACTCACTCACATAAACACACTCTATATGGGGTAATTTGGAGAACTCAATTGACTTGAATTTATTTAATATATTGATTATATTTTATATTTAATAATATATTTAAAAATATTTATAATATATTTTATATTTTTAATATATTTATTATTTAATATATCAAATAATATATTCATTCATTCATTCATTCATTGTCTCCCGCTTTATCCTCTATTAGGGTCGCGGTGGGGTTCCCCATGCCCATTCAGGGGAGAACGTCTCGGGCGCTGGGCAGATAGACCCAGGACAGGGCGCCAGTCCATCGCTGGGTACACACTCACACACTCCAACACACTCTGTATGGGGCAATTTGGAGAACTCAATTGACTTGATCCATGTTTTTGGACTGTGGGAGGAAACCAGGGGAACCTGGAGGAAACCCACGCGGACACGGCGAGAACATGGAAACTCCACCCAGATGGGGATTCGAACCGGGAATCCCTGGTGCTGAGAGGCGAACGTGCTAACCACTAAGCCATGCCGCCCATCCAGGGGAGAACATCTCGGGCGCTGGGCAGATACACCCAGGACAGGGTGCCAATCTATCACTGGGCATACACTCACTCACATAAACACACTCTATATGGGGCAATTTGGAGAACTCAATTGACTTGATCCATGTTTTTGGACTGTGGGAGGAAACCGGAGAACCCGGAGGAAACCCACGCGGACACGGGGAGAACATGGAAACTCCACCCAGATGGGGATTCGAATCGGGAATCTCTAGCGCTGAGAGGCGAACGTGCTAACCGCTAAGCCATGTCGCCCTTGTGTTCGATTATTAACATGGAAGTAAACATTACTCATAATTTGTACATGTGGACTAGGTCAAGTGCACACAGCACTGATACTGCTCTCTCTCTCTCTCTCTCCTCCACTCCTCCTCTCTCGCTCTTACTGGTTTTTGTAGTTCTACAATCACAGACTGTAGTCCATCTGTTTCGCTACATATTTACTTAGTTCACATCAGCCCCCCCCCCCCCCCCCCCCACACACACACATACAGAGGAAGTATTAAGGTGATGGATGGATCTCAGTACTGCAGTGATACTGACATGGTGGTGTTAGTGTGTGGATCAGACACATCATCAGAGAACAGGGTAAAGAGTACTAACAAAGTATGTAGAGAAACAGATGGACTACAGAATGGAATTGTAGAACTACAAAGTACATTAATATAAGTGGAGAAGCAATGGGTTGTACTTAATAAAATGGCTAGACATAATGATGTGTGTGTGTGAGATATATGTATGTGTATGTATATATATATATGTATATATATATATATATATATATATATATATATATATATATATATATATATATATATATATATATATATATATATATATATATATAAACATACTTTTTGGAAAAAGTACATGCTTTAAGAGTTGTGTGATAAATTGTAAATTAATACATTTATACACAATAAAACTAAATAAGAAAAAAGTGAAATGGCTGGCACCAATCTATAGCCACTGTTTGATGCATCCCTACTTTTTAGTATATCAGATATTGTAACATAATGGTCTGTACATAAACATTTTTTTTGTCTGTTCATGTATAATACTTGTGATAGTAGTAGTTCCTAAATATGAAAGTATTTGAACACATTTCTTAATTGTTGAATTCAGGATTCCAACAGCTGAATAATATCCAGACCATTGTTTTCCATCCATCCATTATCTCCCGCTTTATACTATATTAGGGTTGCTGTGGGGTTCCCCATGCCCATCCAGGGGAGAACGTTTCGGGCGCTGGACAGATACACCCAGGACAGGGCGCCAATCTATCGCTGGGCACACACTCACTCACACAAACACACTCTATATGGGGCAATTTGGAGAACTCAATTGACTTGATCCATGTTTTTGGACTGTGGGAGGAAACCGGAGAACCCAGAGGAAACCCACACAGACACAGGGAGAACATGGAAACTCAACCCAGATTGGGATTCGAACCAGGAATCCCCAGCGCTGAGAGGAGAACATGCTAACCACTAAGCCACCGTGCCGCCCGACCATTGTTTTTATGTATTTTATTATTGTATTTTTATTTTTAATTCCGTTATGGTCCTGTGGGTGTAATGTTAATGGAGTTTGGTTAGAAAAATGCTACACTATTATTTAAAATTTATAAACAATGTGTGTTCTTACCTGTGTTATTACTCTGTTTACCTGCAGGCAAAATGCAACTACCAATGAAAAATATTCTGTCATCTTGTCTTCCCACGTCTCCTTTCCGCTCTCAACCTTCGACTTCTTCGCCCACTCAATTGTGGTGCCCACATCTCAAGCAACTCCTTTCACAAAGCCCTTATGATGATAAAAAGTCTCCTGTCATCCACAGCCCTAATAAAGCAGCGGTTACGGTGGACTGCATCACATATAAGGTGGAGTGGATTTGGTCTGATTTTCATAATAAATATTATTACATGAATTAATAACAAGTTAACATGGTTTTGTAAATGTTTGCATGTTTCAGGTGTTAGATGTAAACAAACAAGCTTGCAGGCTGTTTGAGAGTTCGCAGAGGGATTTGATTGGTCAGACTCTGACCTCTTTAATTAAGACCAACCAAATAATGGAAGAGGTGCTCGGAGAGGAAAATCTGGACAGTGATGGAAATCTAAATACTATATCGGTGAAAGTGGTACGAACAGATTCATAGGATCACTTAAGAAAATTTAGTTACGTGTCTGATGTTTATAATGTCTCTTTTTCTGGTTACAGGTAACTGCAGTAAATAAGATGGGTCTAGAATTTCCTGTGTCTGTGTGGATACGATCACATGACCACCAAACCTGCTTGCTGCTTCTGGAGAGGGTTGAAAGGATGTCAGCCCATTTCTCATTTACTAAAGAGGTCAGATTTTTTTTTAATGTTCGTAAACTGGACATTATCTTTAATTTATAGAATGAATCTTAACATGTTGGAATCAAATCCTCTGTGTGTATTTACACTCCTTGTCCATTTTATCAGTTTCACTGTACAGTAAAGTTACACTTTAGTTTTACATTAGCGGCTGTAGTCCATCTATTTTATGTAAAATTTGTTTGTTCATTTTGTGCAGGATTACATCAGATGGGATAGTTAACCATACAGAGCCTATTTGTCTCTGCACATAGTGTGTTCCTTTTTTAAATCCCTCTTGATGCACACAAGATACTGCTGGTCTGAAATTTGTGTATGGATAATTTAGTCCAGCAGTGTCATTAATGAGTGTGTGTGTGTGTGTGTGTGTGTGTGTGTATATATATATATATATATATATATATATATATATATATATATATATATATATATATATATATATATATATATATTATTATTATTATATATATACAGTTGTGATCAAATTTATTCAACCCCCAATGCTGCGAAGGGTTTTATGGAATTCAGTGCACATTTGTAATTGTGTTCATAATGAAATCTTACAAGGACTTGTTAAAGAACTAAATGCAACTAAGATAGCATCAATTGTTTTTGTCATAAAGTATTAAATGGCCTTTTTGTGATTTCTTCATTGACACAATTATTCAACCCCTTTACAACTACCACTCATAAGAACAGAGGTTCATTCCAGTGTTTTCAATCAGGTATTGAAAACACCTGTGGATGTCAACGAGCAGCAATCAAGCATGATAAGCACAAAATAGGCAGATTTAAAAGGACTGTGATACTCAGCTCCTTCTAGACATCTACTGGTGTGTTTTACAAGCATGGTGAAGGCAAGAGAATGGTCCCAGAAGACAAGAGAAGAGAGGTTATTGCTCTTCACAAGAATGGCAATGGATATAAAAAGATTTCGAAGTTGTTAAATATTCCAAGAGACACTATCGGAAGTATCATTCGCAAGTTCAAGTTAAAGGGCACAGTGGAAACGTTACCTGGTCGTGGCAGAAAGAAGATCCTGACCGCGAGTGCTGTGCGCTACCTGAAGCGTAATGTGGAGAAAAATCCCCGCGTGACTGCTAAGGAACTGAAAAAAAGACCTGTCAGATGTGGGCACTGAAGTTTCAGCTCAGACAATAAGGCGCGCACTGCATAACGAAGACCTCCATGCCAGAACTCCCAGGCGCACCCCCTTGCTGACTCCAAAGAACAAGAAAAGTCGACTGCAGTATGCCAAAAGTCATGTGGACAAGCCACAAAGGTTTTGGGACAGTGTACTGTGGTCAGATGAAACTAAATTAGAACTGTTTGGGACAATGGACCAGCGCTATGTTTGGAGGAGGAAGAACCAGGCTTATGAACAAAAGAACACCTTGCCTACTGTGAAGCATGGCGGGGGGTCAATTATGCTTTGGGGCTGTTTTGCTTCTAATGATACAGGAAAGCTTCAACGTGTGCAGGGTACCATGAATTCCCTTCAGTACCAGGAGATCTTGGAGGAAAATGTGATGGAGTCAGTCACAAACCTGCGGCTTGGGAGACGTTGGACCTTCCAACAGGACAATGATCCGAAGCACACATCCAAGTCCACTAGAGCATGGTTGAACATGAAAGGCTCGAACATTCTAGAGTGGCCATCGCAATCACCAGACTTAAATCCAATTGAGAACCTCTGGTGGGACCTAAAGAAGGCAGTTGCAGTGCGCAAGCCTAAGATGTGACTGAACTGGAGGCTTTTGCCCATGAAGAATGGGCTAAGATACCCATAGGTCGCTGCAAGACACTTGTGTCAAGCTATGCTTCACGCTTGAAAGCTGTCATAACTGGAAAAGGATGTTGTACTAAGTACTGAAAAATAATGTCACTAGGGGTTGAATAAAACTGATAATGATAGCACAGTAAAGACATTTGTGGTTATTCCATCATAAATATTATGTTATATTTGTCTAATTTTATAAGTGCCTCTTTGATATAATTGTATATAAGATGACTGAAAATATCCAAATCGATGTCAAACTGGCCAAAAACACTTTATTTCAGGGGGTTGAATAAATTTGATCACAACTGTGTATATATATAATTTTTTTTTTATTTTTATTTTTTCCCCCCCCCCCATTCATTCATTATCTCCCGCTTTATCCTCTATTAGCGTCGCGGTGGGGTTCCCCATGCCCATCAAGGGCAGACAGACCCAGGACAGGGTGCCAATCCATCGCTGGGCACACACTCACTCACACAGACACACTCTATATGGGGCAATTTTTGAGAATCCAATTCACTTGATCCATGTTTTTGTACTGTGGGAGGAAACCGGAGAACCCGGAGGAAACCCACGCAGACACGGGGAGAACATGGAAACTCCACCCAGATTGGGATTCTAACCGAGAATCCCTAGCGCTGAGAGGAGAACGTGCTAACCACTAAGCCACCGTGCCGCCTGTGTGTGTGTATATATATGTATGTATGTATGTATGTATGTGTGTGTGTGTATATATATATATATATATATATATATATATATATATATATATATATATATATTATATAAAAAAAAATAAAAAAATTATATGTTTTTAAAAAAAACTTGTGGCGCTGCTACTGCTACTATCCAGTTATACCAGGGCCACACAAACACATAACCGAGTGTGGCTGAGAATCATCCACCAACCAAATAATACCTGTTCTGTGGTGGTCTTGTGGGAATCTTTATCGTTGAGAAACAGCTAGTTCCTAAAAAATAAAAGATGGACAAGTCCTAATAATTTGAATGCAGATGGCTTAAAATAGTAATAGTAAAATATGAGCGTGTTTTAAAGCAGGCATGAAAGCATCATTATCACACTGCGATCGCCGTATTTTATAGATAAGTGTGTAAATTTCGCATCGTCGAATCCATTTTTTTCTAATTTCTGTCTGGTTTACTGCTGCTCACAAGTGGTTTAAAGTGGTCTCATCCAAACTGCAAGAACCTGGAGATGTTTAATAATAATGCAAAATCAAGAAAATATAAATAATATTCCATCATTAAATCATGTTATGATTATTAGCCCACTATTACTTTTTCTGTTTATTTAGGGTGTAATCATTAGTTGTGACTCCATCTTCGCTCATCTCCATGGATACTGTGATGCTGTGGAGTTGACGGGGATGACGGTCACATCTCTGATTCCTGCGCTGCAGGTCCCACCTCACTGCAGGACTATACCTAAGGTTTGGAGAACTCTATGCAAACTTAAAGCATAATTTTAACTTTCATTCTGCTATAATGGCTAAAAATACAAATTATAAAGAGCAAAGAGATCGGCTCATGTAGGGCTGCAACTGACGATTATTTTGATAATCGATTAATCGGTCGATAATTTTTTTGATTAATCAATGAATTGGATAAATAAAAAATAAATTCCATGTCTTTATTAAATGGGTCAATAAATGTCTGGTTTTATTTACAGTATGAGTTTAAGGCATTCAAGTAGCCCAAAGAACAATTAAACACACATCTAAAACACACTGGCACAATATGTAGCATTGTGTGTAAAAAAATGAATTAATTAATTTAAAAAAATAAATTACACAAAATTGAGTCGCTGTAATGTTACCTTATCACTCCCATAGAGTGCAGGGTATTCACTCATATTTTGTGAGATAATTAAAATGTGAAGCTTGATCCTTAATTACCACCATTGTGTTCAAGCTGTATGTATTATATATTTATAAAGTGTATTTAAACACTGCTTAAGCTAATTAAATGAAAATATAAAGTAACACACGTTCTCCTTCACTGTTATTATCCCGTTAACAACCAAAAACAGCATGAAGTGTGCGCTGGTTCTCATAGTGTGAGTGCACCATTACGTTGATTCACTTAAGAACTAAAGAACCTTGGGATGTTGTAGTGATTTACTCTGCTGTTGAGCTTCATCCTCATCGGTGACTCCGACATGTTTAGTTTCAGGTGGTGTATCATCACCGTGGTGCTCCGTGCAGGTCAATTCATTTTCGTAGAACTCGTATGTTCCACATTCTTTATTTGTGTGAAGCTTTAAGCTCCCGCAGTTTTGATGATTTAAACGGAAGCTTTTTTTCTGCGTTGGCTGTGTTTCATTTGCATTATATATTAAACTTTGTTTCGCAGATTCTGCCTCGTTCTGCTCAACCCGCAAATTTTTTTTCCAGTGTTGTTAAAGCGCTGCAGGTGATGTAAGCGGTTACGACATTGCGAGTAATGCGGAAATCGTGCGACCCAACATAATGAAATTAGTTATCGACACTTTTCATAATCGATTTTCGTCGATTCGTTGTTGCAGCCCTAGGCTCATGATTTTGCTACTCACTGAGGATTCAAATTATAAACTTTAATTCCAGACTTAACCATGACGCATGTGTTAACACCATGTACATTTAATATAAACTTAATATAGTACATTGCATGAACAGCTGCAGTGCCCGCTCCAACATTACTATTCTAAACATGCTGTATACCAGCTTTCTTTAGTTCCTTTTTTAACTGACAACTAAAAAAATGAAGTGTCTTTTCTCAGATGCTGCGTTTGCAGAAAGTCTGTGTGAAAGGCAAAAATGGAACTGAGCTGCGAGTGTGTGTCAGGCTGCGAACTGCTGTATGCAGGAGACCAGATCAGTTTACCAAATCACCCAAAGCTGAACCCAGTGGACTTCAACCCAGTGACTCTCCAGTAACCCTCAACCAACCAGGTTTTATATACTTTTAAAACATCTTTCTTGAGTCGATGTGAATTGTATTATACGTAAACTACCTTTTAAACAGGAAACTCTGAAACCATGTGTAGATAAAAAAAAACAATACAATAGTAGCAGCAACTTAGATGTTTTGACATAGTGGGTTTTTTTGTTTGTTTTCCCCTCAATGACGGGTGTCTGTTTTTGTTTTCGATTTTTATTTTGTAGCTTTAACTGCCATTTGTGCAAATATTTGACAACACAACAAAAAAGTCAGATTTGAAATGATTGATAAATTGCTCAGGATGTGTAAAGAATGTGGTTTACAGCAATTAAGAAGTCACCCACAGAAAGAAGGTCTTGGGTTTGATTGCCAGAGAGGTTTTTGTTTTGTTGTGTGTAAAGTTAATAAGTTCTCCCTGTGTCTGCACTGCAATGAACTTTCAAACTTTCATCTGGTAAGTGTGCTAGCTTAGTGGTTAGGGTGTTGGGTCATCAGTCCAATGGTTGAGGGTTCAAGTCTCATGTTTACTTAAGTTAACGATGTGGGCTCTTCAGAATCATATATCAGGTATAACGAAATTAAGGTGCCATACTTTTCGGTGTCACATACTTAAATTCACTTTAGAACTAAAGAACCTCGGGATGTTGTAGTGATTTACTCTGCTGTTGAGCTTCATCCTTCATCGTTGACTCCAACATGTTTATTTTCAGGTGGTGTATCATCACCGTGGTGCTCCGTGCAGGTCAATTCATTTTCGTAGAGCTCTCATGTTCCACGTTCTTTATTTGTGTGAAGCATGAAGCTCCCGCAGCTTTGATGATTTAAACAGAAGCATTTTTTCTGGCTCTGAATATAAATATATTTTTTAATATATTAAATATATGATTTAATATATTAAATAATAAATATATTAAATATATATATTATAAATATATTTATAATATATATTATTTTTAAATATATTATAAAATATAAAATATAATTAATATATTAAATATAAGTATATTAGTAAATATACTCTAAATATATTATTTGCATAATATATTAAACTTTGTTATTAAACTTAAATAAAGAGATTTAAAAGAGAACACTAATTTACAATTTACAAAAAAATTTGAAAGAATTTATTTACAAGAGTGTATAAAACTGTACAACCTGAGTGAATTTGTATTTATATATTGCACGTTTTTATTGCACGTTCAAAAAGTGAATTGTGACTGTAAAAAATTTACAAGGGCTTGAGGAAAGCCCTTAACCTGCATTGGGTTGCTGTCCCTGTGTTCTGACCTCAGCCATCAAGTCAGGATACTTATAAGTTGCAGCTGAAATGCTATAAAGCGTCTGCTGAAATGACCAATACATGGATCAAGGTCAATTGAGTTCTCCAAATTGCCCCATATAGAGTGTTTGTGTGAGTGAGTGTGGGCCCAGTGATAGATTGGCGCCCTGTCCTGGGTGTATCTGCCCAGCGCCTGAAACCTTCTCCCCTGGATGGGCATGGGGAACCCCATCGCGCCCCTAGTAGAGGATGTAGTGGAAGATAATAGATGGATGGATTATTCATCCATCCCTTATCTACCGTTTATCCAGGTCTGGGTCGTGGGGGCAGCAACCTAACCTACCTCTTTCAGCAGCGAGACATAACCTCTCCATCTTGTCCTGGGTCTTTCCCGGAGTCCTCTCCTGGTTAAACATGCTCAGGTCACCCCACCAGAGAGGCGTCCATTAAGCATCCGGACCAGATGCGTGAACTAAGTGATTATTGTATTATTGATAAATGTATGGGTATTAAAATATTTGTTAAACCAATAATAATTCCAATGAAAATATAAAAACATCACCCATTACTTTTTTTCATTAAATGTTTGCGTGTGTGAGGTGAATACATGTGACGCACAACAAGCTGCTTGTTTTCTGTTGCTCAGCAGATGACGCGTCCTCAATCAGTGTTGATGTGTCATATTCTGGATCGCTGTGGACTTTCCTTCCATCTAGTAGTCTTTTGACCCTGCAGTCCAATGGGGTCATTAACAGCATCAACAGTATTTATTGCCCTCTACTGGTAGGCTTTAGCATGACCGAGCTACAAGGCAAGGTATTGCATTAATCTGTATTTTCTCCTTCTTTTTATACTCTGGAATATCCTGAAAATCCATCTTGTTTAATTTAAAACAAAATCCAACATTTGTTTCATTGTGCTTTCAGAAAATTACCTTTCTGATCCCAGGCTTTTACGAAAGCATGAGCACTTTTGAAAGAAGCCCGAGTCCTGTGTCTTATCTACCTGAAGGTTATCTCTTTGAATTTTCTATAACATTTAGTTAACCGTAAACTGATCATTCATAACATCACCACTTGGCTCTTATTATGTATGTCCTTCTTAATGCTGCCAAAGTACCTAGTCTATGGTCAATGCCAATGAGACCTAGTATCTGGGACTTTATGGATTGCTATAGATTTCTGTATTTTGCAACAGTGAGTTTTATTTTTGTTAACAAATGTTTATCCACCGTTTTGAGATCTTGGGTTTAAAACACAGAAGTGTGACACAGTGCACTCTCTTGAAAGAAGTCACTGCCATATAGAGGTGTAATAATTCTGCAGCAGGTGCAGAGAACTTGTCAGCAGCAAAACAGTTTTGCTTTAGCAGCCCAATGTGATGCACAGGAAAGTTTTCTTCTGCAGTCCCTGATTTGTGAGTTCAGACTAGGCTTTGATCCTGATGTGCAGCCATAAGCTATGGGTACTTATAATCCCGTCCTTACCCTTTTAAGGACTATGGTTTTGGAAATTATCCAATTTTTTCATCTCATTATTTCAATTTAGCCTTTTTGATCATTTGGTTCATTACAAATTCATAGTGGTGTATCAGTTGGTACGTCCACCTCTATGCATAAAAGTCCTGGGTTTGATTCCCTGGTTGAGTGGACAGCGTTCCTTTGTGTGGGATCTGCATGGTTTCCTCGTCTTTTCCGTGGGGAGTTTGTTTTTTCCTGCATATTAAAAACATGCATTAGTTAGTAAATTTCCCTGTCTCTTGTTGCACTTTTGCATATAACTCTTCCTACATGCAAAAGCTGCCACTGATACTGATTAAAAGATTAAACTCCTCCTTAAATAAAAAAAGCTCAGATTATTACATTTCTTTATTTGTCCTGCTTTGAGAGTTTAGTTTTACAAATTAACTATTCACTCACGGATTAATCCGTGAGTGGATCCCTGATCCCAGATGGAAGTGGATCCCAGGTCCACTGACGTTACCAATGAGGGTCCTTGGGCAAGGCCCTTAACCCTCATTGCTACAGGGATGCTGTGATTAACCCTCTGCTCACCTTGTAAGTCGCTTGTACGTTCATTCATTCATTATCTCCCGCTTTATCCTCTATTAGGGTCGCGGTGAGGGTTCCCCATGCCCATCCAGGGGACAACGTCTCGGGCGCTGGGCCCGATACACCCAGGACAGGGTTCCAATCCATCGCTGGGCACACACTCACTCACACAGACACACTCTATATGGGCCAATTTTGAGAATTCAATTGACTTGATCCATGTTTTTGGACTGTGGGAGGAAACCGAAGAACCCGGAGGAAACCCACGCATACACGGGGAGAACATGGAAATTCCACCCAGATTAGGATTCGAACCGGGAATCCCTAGCGCTGAGAGGCGAAAGTGCTAACCACTAAGCCTCACACTTGTAAGTTGCTTTGGATAAAAGCGTCTGCTAAAATGACCAAATGTAATCCACTTAAATATATTCACTTTAACTCAACATTTGACTGTTAATGAGCTAATCTGTTAAATTAAGTGCATTTGGAGCAGCATGGAAGGATGACAGAATTGTAAAATACTGAGCTTATGTACCCCATGAAGGCTGCCATTCACATCAACGTTCAGCGGTTTTAATTTTGTGGCTTAGCAGTCTTTATAAATGTTAGGTTATGTCAAGTTAACCCAAGAATCCCCCCTGACATCCTTAGATTGTAGGTTCTCCGATGATGAAGAAAAAAATATGCACCCACTTGATCACGTCACCTCGGTCAAGGAGGATCAGCAATATACATGTGGTAAGACTTAGTGTTATTTTTGCTCAAATTTGGATGTCATTCATTTCTTTTACATTTGCTATCCAAATATGGGCAGGTTACTGCAGGTGCTAAATTCGATTTTCCTTTTCAGGATCACATATCAGCTTTGTCACACACTTTATTTATGTTTGCAGTGTTTTGGCTAAAAACTTTAATAGTGTTTGTCTTATTTGAAAGTAAATAAATATATACGAACAAGCAGAAACTGGACAAATAGTTTCTGAAAAACTGAGTTTTGGAAACGAAGTAAAATAAGGTCAGTTAAGACCTTAATAGGGCAGCACGGTGGCTTAGTGGTTAGCACGTTCGCCTCTCAGCACTAGGGATTCCCGGTTCGAATCCCCATCTGGGTGGAGTTTTCATGTTCTCCCCGTGTCCGCGTGGGTTTCCTCCGGGTTCTCCGGTTTCCTCCCACAGTCCAAAAACATGGATCAAGTCAATTGAATTCTCAAAATTGCCCCATATAGAGTGTGTCTGTGTGAGTGAGTGTGTGCCCAGCGATGGATTGGCGCCCTGTCCTGAACGTCTCTGCCCAGCGTCTGAGACGTTCTCCCCTGGATGGGCATGGGGAACCCCACCGCGACCCTAATAGAGGATAAAGCGGGAGATAATGAATGAAGACCTTAATAGGGAAGCGTAGAGAAGGGAATGTTCCAATTGAAAGTGTGTGTTTTATAAATCTATCTAAATTATACAACATTAAGGCTTACACTAAACTATACTTAATGAACATTTAATTTAATTTTCTGTGTAAGAAGCTTGACATTACAGAAAATTTATTCATTATTTTTTATTCATTCAGGTTAACGTTCCATTCACAACCCATCACATTTAAAGACAAATTTGTGTAATATTCTGTAAAATTACTACATTTAGTCATTACTGACCCACATCTGTTGAAATGGTTCATTTACTTTTTAGGATGCTCTGAACTAGAGTTGTAATTGACTTTTTAAATGGTGTAAAAGTACATTTTCAGGATAACAAGAGCAAAAAATAAATCTATAATTCTATTCCTATTTCTGTGTGTGTCCTGCAGATTTGAAGTCTCTGCTGGCTAAAGACAGCATGCTTAAGTACCAAGCCCGAAAGAAAAAGGGTGCTGGGAAAGGACGGAAAAATGTTTTTGCCAGTAAGACTAAACCAGAGCATCAGCGCAATGGCCAGTCCACAAATCATGGTCCCGCTGTTTGCTCCACGCCCTCAGACAGGTGAGAGAAATATCTGTTTTTATATTTCTTCATATTATATTTCTTTATATTACTTCTTCACGATCTTATGTGTATATTATTTTTAAGCTGAAATATAAATGTATATTCCAGTACATTATACATCTTTCTAACAGAAAAAAATATTGTATGTTATGATTTCAGATTTATTAAAAGTAAATAATTTAATAAACATATCTGATTTTGGTTAATTCTTATTTAAATTCTTTTCAAGAACTATATTTAAACTTCTAAACTATTGAAACTTCTTTTCAAGCATTTTTTTTTTTTACTTATTTACTTAATGATCCATTTATTAAATCTCCAAAATATATGTACAAAGTTATATAACACATTATATAATATATGTGTATATAAACACAAAGTTATATACACATTATAAATTTAAAAAATCCAATCAGGACAGTTTTTAACTAGAAAATGCAGAATGGATGCCCTGTTTTTTTAAATACGTAGTTATGGCTGACCTTTACAAAGGGTAAGTCCAGTAAATAAAAGTATAGACGATACAACGGAACGATGCAACACTGGAACGAAGTTCCAGTGTACAGTGAAAGGATGGTTTCTCTGTTTGTGACCCCCAACTGCAAAGATAATAAAGGAAGCATTTGGGGCTGTTTTATTGGGTCCAATATTGCCAACTTAAACCTGTGACTGGTACACTGGGGGGGGAAAGTGGCCACTCCAGCTTTTTTAAAGCCGCCATGCAATTCAATACTGCTTTATGATTATTGACCTCAGAGCTATATATTACTTAATCATAGTTGGTTTTTTTTGTTTGGAATGAAATGGAATCCCCCTGCCCCAGATTTATTATTATTATTTTTTTTATTATTATTATTTTTTTAATTAGTGGAAATGCCAACTACCATTTTGTGTTTATGTAATCAGTTGTAAACTTTTTTTTTTTTTTTTTTTAAATGTATTTAACTTTTATGTTGGTTTATTACCTATAGCTTGGAAACCACTACAGAACTTTGCAAAGAGGCAGCTGCTGTAATAGCCACGTGCGAGGACTCTGTCCCAGCTGAGTCCACTGCAGACCTGCTGAACACCTTTGCTTTATTGGAATCCCAGGAACCCTACATGCAACTTGCGCTTCAGGACTCTAGCTTTGAAATAATCTCTATCGGTAGTCGCTCATCCTCTGGGTTTTGTGAGAAGTGGGCAGGACCTGAAAAAACAGACGACCTGCAGGAGGAGGTAGATGAAGCTGCTTCCAGTAGTTATTTTTTGGACCTGGACACAAATGGCGATACGATCGCCATAGCCGTTGAAGCACTTAATCTGAGTGAAGGCGACACAGCAGAACTACTACGTACACCACCCCGCTGTATGGCGGAGCCAGAGCCTCTAGAGCTTGCAGAAGCTGAACCGAAATGTATGGTAGAACGTCGGAGTCCAAAATCAGACGTGCCCTTTATGGAAAGGCTTGGAGTTCCAGGCCAGTGGACTCCATTCTCAGAGCGGTGTAAAGGTGATTTGATGTCGGGACGCACTCCAACAACCTCCACACCAAAGAGGGCTCCCTGCACCCCTGCTACACCTGTTTCACCACTTACCCTGATTCAAGAGGGCAGATTCCGTGCCAATTGCTACCATCGAGATGGAACGCCCATTGGTATGGAACGTTTTCTTATATAACACTGTAAATTTTAACAAAAATAAGAAAAAAAACTTCTTTAAAAGTAATTACACCTTAATGAATTTGGTTAAATATCATCCAATTTCGAATATTTGTATGTCGTCTTTTAATATGTAGCTATATAAAAAGGGTGCTACCTGTGTTTGAAACAGAAGTAATCATTTTATAATGTAAACCATTCAACCTAATGTAAAGTCTTTAATTATATACATCATGCATGTTGCTAAAAAAAAACATGAGGGTCTCCTCTTTGAATTTGTCTTTCCAAAATGTGTCTTATTTGATAACGTTTTAGGTCTTCAGTCTAAAATTCAGCCATGTTTTTAAACTAAAAGCATTCTGTGATGTGAGTTGCTTGTGTTTGTTTCACAGTGATGGTAAAAAAAAATGTGGAATGTGTTAATGAATTTATTTTAGCAGGACTGTAAAATCTTTGCATACAAATGTATTGATGTCTGGCTGCAGAACCTAACTGTGCTGTATGTCTTGTCCGATAGAGGTGCAGTGTGATGTACGCAGGGCTTCACTCATAAATGGAAACAGTTTGTTTTGTGTCTGGCTGAGTGGAAGCCATCTTCTACACCAGCATGAGACACTGCAGAGCACACAGTCCTCAGCTGAGGCCACACCTTATAGTCTCGAAGAGGTGAGCAGCATCATTCAAATATTCGTGCTTAAGGCTTTGTAAAGAGAAAAGTGGTACAGGAACATGAAAATATAATGAGTTTGAAAAATGTGGTTATGAAAAATATTAACCCCACAGATTTTCACATTTCATTTTCTTAAATGTTTAATCAGTTAGGTGGTGGTTAACTTTTCCAAAAATCAGGGAGACGCCCTGTATACTTCACATAACATGACTGGAGTTTAAAAAATATACTATATAAAAAAACAAAAAAATGACAAATCACATAATTGCAAAGAACATTGAAGATAACTAATCTTTTAATGCATTATTAAACATCACATTGATTCCACTAGTATAGAGCATTTAGTGCTGATGTAACATTTTATTTATTTTTAATCTACACAATATACTGTTAAGAGTATCAGTATGTTTTGGTTTTGTTTTTTGTTTTTTTTTAACATAGACTGCCTTTCTTATTCTCGCTAATAAATTTAGTAAATGATGCATATTGTGCTTTTATTTCATTTTCTAAACAATCAATTACTTTTTGGTTTTTCCTTTTAGAGTGAAACTGACCTCAGTCAAGGTATTCACTCTTCATTTGACCTTGAACACTCCAGAGCATGGGAAGGTCAGTTTTCAGAAGACTACCAGCCACTCCGTGCAGTTGGAAAGGGTGCTTTTGGCTTTGTCTGGCTCGCGGCCCGACGCCACAATCAACATGAGGTCAGTAACCTAAATTGCCTTTTAATGTGAAACCTGAAAGCATATACTTGATATGGACAGTGGTACGAATGTTAGCCATGCATTTTGAACAACGGTGTTCCTCATAACTGTACGCTGGCACATAATCACACTGGGATTGATTTTTCCACAATCAATAGCCTTCAAGACATGACTGAATATGTTCACAACATCACTGACCTGCACAGAATCCTGACTTCAACCCCCATCAAACATCTTTGCAATGAACTAGCATATATATTGCAAAACATATATATATTTTGTTATTTCTTTTTTTGTGTTTTTATTTATTTTTTTTTTTTGCAGGAATAGGTCATGAAACTTCTTAAAACCCTAATGAATGGTCTGCTTTTCAATATTATTGTACTAAACGTGGATTTGTCTTGTAGGTGGTGGTAAAGTTTATCAGAAAAAGCAAGGTGATGAAGGAGTGCTGGATAAAAGACCCAGAACTGGGATGGGTCACTCAGGAAGTGGCCATACTGGCTCGACTTCAGCACCCCAACATTGTCAAGGTCACATAAAAATTAACATTCTGTGCTTTGATTATTTAAAATGTGCCATTTAATATGTAAAGGTCTAATGTATTTAAACCATAGTGAATTACAAAGTTATTATAGGAAGAAGTTATACACACAAGTCAAGACTAAAATCCTTTAATTCTTTTCATTATTACTGAACACCTGTAGGAGTATTTTTATTTCTGCTTAAAGCAAGACATCAGTGATCATTTTCTTTCTTTGGTTTCATTAAACTGATGTAAAATGATAATAGATGAAAGGATTCATAGCAGCAACTGTTTATAGCCACTTAACTAGGGGTCAAATCTGATTAGGTTTATAATATGAAGTATGTAACATGTGGTATACTCTAGAAAACCAGGTACAGCAGCAGCACTTTATACAATGTTGAAGTTCACAGAAATCAGTTATCTGAATGTTAAGTGATCACTTAATGTGATTATGAAGTACTCTTTAATATCTGTTAATCTGATAATAAAACTTGTAGATGCATCCTGTATACAGTTATGGCGTGTGTGTGCACACATTTATTTATTATACATGTAGAACTAAAGTCTGAAACTAAAAATATTGTATTTTAAGATTTGTTGTTTGTATATTTAGGTGTTGGAGGTGTTTGAAAACGAAGACTTTTTCCAGATGGTGATGGAAAAACACGGAGACGGTCTTGATCTGTTTGAATTTATTGACATGCAGCCACAACTAGACGAACCACTGGCCAGCTACATTTTCAGACAGGTGTGTACCATAACAGAAAATAAAAAATCTCTTCAGTTCATTTTGATTTCCACTGTTAAAGGTTTGCTATATATATATTTTGGTTGCGTCTTAGTGGTGAGAACGATATTCCAGACAATTAATGTTCTACAATATCACACAAATTTTACAGGGTCACCTAAAACAAGGCAGAGTTTCACTAAACCTCAAGAAAGAAAGAAATGAATGAGTTCAAACCTTGTGATGGGCTGTTAAATGTAAATTGTGAAAATGTTCGTTATTTTTTTTCATGTATTAACATTTTGAAATGGTTAAATAGACAATCATTTTGTAGTGAGTTTTGAACATACCATAATAGCCATGTTGCTCCACATCTTTTTATAACCATGTTTTTAATTTGAAAATGAAAACTTTTTTTTTAGTAGTTAATTTTGTTTAGTGTGTGAACATGCAGTCTCTTCTAACCCTAGTTTATTGTTCGTGATCTAAAAGTCCACAAACAATACCCTGTACACCTGTAGATGGTTTTTATTTGTATGAAAAAAATGTATGCATGTTGGGTGGAACGGTGGCTTAGTGGGTTAGCATGTTCTCCTCTCAGCACTAGGGATTCCCGGTTCGAATCCCCATCTGGGTGGAGTTTCCATGTTCTCCCCATGTCCACGTGGATTTCCTCTGGGTTCTCCGGTTTCATCCCACAGTCCAAAAACATGGATCAAGGTCAATTGAGTTCTCCAAATTCCCCATATAGAGTGTGTTTGTGCGAGTGAGTGTGTGCCCAGTGATAGATTGGCGCCCGGTCCTGGGTGTATCTGCCTAGCGCCTGAAACGTTCTCCCCTGAATGGGCATGGGAACATATTAATCTTGCAGCCCTGCAGCTTTAAATTAAATCACACACAGCCCTGTGCCTCAAACAGCTCTTGGTTCTAGGAGCCATCGTTAGCTTGAAGAATAACACAAACTAATATTTAAAAACATGGACATTATTTAGCAATCTACTAATATTTAGTGTAATAGAAATATATTTGTGCATTCATTCAAGGTTTGAAGCAAACTTTTTACTTTTCTAAATTATACAGAATACACTAATTGCTAAAGTAATAAGCATTAAAAGAAATAATTAATGATGAGTAATGATCATAATGTGTATAAAATTGTGCTGTTGTGTTGCAGTTGGTGTCAGCATTAATATACCTGCGTGAGAAAGGAGTGCTGCACCGGGACATCAAAGATGAGAATATCATTATTAATACAGAGTTTCAAATCAAACTGATTGACTTTGGTTCTGCCACCATGCTGGAGCCGGGCAAACAGTTCTACATATTCTGTGGCACTCTGGAATACTGCTCTCCAGAGGTACTGCGAGGAAACCCGTAAGTCTTACTTTGAACTTCTAGTACACAACATCTCAGGCCAGGTACTTTTAGGCTATTAGATGCTTTGTTCTGGTGTTAATGGTTTCCTCTGGAGAGAATAGAGATACATCAGGTGACACTAGTAACACTTATTTGTTTTAGTACTTTATCAATTATTCTTGTTTCTTCTTTTGTGTATAACATTACAAATGGGGCATCTGTGACGACTGCAATTTTCCCTCAGGGATTAATAAAGTATCCTGATGTATGTGTGCCATCAGGCTGCTTTACTAGGTTTAACTAAAGTACCGGAGCCGTTACTAGAGATTGTGTAACATTTTAAATATACTTGTTCATTATTTTACTTGCTGTATAAGAAATCACCTGGATCACATAGAACACTAAGATTTGATTTATCTAACAGTGGAGAGTCAGTTATGTACAAGTGTACACAAAATACAACCACAAACATTAGAACATCATGTCCAACACTCTGAAAGTATATACTGTAGCTTACAATGTTTACACATCTTCTGCTGATTTTAATTATAGCAAGTTAAAGGTTTTGTTCATGTTGCCATCTTTGGGAATGGGATAATTAATGGTTTTTGCAAATAACTTAATTTCCCTGAAGGAATTACCCAAAGGGATCAATAAAGTTTTATCTTACCTTTATCTTATCTTATCTTAAATACTGATTAAAAACATTACAATTCATTAGTCATTAACATTAACACTGTCGTCATGACATTCGTAAGAAAAAAATAAGTATTATGGCTGGTAGACGCAACTTTAGACAAAGTGATACAACAAAAATAGTTACACTTGTCTTTTCTTTTTTTTTTGACACTTTTTCTTCTAAACTTAATTATTCATAATATAATAATATTCATAAAAATCATATAATTGGTATTATTTATTGGGATTAGACAATCATACTGTCAAAATCGGTAATCGTCTAATTTCTAGCCATCCTACATCAGTTATAGCAAAAGAAATTGATGAATCTCAACTTTTCGTTTTTTTTTTTTTTTTTTTTTTTATAATATGATTTAATTGGATTTAGTGAGTGATTCATTTTACATAAGCTGTTTGCTGTGCACATATTGGCTATTAATTATGCACATGTAAATGATAATATACAAAGAATTTAACCATTATAAATATATTTTAAAATCTAACCGTAACTATCCACAATTTTTTAAATATTTGTATATAGCTATGAAGGCCCCGAGTTGGAGATGTGGTCTCTGGGAGTGCTCCTTTATACCTTGCTGTTCAGTGAGAACCCTTTCTGCAGCGTTGAAGAGACATTAGAGGCCAAACTCAACCCCCCATGCAACATCTCCACAGGTATGATCATACTTTTTTTTTTTTTTCACCCTCTTTGTTGCCAAATTGATTTACTAAAACTTTATCATTAATATGTGTTTACACTGATACTGTGTTCATTTTGTTGTGGGTGGGTTTGTAAGATAAAATTTTGAATCTTTACAACATATTGCAGCTGTAATGATTTTTATATCGTGTGATATCATATCGTGTGTAGATTTGAATGATCTGCTGGCTGGTATGCTACACCCAGAGCCAGCTGAGAGGATGACTCTGGACGAGCTGTTGCGGGTGCCTTGGATCAGACAGCCCATCAACCTGGCTGAGTACAGCTGGGAGGAGTTATTCTCCGGCAGCCAAGGTATGTAGCACACACACAATAGGGCAACTTCTTATAAAGCCAATTATAATGAAATCAAAAAATGATTCAACAATTAAGATTTACTTGTTATTAGGCTGTTAAAATTAAAGTATTTAGAAATTGAACCAGTCGCATATACAGTTATGACAATTCCATCCACCCATCTATTATCTACCACTTGTCCGGGTCACAGGGTCAGCAACCTAAGCAATGAAGTCCAGACGTCCCTGACAATTCATGACATGACAATTAATCTTTTTTTAAAAAAAAAAACTTTACAATCTAATTTAGCATCCATTCAAAGAGACCAACAATCTAACCCAACAGAAACGGGCCAAAGTTGAATATGAATTTAATAGAATGGGAAATTATTTCATCCATAGACAATTTTGTTTTTACAAAGAACAATTTGTGTACAAAGAACATAAAAGCGTCTCTTATTGGACAAATGTGCATTAAAGTGACGTGCTTGTTTTTGATATGGGATTTATTTTAGTGTTTTATAATATTGGTGACTCATAAAACAGATCTTTTCGAGAAACATACATTTTTATAATCACTAAAACTAAAGAAAATTCAGTCACAATTTTACTACCCTCTTTTTTTCCATCTCAAGCACAGCAACACCTTTAATGATTTATAGTCTAATATGGATTGGAGTCTGATTTCTGATATGCAAATACATATTTCTAATATCATGCAGCATTCATTAAGTCTATTTAAATTTTCAAAAAAGGAACAGGGTTCAAATTGTCCTCCTTCAAAGGGCTTGAGAGTTTTTCTGGAGCAAAATCTTTATAAAAATATAACTCTTTTTAATGTCTTATCTTGATTAACTGAGGTATTCCAGGAGTACTGAGGGTACTGAAACTATTAGAGCTCTGCATCCCTCCTGTTTAAGTGTGTTCAAATTTCAAGGTCTGCACTTGGTGCTGCTTGGCAACAGGACTACCTGCTCTGCCAACCCATCACTATCTAATATGATTACACATTAATGAAAGCTTTAATAACTAATAATTTATAACGATGAATTCAGTGGAGTTATAAAACTCTGCTCACTGTCTCTGTGGTGTTTTACATGTTCACCACAATTATGCTTGTTTACTTTTATGAGGTTAAGTTGCCCACTGAAAACATCTGATTTGAATTGAATATAATTTTTACTATAGGGTTCCCCAGCCTACTTTTTTGTTTAATACTTGTCAACTGTTTTGTTCATAGTGGTTAGCATGTTCGCCTCTCAGCACTAGGGATTCCCGGTTCGAATCCCCATCTGGGTGGAGTTTCCATGTTCTCCCCATGTCTGCGTGGGTTTCCTCCGGGTTCTCCGGTTTCCTCCCACAGTCCAAAAACATGGATCAAGTCAATTGAGTTCTCCATGTAGAGTGTGTATGCGTGCGTGTCTGTGTGAGTGTGTGCCCAGCGATAGATTGGCGCCCTGTCCTGGGTATATCTGCCCAGCGCCCAAAACATTCTCCCCTGGATGGGCATGGGGAACCCCCCTGCGACCCTAATATAGGATAAAGCGTGCTCAGATAATGATAAGATGATTTGATAATGATTTGTAGAACTGCAGTGTAAAAAGTATATTTAACTGATGAACCTACTTTTATATGATCTATCAGTACACTCATTTTTATCTGTGGCTTCATCCCTACAGATGTTTTATGGTCGTTATTTTTCTATTGTTTGAGTTTAAATCACATTGGTGTTGGTGGATGTGTCTGAGATCTGATCATTACTCCCTCGTGTCATTTGGACATGCAACATATGATTTTTTTAAAAATAATATTCTTACCCCATTGTAGTTAAAACGAGTACTAATGTTTAAAATTAAACATTATTTTTGCTTGAGTACTAATGTTTTTTTTTTAGTACCTACTCAAAAACAAAGGCTAATGCTAATCATTTCCATAAAACAAAGAGCTGGTCTTCCTCATTGTTACTGACATCAGCTAAAGAATAAAAAGTAATAAATCATTTACATAGATAAGATTACATTTACTGTTGACTGTTCTATAAGCCTTGTTTTGTTTTGTTTTTTTTTAAAGTATTGTTGTGTGTGTGTGTGTGTGTGTGTGTGTGTGTGTGTGTGTGTGTGTGTGTATGTATATATATATATATATGTGTGTATATATATATATATATATATATATATATATATATATATATATATATATATATATATAAATTTTAAAAAAATAAAGGCCCAAACCACATTACCTTTTGTAAAAGCAGGTGGCTTTATTCTTTATTCTAATCAATACCCTTCCCTAATATACCCCTGATATCCAGATGTGACCAACAGATTACACTTATGAATAATGTCACAATTTTAAAATAAAAAAAGAATTCCATCCATCCATTATCTTCCGCTTTATCCTATTTTATGGTCATGGTGGTGGGTTCCCCATGCACATCCGGGGAGAACATTTCAGGCCATGGGCAGATACACCCAGGACACGCACACTATATATGGGCAATTTACAGCAGCCAATTCACCTTGAATTCATGTCTTTGGATAAAGCGCTGAGAGGCAGACATGCTAATCATACACCTAAGCCACCAACATAAACTACTAAACAAACCAAAAATCATGGGTACAAATAACTTAAACACATTTCACAGCATGTCAAAGCTGCAATCATTTACATCACAATACTTAATTAATCCCTTGGGGAATATTACAACTTACTAATAATCATAATACTACTTCTAATAATAATAATACAAAATATTCTGTCATTTGCATCTAAATAAATCTAGTGGTAATAAAGCTCCCTTTCTCAGAAAATTATTATTATATTTTTTAAATATATGTACTTTTTGATTTGACTGTTACCAGCTCATCAGATACAGTATTTGACTATCTGATGGTTACGTGACCTGCGGCTGTTTGAAGAATAGTCTTCAACTACTTCTGTGAAATTATTTGTTTTATATCACAATTTTGTCTCGATTAGAAATTAATCTCTTTATTGTAACGATATATATATATATATATATATATATATATATATATATATATATATATATATATATATATATATATATATATATATATACACTATTCACAGCACAACAGAACTCTTCCCTTTATATGTCACAACTTCATTAGGATGGAGCCCAGGGTTAGTCCTAATCCAGGTGTGTGTGTGTGTGTGTATATATATATATACATACATACATATATATATATATATATATATATATATATATATATACATATATATATATATATATATATATATATATATATATATATATATATATATATATATATATATATATATATATATATATATATATATATATATAAAAGGTATAAATACGTTTATTGAAAGCAAAGTTGTTAAACTGGTCTGCATGTAATCTAGTCCGGTTTTTAAAGTAATTGTTGATTGCTAAGTAACAGGATACTGGTTTCTCCAACAATTTTTGTTTTTATTAATTGTTTTTATTTCACCAGAAGCCATATTACAGAATACAATTTATAAACAACAACTGCAACAGGCTTAGTGCTCATCAGGAATCGGCTCACTGTTTATATTAGTCTGTACTTTATGATTTTAATATAATCTATTGTATATCATACATTGATATGGCTGTGAAGCGGTCAGTGCATCATTGTCAATACCAGCTCAGCCAATCAGATTTAAGGACAGAAACTAGTATTTGTCTATCTGTCAGTATTTGACTATGTGATGGTTACGTGACCTGCGGCTGTTTGAAGAATAGTCTTCAACTACTTCTGTGAAATTATTTGTTTTATATCACAATTTTGTCTCGATTAGAAATTAATCTCTTTATTGTAACGGTATATATATATATATATATATATATATATATATATATATATATATATATATATATATATATATATATATATATATATATATACACTATTCACAGCACAACAGAACTCTTCCCTTTATATGTCTCAACTTCATTAGGATGGAGCCCAGGGTTAGTCCTAATCCAGGTGTAATCTAGTCCGGTTTTTAAAGTAATTGTTGATTGCTAAGTAACAGGATACTGGTTTCTCCAACAATTTTTATTTTTATTAATTGTTTTTATTTCACCAGAAGCCATATTACAGAATACAATTTATAAACAACAACTGCAACAGGCTTAGTGCTCATCAGGAATCGGCTCACTGTTTATATTAGTCTGTACTTTATGATTTTAATATAATCTATTGTATATCATACATTGATATGGCTGTGAAGCGGTCAGTGCATCATTGTCAATACCAGCTCAGCCAATCAGATTTAAGGACAGAAACTACCAGTTTTAATATGGTTCTTATTTATTGTTCAACTATTTACCATGCCTGTTGTGTGAATGCAGATGACTCGGAGCTCGATCACTACAGTCCTGCTGTGCAGCAAGCTGCAGGCACTCCTCATGCCGTAGAGCAGGGAGCTCAGCAGGATGAAGGAGATGAAGAGGAGGATGAGGAGCAGAGGAAAACAATGGCAGCCCTGGAGTTGGAACTTCTGAAATATCTGACTGATGAATGAAATGAAGGACTGGTGAAAAACCGGTGTTTTTGAAACCAGAATATTAAATAAATCTGTAATGTCTTAAGATGAACCTGTAGATTAATGATCATTAATGTGCTGCTCTCGTCTGTCTGTCTTTGTTTGTTTGTTTCGTCCTGAATGAGCTGTTTATCTTAAATCTATGAACACGTCCGGAGGAAGCCAGCTGACGTGAAGGCGCTTCATTCAGGTGGCTGACACATCCTCACGAATGTTGCACTACCTGTGTGAACCATAATCCTAAATATCCCTGAATGTAACCTTACACTGGTTTTAAGAAGATTGTGTTTTTATATTAAAAACTAATTATGGGATGTAAATGAGTGAACAACCCCCTGAAGGTGCAACACTGTTTTTCTCTTTCATGTTTTATTGCTGCAGCAGTTTAATGTAGCGAGAGTTTTAATCTGTTCTCCAAAAGACAGTTGTGTACACAACTCATTTTAAACTGTTTTTAAGATTTTTACATTGATAAAGTTATTTATAATGGAAATAAAATGTTTTGGAGTGTATTTAATGTTTGGATTTTAACACATGGCTTTTTAAAGCTTGCAGAATTTAAATAAAATAATGAACGGAATTCCTCTGGCTGTTCTGCTCTTTGTACGCCGGAACTTTCCTTTAGCGTCTTCGTTTCTTGCTTTCGAGCGACGCGTTTTGAAAAGAGCACCAATGAGCGGCCAGGCGTGTGTTCGGGTGAGTTAAAAGCTGCTAAATTAATGTTTGTTACAAAAAAAAAAAAACGTTAAAGCTTCAAGAAAACGGCTTTGTTTTGTTGGAAAAAGTAACGTTTTATGAGTCAATCTCACTGTTAATGGTTTTAACGGTTGGCGTGGAGCTGAAGCAGCGCGCTGTTCATTCCTCAGTAGTGCACTTCATTAAGGGCTTGAGCTGGAATGAGATTCGACCTTCAGAGTTTTATTATTCATTCATTCATTCATTATCTCCCGCTTTATCCTCTATTAGGGTTGTGGGGGGTTCCCCATGCCCATCCAGGGGAGAACGTTTCGGGCGCTGGGCAGATACACCCAGGACAGGGCGCCAATCCATCGCTGGGCACACACACTCACTCACACACACACACTCTATATGGGGCAATTTGGAGAACTCAATGAACTTGATCCATGTTTTTGGACTGTGGGAGGAAACCGGAGAACCCGGAGGAAACCCACGCAGACACGGGGAGAACATGGAAACTCCACCCAGATAGGGATTCGAACCGGGAATCCCTAGCGCTGAGAGGAGAACGTGCTAACCACCCACATGTGTGTATATATATGTATATATATATATATATATATATATATATATATATATATGCTAATGTTTTTTTTTTTTATTTATGCAATGAATAATTATGATCAAGTTATTGGTGGTAGTGTGCCAATTAATGATTCAAATTAATAAATAAAATTATTAAAGTTCTATATTCTACATTTATAATATTCATTCATTCATTATCTCCCGCTTTATCCTCTATTAGGGTCGCGGTGGGGTTCCCCATGCCCATCCAGGGGAGAACGTCTCGGGCGCTGGGCAGATAGACCCAGGACAGGGCGCCAATCCATCGCTGGGCACACACTCACTCACACAGACACACTCTATATGGGGCAATTTGGAGAATTCAATTGACTTGATCCATGTTTTTGGACTGTGGGTGGAAACCGGAGAACCCGGAGGAAACCCACACAGACACGGGGAGAACATGGAAACTCCACCCAGATGGGGATTCGAGCCAGGAATCCCAATCGCTGAGAGGAGAACATGCTAACCACCCATTATATATATATATATATATATATATATATATATGCTGATTTTTTTTTTTATTTATGCAATGAATAATTATGATCAAGTTATTGGTGGTAGTGCGCCAATTAATGATGAAATTAATAAATCAAATTAATAAAATTATTAAAATTCTATATTCTACATTTATAATATTCATTCATTCATTATCTCCCGCTTTATCCTCTATTAGGGTCGCGGTGGGGTTCCCCATGCCCATCCAGGGGAGAACGTCTCGGGTGCTGGGCAGATAGACCCAGGACAGGACACCAATCTATCGCTGGCCACACACTCACTCACACAGACACACTCTATATGGGGCAATTTGGAGAATTCAATTGACCTTGATCCATGTGTTTGGACTGTGGGAGGAAACCGGAGAACCCGGAGGAAACCCATGCGGACACGGGGAGAACATGGAAACTCCACCCAGATGGGGATTCGAACCGGGAATCCCTAGTGCTGAGAGGAGAACATGCTAATCACTAAGCCACCGTGCCGCTCGAATTTATAAGTTGTTTTTTTTTTTTTTATCTATTTAATGCTTAAATATTATATTTTTTCATTTGCACAGATTCTGCAAAGGACTTGGAAGACCAGCCTCCTGAAATGTGGCCCTGTGATAGAATCACCCAGGGTGTGGTCATTGTTTCCTCATCGGAGCCTTTGTTCATCGGGATTGGATCGGCCTGCGTCTCCTCAGTCCACGCAGCATCATAAGAGAGACTTAATGAAAGTCTCTGGCTGACATGGGTTTCTCAGAGAGCCAGGCTGAGATGATGTATGAAGGAGTAACTAAACACAACTGCAGGCTTGACTCCCCAGTGTTATCGGTGCTGTTTAGCCTCGGTCTTAACCCAAGCAGTGTGCTGAGTATCCTGACCAAATGTCCTGAACTGTATTCTTTTAAAGAAGCCCTGTTAGAGCAGAGGATTACAAACCTCAGAAAACTTGGGCTTCTTGAAGGTAAAACAATTCTCATGTTTCTCTTGTGAGTTTTTTTTTTTTTTGTACAACCTCAAGCCTGCACCTCATTCTTCAACATAGTGTATAACATTCATTCATGCATCCATTTTCTCCCGCTTTATCCTCTATTAGGGTCGTGGTGGGGTTCCCCATGCCCATCCAGGGGAGAACATCTCAGGCGCTGGGCAGATAGACCCAGGACATAGCGCCGGGCTGGGAACACACTCACTCACACAGACACTCTATTTGGGGCAATTTTGAGAATTCAATTCACCTTGAGGTGGCACGGTGGCTTAGTGGTTAGCACGTTCGCCTCTCAGCACTAGGGATTCCCGGTTCGAATGCCCATCTGGTTGGAGTTTCCATGTTCTCCCCGTGTCTGGGTGGGTTTCCTCCGGGTTCTCCGGTTTCCTCCCACAGTCCAAAAACATGGATCAGGTCAATTGAATTCTCCAAATTGCCCCATATAGAGTGTAAGTGAGTGTGTGCCCAGTGATGAATTGGCGCCCTGTCCTGGGTGTGTCTGCCCAGCGCCCGAGACGTTCTCCCCTGGATGGGCATGGGGAACCCCACGCGACCCTAATAGAGGATAAAGCGGGAGATAATGAATGAATTCACCTTGACCCATGTTCTTGGACTGTGGGAGGAAACCGGAGAACCCGGAGGAAACCCACGCAGACACGGGGAGAACATGGAAACTCCACCCAGATGAGGATTCGAACCGGGAATCCCTAGTGCTGAGAGGAGAACGTACTAACCACTAAGCCACCGTGCCGCCCCGTGTATAATATGTTTAGGTTTTTAAATGGTGACATTATTAGTGAAATAGTGAGCTGTTTTGAGGACTGTACTCCACATTTAACCCATCCATGCAGTGAAACACACACACACACACTGAGTGAAGTGAGCACACGTTCCCGGAGCAGTGGGCATCCCTGTATACGACGCCCGGGAAGCAATTAAGGTTAGGTGCCTTGCCCAAGGGCACTTCAGCCATAGTACTTGGTAAGACCAGGAATCGATCCAGGTACCTTCGACTTGCAAGGTTGACTTCTTAACCACAAGCCTATGACTGCCCCTAGTACTGCCATTGTAATTACCGTATTTTCTGGACTATAAGGCGCACCTAAAATCCTAAAATTTTCCCAGAAATCGGACGTGCGCCTTATAATCCGGTGCGCCTTATACGTGTACTGAGTTCCAAAATCTATAAAAGTATTGTTGTGCGACCGGGTGGTTTTTTCCACGCATCACCGTCACTGCTGATCTGTGACTCCATGCGCACTCATCTCACAGAAATGCCGAGTGACGAAAATTAATTCGGAGCTTGCGGTCATTCCGGGAGGATTAAATAAAGAACTCCGACCGCTGGACATTGGCGTAAACGGGGCGTTTAAAGTAAAGTAGCGGGCGGCGTGGGAGCGACGGATGATAGACGGCGAACACACGTTTACTAAAACTCGGGAGGCGGCGGCGGGGCGAGTTACGCCACCGTCTGTGAATGGATTGTGGATGCCTGGGCTGAGGTTTCTGCTGTAACCGTCGTCCGAGCTTTCGCGAAAGCCGGCATCGTTACCGAACGGCCGCCTGGTGACGAGACGGATTCAGACATTGATGAGAGGGAACACCGGAGTGCTCGATAGTGAAACAGCTTTTAATTCAGACACAGAAGACGAGGATTTTGATGGATTTGTGGGAGAAGAGTGATTAAAAATAATGTGTGTTTTGTCAAGTAGTAGAATAAACTTCAATTATAAATCAGCGTTTTTCATCCTTTACTTTTCTTGTAGATCGTATGTTTTAGCGAGTGCCTTATAATACGGTGCCGTACAGAATAAGTACCGTACAGAAATAGAGTCCCTAATTCAGACTGCGCCTTATAGTACGGTGCGCCTTATACGTGGGTCAAATACAGAAATAGACCCCATAATTCAGACTGCGCCTTATAATACGGTGCGCCTTATGGTCCAGAAAATACGGTATTCCAAAGTTTAACAAAGGTGGCAATAAACTCAATTAATCTGCTCTTCTTGAATGAAATGAATATTCACACAGTTATGGGGACATTGCAGGAACATATCTGATGTTTCTCTACTACCTGTAATTATTTTTTTAAGTATTCCTAGCATGGAAAATGCTCTAGCTTCATTTATTTAGATCTTATTCACATTATTAGATCAGAAGACGCATAGTAATCAATAATCAATAATTTTGCTAATAAAGTGAGCTAATAAATCCTGTTCTGTATTTTTCAGGCAGTTTGCAGAGGGTTATAAGCTATTACCCTCAGATCCTGACGTTTCCTCTCAAGCGGGTGAATTCTGTGGTTCGTCTACTTAGAGAGAAGTGCAGGTTTACCGCTCAGCAGATGTCCAGCATCCTAAGGGACTCGCCACATGTTGTAGAGGAAGAGCTAACACACTTGGAGTACATGTTTCAGGTGAGATTTAGTTCATATACACTGATCAGCCATAATATTAAAACCACATCCTTATTTCTACACTTATAAAGGTTGTGGGGAAACAAAATCTATCACCTTCAGCGATAGATTGGCGCCCTGTCCTGGGTGTATCTGCCCAGTGCTCGAAACATTCTCTCCTGGATGGGCATGAGGAACCCCCTAAACACTAGTAGAGGATAAAGCAGAAGATAATGGATGGATAGTTAATTATTCATTCATTTATTATCTCCCACTTTATCCTCTATTAGGGTCGTGGTGGGGTTCCCCATGCCCATCCAGGGAGAACGTCTCGGGCGTTGGGCAGATACACCCAGGACAGGGCGCCAGTCCATCGCTGGGCGCACACTCACTCACACAGACACACTCTATATGGGGCAATTTAGAGAACTCAATTGACTTGATCCATGTTTTGGACTGTGGGAGGAAACCGGAGAACCCGGAGGAAACCCACGCAGACACGGAGAACATGAAAACTCCACCCAGATGAGGATTCAAACCGGGAATCCCTGGCGCTGAGAGGCGAACGTGCTAATCACTAAGCCACCATGCCGCCTGATAGTTAATTAATTGATACATTTTTTAATTGATTGTCATCGACGATGAAAAATTGTGCAAAGTTTCATCGGGAAGTGGGTGAAATAGCATTTGCAAACATTTTACCAGACACACAGTCAAACATCCATCCATCCATTATCTCCCGCTTTATCCTCATGTTCCCCATGCCCATCCAGGGGAGAACGTCTCGGGCGCTGGGCAGATAGACCCAGGACAGGGCGCCAATCTATCGCTGGGCACACACTCACTCACACAGACATACACACTCTATATGGGGCAATTTGGAGAACTCAATTGACTTGATCCATGTTTTTGGACTGTGGGAGGAAACCGGAGAACCCGGAGGAAACCCACGCAGACACGGGGAGAACATGGAAACTCCACCCAGATGAGGATTTGAACCGGGAATCCCTAGTGCTGAGAGGCGAACGTGCTAACCACTAAGCCACCGTGCCGCCTGTATTAATATTCATTCATTATTATCTCCCGCTTTATTCTCTATTAGGGTTGCGGTGGGGTTCCCCATGCCCATCCAGGGGAGAACGTCTCGGGCGCTGGACAGATACACCCAGGACAGGGCGCCAATCTATCACTGGGCACACACTCACTCACACAGTCAAACAGATGAAGCTACTATAGGGGTGGTAAAAAGCAGCTTTCCGAATTGTAATGGGAATGTTTGTGCTCGTTCTTGATCCCTGCCCTCTGTCTCACTGCAGTACGTTTATTACCGAATGGGCTGTCAGCAGGCTGAGATGGTAAAGGCAAAGCTCTTCAAGGTCACCCTGGAGGAGCTGCGGTGTCGGCACGGCTTTCTGGAGCGACGTGGCCTGTACCAGACACCGGACAAAAAGGGCCAGACTCTCGTGCTGAACCCGCCACTGAAAGACATCCTTGCAACGATGGAGGAAAATTTTGTTTCCAAGGTGGCAGCTGCCACTCAGGAAGAGTTTGATGTATTTCGGAAGCTTGTGGCAAGAGAGCAGAATGAAGAAGATCTTAATGAAGAGGACAGCAGTGATGATGACAGCTACAGTGAGGATGAGGAGGAGGACGACGACGACGATGATGATGATGATGTTGATGAAGTGGACCACAATCAAAAGCACATTGGAAACAGTCATCATAAGAAAAAATAAAAATAAAGAACCAGAGATACGACTAAGCCATGCAGTTTCTATTCCAGCTTTTTCTTTCTAGAGGACTCTTTTTCTCTTTCTAGTGGACCTCTCAGCGCTGGGGGTCCAGGTTTAAATTCAAATATGGGTGGAGTCTCTACGTTCTCCCTGTGTTTGCGTGGGTTTTCTTCGTGGGTTCTCCAGTCTTCTCCCACAGTCCAAAAACGTGGATTCAAGGTAAATTGAATGCTCTAAATTCTGTGTCTGTGGGAGGGAGTGTGTGCCCAGCGATGGATTGGCACCCTGTCCTGGGTGTATCTGCTTAGCTCCCAAAACATTCTGTATAGGCGTCGGTGACCTCCCATTGTAACCCTTTCATTCATTCCATTATCTCCCGCTTTATCCTCTATTAGGGTCGCGGTGGGGTTCCCCATGCCCATCCAGGGGAGAACATTCGGGCGCTGGGCAGATACACCCAGGACAGGGCGTCAATCCATCGCTGGGCACACACTCACTCACACAGACACACTCTATATGGGGCAATTTTGAGAATTCAATTGACTTGATCCATGTATTTGGACTGTGGGAGAAAACCGGAGAACCCGGAGGAAACCCACGCAGACACGGGGAGAACATGGAAACTCCACCCAGATGGGGATTCGAACCGGGAATCCCTAGCGCTGAGAGGAGAACATGCCAACCACTAAGCCACCGGTGCCGCCTGTATTAATATTCATCCATTATCTCCCGCTTTATCCTCTATTAGGGTCGCGGTGGGGTTCCCCATGCCCATCCAGGGGAGAATGTTTCGGGCGCTGGGCAGATAGACCCAGGACAGGGCGTCAATCCATCGCTGGGCACACACTCACTCACACAGACACACTCTATATAGGGCAATTTGAAGAACTGAATTGACTTGATCCATGTTTTTGGACTGTGGGAGGAAACCGAAGAACCCAGAGGAAACCCACGAACCGGGGAGAACGTGAAATAATTTGTCCCTAGCACTGAGTGGAGAGCGTGCTATTGATGTTTTTTTATTTGTAAGATGTAAGAAATAGTCAGGCAGCTAATACCGCTCATTTTAATTTAGCGCAATCCTATAAACATAAATATAAATATAAAATGATGCAAAAAGATTTGATGCAGTACAGTGTTTAAATAAATATTTATTTGTTTACATCGTCATTTCATCTTGTCGATCACATCATTTAAACTAAATTTAAAGACCATTTGAATTCCTGAATCGAAAATCGATTCTGAATCGAATCGTGACCTCAAAAATCAGAATCGAATCACCAGACACGGCGAGATTCTCACGCCTAGTGGATCTAACGCCAAATGCTCTTTATCAATATTTTTTTTTTGTATTAAATAAGCTGAACATTCAGTTTCCAGCAATATGACCTCATAAAGCTCAAATGAAGGGCCTTTATTGACGTGTTTGTTATCATGAAGCTGTTTAATGCAAAGCAGCTTTCACAAAATAACAGAGGATTCTGTGAGAGCAGATACCAAATTACTCTTCCATTTCAATAACATCAACTAGTATTTGTTGCAGGGCAGCCGGTGGCGGTATGGAGTCAGTGTTGGCTGACTGATCTGCGTGATGAAGGAAAATGTGAGTGTTAAAGTAAATTAGACAAAACACTGGGTAGTCATGGAGTGACCTGAGAGTGCTGCTGACGCACTGATGCAGGCGTGTGCATCGATCCGCGCTTAGTCCGGCGTAAATGCTCAGAACGGCAGTGTGAGACAGGTAAGCGTGCTCAGTCATTCTGTAGAATTGATCTGTAATCAATAGTTTTATTTTCATTGTGTGTGTGTGTGTGTGTGTGTGTGTGTGTATGAGAGACAGTTGCTTGCTTTCAAACTCGCATTACTTTCACAGTTATTAGATTTGGATGTGTATACAGCTTGTTTTGTGTATGTTGTGTGTTTTTTTCCAAATACAGGTACTATAAACGTTTTATTCAAATATACAAAATTAATTTAGAATGTCTAGAATATCTATATCCATAAGCAAAACATTGGAATTGTGTAGTGTGACATACTAACTACACTACTCGACGTTTTCATTACAACAAACTCAAAGGTTTGTCACTTAAATATAATAAAATATATAATGTGTAGGGCGGCACGGTGGCTTAGTGGTTAGCACGTTCGCCTCTCAGCGCTAGGGATTCCCGCTTCGAATCCCCATCTGGGTGGAGTTTCCATGTTCTCCCCGTGTCCGCGTGGGTTTCCTCCGGGTTCTCCGGTTTCCTCCCACAGTCCAAAAACATGGATCAAGTCAATTGAGTTCTCTAAATTGCCCCATATAGAGTGTGTCTGTGTGAGTGAGTGTGAGCCCAGTGATGGATTGGCGCCCGTTCTCCACCTGGATGGGCATGGGGAACCCCACCCCGACCCTAATAGAGGATAAAGTGGGAGATAATGAATGAATGAATATAATGTGTAGGATAACAAAAATATTAGGTTACCTTAAAGGTGTAATTTTACTATGTAAGATTGTCTACCGGGGCGGCACGGTGGCTTAGTGGTTAGCACGTTCGCCTCTCAGCGTTAGGGATTCCCGGTTCGAATCCCCATCTGGGTGGAGTTTCCATGTTCTCCCCGTGTCTGCGTGGGTTTTCTCCGGGTTCTCCGGTTTGCTCCCACAGTCCACAAACATGGATCAAGGTCAATTGAATTCTCCATTCTGAATATAGAGTGTGTGTGTGTGAGTGAGTGTGTGCCCAGCGATGGATTGGTGCCCTGTCCTGGGTGTATCTGCCCAGCGCCCGAGACGTTCTCCCCTGGATGGGCATGGGGAACCCCACCGCGCGACCCTAATAGAGGATACAGTGGAAGATAATGAATGAATAGTATGTCAAGTATTAGGACATGTATATATTGTAATATTAAATCTATTGGAACCACCAAATGTAATGATCCACTTTTTTAAGGCGAAGTATGGGAAAAATGTTTTTTACAGTTTACAGAATTATGTCTTATTTAAGAAGCACTGTGAAAGCAATGTGCTTCAGCAGGGTTATATACAGAAAAGAAATATAATTTAACATTAACTGATTATAAAACATAATAATGACTATTCTATTGCTACATTGTTTTGTTCAGTTTCTTCTTTCTTGCACATATTTTCTGATAAGGGTTATAATAGTCCAGCCAGTGTATAAACAGACATCCACCTTTACCCCCTGTACATTTTATGTACATCTGCGTTTGCTGTAAATCACATCTGACCTTATCAGCAACGGATATTGAGAGTCGGGACTCGTGTGGTTTGTTACACCACGTCACCCTTTGTTAAAGTTATAATGCATAAATAATTCAACAGAAAAAAAGAACAAAAACCGAAAGTTCAAACCATACGCCACTTAAAGTCACATGTTTATAATTACGTAAGCTTGATGAAGTCAGGCAAATATGCAATATTTATTAAAGGGTATGTGTGTTTGTGTGGTTTTGGTGCTGCTGGTTTGCAGAACAGCGTAATCACAAATTCCTCTAGTGTTATAAAACAACAAAATACACTATTTTATTCATTCATTCATTATCTCCTGCTTTATCCTCTATTAGGGTTGTGGGGGGGTTTCCCCATGTCCATCCAGGGGAGAACGTCTTGGGCGCTGGGCAGATAGACCCAGGACAGGGCGCCAATCCATCGCTGGGCACACACTCACTCACTCAAACACACTCTATATGGGGCAATTTTTGAGAATTCAATTGACTTGATCCATGTTTTTGGACTGTGGGAGGAAACCGGAGAACCCGGAGGATACCCACGCAGACACGGGGAGAACATGGAAACTCCACCCAGATGGGGATTCGAACCGGGAATCCCTAGCGCTGAGAGGCACTGATGATTCTACTTTGGATCCATGTTTTTGGACGGTGTGAGATTTGAACCCGGCTCCCCAGCGCTGAGAGGAGAACGTGCTAACCACTAAGCCACCGTGCCACCCGGTCTGTTGTTTTTACACTGCGTATTTAGTCAAAAACCTTATAACAATTTAAGTAACATCTTAGTAATTGATCTGCTTCTTGGAAAACGTGATTCATCGTGTATAGTTTTCTATCTCGTCTGTCTGTGTCTGTAGGGTGCCGTGTTATTGGATGCGAAACCAAAGTAAGTTGACTTAGATGAAGGGGCAGCACGGTGGCTTAGTGGTTAGCACGTTCGCCTCTCAGCACTAGGGATTCCCGGTTTGAATCCCCATCTGGGTGGAGTTTCCATGTTCTCGCCTGTGTCCGTGCATGGGTTTCCTCCGGGTTCTCCGGTTTCCTCCCACAGTCCAAAAACATGGATCAAGTCAATTGAATTCTCAAAATTTCCCCATACAGAGTGTGTCTGTGTGAGTGAGTGTGTGCCCAGCGATGGATTGGCACCCTGTCCTGGGTGTATCTGCCCAGGCACCTGAAACGTTCTCCCCTGGATGGGCATGGAACCCCACCGCGACCCTAATAGAGGATAAAGCGGAAGATATTGGATGGATGGATGGATGGATGGAATTTAGATGAAGAGGATCACAAAACATCATGCAAACATTAAACTTCTCTTAATAATGTCTTTCAGGTCGAGAAATCCTTGAAGAAGCCACAGTTCATGGTACTCAAACGAAAATCCAAAGATTATCTTCTCATAACGAGCTTTACATTATCACTCAATGATGAATAATTGTTCTCTGGCTAACATGTCCCTTTCATTCTACCTGGTTATGGAGAGTAAAGGCATGAATTACTTCCTAATCCCTGCGGTTCTTCTCACCGCTGTGACGTTGTTAATAGACCCACTGCTCCTCATCTGCATCTTCTGCACTCCAGCTTTGCGGCAGGAAACGCGCTACATCCTTCTCGCCAACACGCTCTGTTCCGACATTATTTTCCTCTGCTTCAACCTCATCAACATCTCGAGCAATGCGTTGAGCGTGGAAATGCACTTCTTGTTTTGCAAGATCTTAATGGTCACCACTGTGACATCCCACTGTTCCTCTTTGCTAACGCTCACGTTCATGGTCATTGATACGTACGTGGCCGTACGCTGGCCCCTTCGTTACAACGAACTCCTGCCAACGTTGAGGACTAGGAAGCTAGTTGGGCTCGTGTGGGTCATAGCAGCGTTGTACCCTATTGCTCTACTGGTCCTGATAGAGATGGATAAAATTGGACACCATGAGACGCTGGAGGTGTGTCTGGTGCTCATTGTTCTAGGTGTTCTGGAAAATTCCATTCATTTTGGCCTACACTTCTACTTCTACGCGTGGGTGATTTTTTGCGCCTTTCTGATCACCTACTGCTATGTCCAGCTCTACAGCGTCACCAGAAGCTCAGGGATATGGCACAGTCGCTACTCGAAGGCACGGATGACTCTGCTCGCTCACACAGTGATGTTGTTAATATACTTCTCGCCTGGTTTGGTTTTCACAGTGCAGTTGGGCCAGTTTAAGAATTTATCTGAAAAGCAGCTCGAACTGGCCGTGTGGCTCAATACGATCAATTTAAGTGTGCTCATGGTCTTGCCACGTGCTTGCGCCCCCTACCTGTATGGATTGCGCTATCAGGCGATCTATGAAAATGTACAAAAAATGCTTTGCAAAAGATGCACCAACCAGAACCCCAATGGTTGCCACATACCTCATCATGATGTAATAGCTGTGATCGTACAGCCTTGATTTTCAGATCAGGTTTTTGGAGGGCTGTGAATAAAAGGACTTGTACATAAAAGACGTTGCTACCATGAAACCACCTCATTTCAACCAGATTCTATTTTTTTATTGTTTTTTGATATACGGTCAGGGTGGCACAGGTTAAGGGATTAGCACGTTCGCCTCACAATGCTGGGGAGCGAGGTTCGAATCCCAGTCTGGATGGAATTTCCATGTTCTCCCTGTGTCAGCATGGGTTTCCTCAGGGTTCTCTGGTTTCCTTCCACAGTCCAAAAACATGGATTCAAGGTAAACCTGCTGCACTATATTGCGCCATAAATGTGTGTGTGTGTGTGCCCAGCGATAGATTGGCGCCCTGTCTGGGGTGTATCTGCCCAGCGCCCAAAACTTTCTCTCCTATATGGGCATGGGGAACCCCCCCAGTGTGACCCCAGCAGTAGAGGGTTAAGCAGAAGATAACGAAGGAATATATATATATATATATATATATATATATATATATATATGTATGTGTGTGTGTGTGTATATATATGTGTGTTTGTGTGTGTGTGTATGTATATATATATATATATATATATATATATATATATATATATATATATATATATAGCCCAGCAATGGATTGGCGTCCTGTCCTGGGTCTATCTGCCCAGCGCCCGAGACGTTCTCCCCTGGATGGGCATGGGGAACCCCCCCCGCGACCCTAATAGAGGATGAAGCGGGAGATAATGAATGAATGAATATATATGTATATACACACACTCTTAGACTGCATTAAATCAGCTGTAGGCTTGTGGTAGTAATCTGCCTTGCGAACTGACGGTACCCGGTTTGTTTCTCAGTCCAAATGGCTAAAGGCACCTAATGTTTGCCCCCAACGATTTCTCCCTGGGTGCCATATACAGGGCTGCCCACCTCCCTGTTTCACTGCATGGTTGGGTTCAATGAGGAGGACTAATTCTTCTGTGTGTAAGTACAGCAGGTAAAATAGATCACTATCAAATGTTGCCTAGAGTGAATACTAGAAAAAGCACTGTTTTTTTATATTATAATTTTGATTTATTTCCAAACTAGTAAATGACCTTAAACAGCAAGTTTAATTAATTAAGAAGTTTAAGTTTTTTTTAGGTGCAAATTGTTTGACAAACATTTACAAATTTAAAATGTATATTTCTTGGAGTAAAAATGTAAATCCAAGTAATTTTGTAAAAAAAAAAAAAAAAATTTTAATTAAAAATAAAGTAATTTTCAGGTTCTGCTGTTTATTCCATAATAAATTAAAATGTACTATTACAGTCAGGTACTGTGTTTGTTTTGTTTTGTACAGTTAATCTGAATTCTCTGAATGCACGCATATGAGCAAAGCATTTTCATATCTCAGTAATCTTACTACTGCACACAATAGTCAATGTGTTCCCATTTTATCAGCTCCATTTCCATAAAGATAAACATTAGAGTTCTACAATTACAGATTGGGATGGCACAATGGCTTGTTGGTTAGCACCATCACCTCTCAGCGCTGGAGATCCAGGTGTGAATCACTATCTGGGTGGGGTTTCCATGGGTTCTCCCGATTCTACGGTTCCCTCCCACAGTCCGAAGGTAAATAAAATGCTCTAAATTGCCCCATATAGTGTGTCTGTGTGAGTGAGTGTGTGCCCAGTCATAAATTGGCACCCTGTCCTGGGTGTATCTGCCCAGTGCCCAGTGAAATTTTCTCCCCTGAGGAACACCCTTGGGGAACACCTACAACCCTAGTAGAGAATTAAGCGGAAGCTAATGAATTAATTACAGGCTGTGGTCTATGTGTTTATTTACATACCCTCTTAGTGTGTTGGCGTGTTGGTAAGTTCTGTGTTGGTAATGTAAATATAATGTAAAAAGTCCTTGCACATTTATTGTATGAAAATTAAAAAGAAATTACTATGAAAATGTAAGAAAGGAACTCTAATTTTAAGTTTATTATATATATTTTTGAGAAACCTTGTAAGAACAAAGGAGACCTTTCAAGTCTAACTATTTTACTCAAATCTACATTTTTATCATTGGGCTATCAATCTGAAGGTTGTAGGTTCAAATCCCAGGTCCACTGAAGTTACCAGTGTGGGTCTTTGAGCGAGACCCTTAACCCTCATTGCTCCAGGGATGTTGTGATGAACCCTGTGCTCACCTTGTAAGTCGCTTTGGATAAAAGCGTCCAATAAATGACCAAATGTAAATGTAACACGTTCTCCTCTCAGCACTAGGTATTCCCGTTTCGAATCCCAATCTGGATGGAGTTTCCATGCTCTCCCCGTGTCCGTGTGGGTTTCCTCCAGGTTCTCCGGTTTCCTCCCACAGTCCAAAAACATGGATCAAGTCAATTGAGTTCTTCAAATTGCCCCATATAGAGTGTGTCTGTGTGAGTGAGTGTGTGCGCAGCGATGGATTGGCGCCCTGTCCTGGGTCTATCTGCCCAGCGCCTGAGATGTTCTCCCCTGGATGGGCTTGGGGAATCCCCCCAAGACCCTGGTAGAGGATAAAGCGGGAGATAATGGATGGATGGATGGATTTGATACAGGACACTACAGGACGTTGGTGGCTAAAAAAATGCTGGTGGATTGTACTTGATCCAGCTGTAACACAGAGGTGATTAAAAAAAAAGCAGCACTGCTTTGCTATGCTTTACTCATACTAGCTCAACACAATACATCACCACCATGTCCCCATCACTGCAGTGCTAAGAATTATCCACCACCCTCATAATACTGAACACTGAAGAACAGATCTGAAGAAATGATCAACAAAATCAATAGAAACTACAATTTGTAAAAGTAGAACTACGAAATGTATTCATATTGTAAGTAAAATTCATAAACTGGATAATGAATGTGGAAATTGTAGCTGTAACTTCATATATTTATATATAAGGGGCAGCACGGTGTCTTAGTGGTTAGCACGTTCGCCTCTCAGCACTAGGGATTCCCGGTTCGAATCCCCATCTGGGTGGAGTTTCCATGTTCTCCCCGTGTCCACGTGGGCTTCCTCCGGGTTCTCCGGTTTCCTCCCATAGTTCAAAAACATGGATCAAGTCAATTGAGTTCTCCAAATTGCCCCATATGGAGTGTGCATGTGTGCGTGTCTGTGTGAGTGAGTGTGTGCCCAGCGATGGATTGGTGCCCTGTCCTGGGTGTATCTGCCCAGCGCCCGAAACATTCTCCCCTGGATGGGCATGGGGAACCCCCTTCCCCCCACGACCCCTAATATAGGACAAAGCGGAAGATAATGAATGAATGTGTATATATATATATATATATATATATATATATATATATATAATGCAGGGCGGCACGGTGGCTTAGTGGTTAGCACGTTCGCCTCTCAGCGCTAGGGATTCCCGGTTCGAATCCCCATCTGGGTGGAGTTTCCATGTTCTCCCCGTGTCTGCGTGGGTTTCCTCCGGGTTCTCCGGTTTCCTCCCACAGTCCAAAAAACATGGATCAAGTCAATTGAATTCTCAAAATTGCCCCATATAGAGTGTGTCTGTGTGAGTGAGTGTGTGCCCAGCGATGGATTGGCGCCCTGTCCTGGGTGTATCTGCCCAGCGCCCGAGACGTTCTCCCCTGGATGGGCATGGGGAACCCCACCGCGACCCTAATAGAGGATAAAGCGGAAGATAATGAATGAATGAATGAATGAATATATATAATGCAACTCCACCCACTCCTCCATATTACACATTAATATTTATAGGTATTATAGTTACCCCTACACCGGCTCTGCACAAACTAGAGCCTTTACTTTTGTTATGTTCTGTACTATTCTGTCTAATGTTTATAAACGATCATGAGAACATAATTCCACTATAAAAATAAATCTAATCTTTATATCATTTACATATCAATCACAATAATTCCGCCCTGTCATCTGTATTCAATTTCTTTTCCATCTACGAGCGAAGTAGTCATTTTAGAAGCCATTTAAAAACCTAGTTACGCCTAAGCTGTCTGTTTTTATGCCCGTGTATTGTGAGAGCGTCCTTATCTCCATTTACTTGTGAAATGATGTTTGCTTTCATCTCCAGCTCCATGGAAACCATCAATGGACATGAGCAAAACAGCTCAATATCCCCGGAGTTTATCTCGTTCTGGCTTTCTGATTGTCATTCTACAAAAAGCAGAGCTGCCAGTCCACTACTGTGAGCCGATTCCAGCTGGGATGGAGGTTCTTCTAGAAGGACGTTCCCAAGAGTTCCTCATGGCTGCCGAAGATTTCATACTGTCTCTTTTGTGTACCTTTGGTGACTGGTACAACAGCTCCGGACAAGCTGAGCATCACAGAAGACAATTTTCCATGTCCAACACCTCTCACACCGCACTGGAGATGTTTGCTCAGGAGTGGCAGGTGTTTCTCCCTCCACGGCACATCCGGGCATTTCAGATCTGCCCGATTTTGGGATTTGCAGCTATATGTTTGACAACGCCGATTGTTCTGACTCGTATACTGTCGAGAACGTGGCTACGCCAGCAGACTCGCTATCTTCTTTTAGCCAATGCTTTATTAAGTGACCTTCTCTTTTTGGCGTTCTACATGGTGAGCACGTGTTTCAACGCAACTGCTGTGTTGATTTCGGACTGGGCCTGCGCTACCATGCTGTTCCTGATGGGGGTGTCCTACAGTGCTGGTGTGTTTAGTGCCACTGCCATCGTACTGGACACTTCCTTGGCTATATTAGCACCTCTACGATATGCAACGCTCTGGCCAATTTCCAGGACTTATGGAGTTATTGCTGCCATCTGGGTTGGGTCCGTCATCTTGCCTGCTGCATCTGTGGCACTCGTTCTGTGGTACAATACTATTAGCCCTTGTTCCAAGCACATTTGCTCTTTGCCTCTGGTGCTGGTGCTCGTCGTTAGTCACTCGTGGCCTCTACAGGTCTGCATGTTGCTAACTGTTACAGCCATCTTAGTCATTTTGCTCCTGGTGGTTTTTGGCTATGTGGCACTCTACTGCCACACCAGTAGATCTGGAGTGTGGAGAGGTGAACGGTCATCCCGGGCCAAAGGAACGTTCTTTATACACTACCTGCACCTGTTCCTGTCCGTGTGCCCTATGCTGCTGCTGGTGATAAAGCTGCTGCTGTATTGTTACAGCCGTGGTCTTGACCCCAGTGCTGGGCTCTGGGTTTCTCTGGTACTCTGCAACATTTTGTTGGTCTTGCCCAAAGGTCTGGCACCGTACCTGTATGGACTCAGATACAGAGACTTGCGTGGGGCTTTGCTGGATTTCTTCAGACTGAATAGGTCACGAGCTATAATACCTGTGATGTGAGACTTTACTCTTTTCTTTAATTCAGTAAAATATATATATTAAAAATCCCAAATGTACAGTTTTATATGTCTGAAAATGATTGCTCTGTAATTTATTGTAATATGTTGTACTTCAGGCCTCCAAATTAGAAAACAATGTTTATTTGTAACCAACATGAATGAAACCACTGGGATCATTTATTTAAACATTACTAAAATATAATAAAAAAATTGAATTCTTGCTTGTGGATTCCAGTCTTGATTTTGAGATTACAAATACTTCTATTCTTTTTAACAACTTAACCTTTGCAGCACGGTTTTATGAAGCATTTATCAGAAAGAAAATAACTTGAAGTCTGCAATGTTTATTATTATTATTATTATTATTATTATTATTATTATTATTATTATTATTATTATTATTATTATTACCACCCCTATATTAGCTTTATCTGTTGTGTCTGTGTGTCTAGCTATTTCACCCACTTCCCATTATCCGATTAAGCTGAAACTTTGCCCAATTGTTCATCATCAATGACAACGATCCTTTCATTCATCATCTTCCACTTTATCCTCTATTAGGGTCACGAGGGGGTTCCTCATCCCCATCCAGGGGAGAACATTTCGGACGCTGGGCAGATAGACCCAGGACAGGGCGCCAATCCATCGCTGGACACACACTCACTCACACAGACACACTCTATATGGGGCAATTTTGAGAATTCAATTGACTTGATCCATGGCACGGCGGCTTAGTGTTTAGCACGTTCGCCTCTCAGCGCTAGGGATTCCCGGTTCGAATCCCCATCTGGGTGGAGTTTCCATGTTCTCCCCGTGTCTGTGTGGGTTTCCTCCGGGTTCTCCGGTTTCCTCCCACAGTCCAAAAACATGGATCAAGTCAATTGTGTTCTCAAAAATTGCCCCATATTGAGTGTGTATGTGTGAGTGAGTGTGTGCCCAGCGATAGATTGGCGCCCTGTCCTGGGTCTATCTGCCCAGCGCCCGAAACTTTCTCCCCTGGATGGGCATGGGGAACCCCACCGCGACCCTAATAGAGGATAAAGCGGGAGATAATGAATGAATGAATTGACTTGATCCATGTTTTTGGACTGTGGGAGGACACCGGAGAACCCGGAGGAAACTCACGCGGACACGGGGAGAACATGGAAACTCCACTTAGATGGGGATTCGAACCGGGAATCCCTAGCGCTGAGAGGAGAACGTGCTGACCACTAAGTCACCGTGCCGCCTAGTGATAATTAATAAATTTTATTTTCTATGGACAAATTGCCCATTTTCTACAAAAATTTATATTTTGCTTGTTTATATAATAATAATAATACTGCTTTATTTCCAAACTAGTAAATGTACACTAAAAAACTTTGTCAGACTTTTCTATGTTATTGTTAATAATATTGTCATTATTTATTACCTTTTACTTTAAAGTGATATTCATCTCATCTCATTATCTTCCACTTAATCCTATACTAGAACCTAGCATCGCTGGGGGGTTCCCACATGCCCATCCAGGGGAGAACATTTTGGGTGCTGGGCAGATACACCCTGGACCTGGAGAACAGAGTAAAAGGGACTAACAAAGTATGTAGAGAAACAGATGGACTACAGAATGGAATTGTAGAGGTACAAACTCCTTTTATATGACAGTTGGAGAAACAATGTGTTGTTCGTAATAAAATGACCGGTGAGTGAGTGTGTGCTGCTATATAAGAATTAACTAGTATTTCTTGCAGATAGCAGACTTATTACCACTAGAGGGGGGTATTTCACTGTTTGTCAGTGGAGCAACTTGTTTTTACGTATTGACTTAAAATAATAAGGCATACATTAGAAGGAACTTATTTACATTTTTACATATTTTACATATTTACATTTCAGAAAATGTGACTTAAAATGAGTATATATATATTCATTCATTCATTATCTCCCGCTTTATCCTCTATTAGGGTCGCAGTGGGGTTCCCCATGCCCATCCAGGGGAGAACGTTTCGGGCGCTGGGCAGATAGACCCAGGAAAGGGCGCCAATCCATCGCTGGGCACACACTCACTCACACAGACACACTCTACTGTATATGGGGCAATTTGGAGAATTCAATTGACTTGATCCATGTTTTTGGACTGTGGGAGGAAACCGGAGAACCCAGAGGAAACCCACACAAACACGGGGAGAACATGGAAACTCCACCCAGATGGGGATTCGAAGAGAGGCGAAGAGAGAGGCGAACGTGCTAACCACTAAGCCACCGAAGGTAAGTGATCATGAACATTTTCCCATCTTTATTTTATATAGTGTGCAGGCCTAATAAATTTACAGGCCTAATAAATAAAAAACATCAATGATAAATTTGCAAACAAGTCAAGTTTTACAGTACTCATTCATTATCTTATATATATTAGTGTTGGGACGGCACGGTGGCTTAGTGGTTAGTACGTTCAAATTCCAATCTAGATGGAGTTTCCATGTGTTCCCCGTGTCCACGTGGGTTTCCTCCGGGTTCTCCGGTTTCCTCCCACAGTCCAAAAACATGGATCAAGGTCAATTGAATTCTCTGAAATGTTCCATATAGAGTGTGTTTGTGGGAGTGAGTGTGTGCCCAGTGATAGTTTGCCGCCTTGTCCTTTGTGTTTCTGCCCAGCGCCTGAGATGTTCTCCCCTGGATGGGCATGGGGACCCTAGTGGAGAATGGAGCAGAAGATAATGGATGGATATTAGGCTTGTGGGGATTCCATCTAGGTGCTGGGCTGATACACCCAGGACAGGGTGCCAATCTATCATGGGGCACACTCACTCACTCACACACACAGACAATATAGGGGTCTTTTTTTCATTCATTCATTCATCCATTATCTCCCGCTTTATCCTCTATTAGGGTCGTGGTGGGGTTCCCCATGCCCATCCAGGGGAGAACATCTCGGGCGCTGGGCAGATAGACCCAGGAAAGGGCACCAATCCATCGCTGGGCACACACTCACTCACACAGACACTCTGTATATGGGGAAATTTGGAGAATTCAATTGACTTCATCCATGTTTTTGGACTGTGGGAGGAAACCGGAGAACCCGGAGGAAACCCACGCAGACACGGGGAGAACATGGAAACTCCACCCAGATGGGGATTCGAACCGGGAATCCCTAGCGCTGAGAGGAGAACATGCTAACCACTAAGCCACCGTGCCGCCAGGGGTCTTTTAAAGCAGCCAATTCACCTTAAAATCCTGTTTGGACAGTGGGAGGAAATCGGAGAAAACCAATGCGCACATGTGAAGAATATGGATCAATGGAAACTGGGATTCAAACCTGGATCGCCAGCGTTGTGAGGCCACCGTGCCGTCCACATACAATACTCTTACCTAATACTACTACTACTGATAATAATACATTATTCATATTATATATATTCTTTATATTGTACACTCCTAAACATTATGAAGTGTTTCTCATTTATTTTAAGATGCCAGATAATAGCAGTAAACATGAAAGTGTCATTGTTAACTATAACTAGTATCTTGGTCAGGCGGCACGGTGGCTTAGTGGTTAGCACGTTCGCCTCTCAGCACTAGGGATTCCCGGTTCGAATCCCCATCTGGGTGGAGTTTCCATGTTCTCCCCGTGTCCGCGTGGGTTTCCTCCGGGTTCTCCGGTTTCCTCCCACAGTCCAAAAACATGGATCAAGTTAATTGAGTTCTCCAAATTGCCCCATATAGAGTGTGTTTGAGTGAGTGAGTGTGTGCCCAGCGATGGATTGGCGCCCTGTCCTGGGTCTATCTGCCCAGCGCCCGAGACGTTCTCCCCTGGATGGGCATGGGGAACCCCACCGCAACCCTAATAGAGGATAAAGCGGAAAGAGAATGAATGAATGAATGAGTATCTTGGTCAAAGTCAGAACAGTCTGTGTGAATAACTTCACTATTGTTTGCTAGCTGCTATGTCTTTGTTCAGATGTACAAATGAAAATCATCTGTAAGGTGGCACAGTGGCTCAGGGGTTAGTTTTCTCACCTCACAGCAAAGGGTCTTGGATTCATTATTGGACTGGATGGATCTGGATCTGTGTTCTTATGTTCTGTGTGAAGTTTGCTGCTCAAGTTTCTTTTGTTTACTACATACTAACAGATGATACTAAAGTGGCCCAAGATACAAATATCTGTGTCTGTCTATAGACTGGCGACACGGTGGCTTAGTGGTTTAGCACGTTCGGCTCTCAGCACTAGGGATTCCCGGTTCGAATCCCCATCTGGGTGGAGTTTCCATGTTCTCCCCGTGTCTGCGTGGGTTTCCTCCGGGTTCTCCGGTTTCCTCCCACAGTCCAAAAACATGGATCAAGTCAATTGAGTTCTCCAAATTGCCCCATATAGAGTGTGTCTGTGTGAGTGAGTGTGTGCCCAGCGATAGATTGCTGCCCTGTCCTGGGTTTATCTGCCCAGCGTCCGAAACGTTCTCCCCTGGATGGGCATGGCGAACCCCCCCTGGCCCTAATAGAGGATAAAGCGGAAGATAATGAATGAATGAATGAATAAGATATGGGGCAGCATAGTGGCCTCTCAGCGCTGAGGATCCAAGTTTGAATCCCCATCTGGGTGGAGTTTCCATGTTCTCCCCGTGTCTGCGTGGGTTTCCTCCGGGTTCTCCGGTTTCCTCCCACAGAAACTCACAGGCAAACCATTTATCCATCTCACTAAATAATGAACCCTCACTGAGCAGCATGGACAAATGATTTGCCTGTGTGTTTGCTCTGCAACAGTAATTTTTTTGCTGTAAGGTTGGATAGCTAACGTCTGTGCCACAATGCCACCGCAATTAAAAGCAGATGATCTGAAATGCTTTTGGATTCTAAAGATTTATCATCCTTAGTTGAAACTAGAGGGCGGCACGGTGGCTTAGTTCGAATCCCCATCCGGGTGGAGTTTCCATGTTCTCCCCGCGTCCGCGTGGGTTTCCTCCGGGTTCTCCGGTTTCCTCCCACAGTCTAAAAACATGGATCAAGTCAATTGAGTTCTCAAATTGCCCCATATAGAGTGTGTCTGTGTGAGTGAGTGTGTGCCCATCGATGGATTGGCGCCCTGTCCTGGGTCTATCTGCCCAGCGCCCGAAATGTTCTCACCTGGATGGGCATGGGGAAACCCCACCGCGACCCTAATATAGGATCCTCCGCTCGGTTCGTACAGCCGGCCGGCGTTCCCAACGGTGAGGCCGTGGGACTACATTACCCAGCATGCAGCGCCCCCGCTAACAGCTGACGAGTGCGAGAGTTTTCGGTTATGGCATAAACACATTATTGGCTGCCGCAGACTCCTTTGTGTGAGCGCCGCTGGAAGATGTGACGCGCGGAGACTTTTAAAGATAAAAAACTGCGACCTTCTGCCGGACAACGGCGTCTAAAGCGTGTGGTTTTCCCCTTTCATAACCGAGTTATGGCTCTGAAAGTTTGTGACACATGGACCGAGCGCCTTTTTTAACTGTTTGTCTGAATCGTTCTTGAGGAAAGTTGGTCTCTTTTGTTTGAGGTAAGTTGTTTAGGCTGTTTAAGTGATATATCATCATACGGAGTCTGTCTGTTTAATGTGTTCGGGGTTATATTTAAATGTATTGCACGCGTTAGGCCATGAGTTTTGTATTTTTCTTTTAAAAGAAGGTCTGGAGAGCCCTTTGTTGTGGAGGCTCTGAACAGGTGGCTTCATCGGTCGGTGAATAACGTGATGCAACCGATGTTTTTGGTAAAAATGCTGATTTTACATCCTGAAAAGTCCAGTGAAATTCATCCATCCATTATCTCCCGCTTTATCCTCTATTAGGGTCGCGGTGGGTTTCCCCATACCCATCCAGGGGAGAACATTTCGGGCGCTGGGCAGATAGACCCAGGACAGGGCGCCAATCCATCGCACAAACTCCTTCACACTCTATATGGGGCGATTTTGAGATTTCAATTGACTTGATCCATGTTTTTGGACTGTGGGAGGAAACCGGAGAACCCGGAGGAAAGCCACGCGGGCATGGGGAGAACATGGAAACTCAGAAACACCCAGATGGGGATTTGAACCGGGAATCCCTAGCGCTGAGAGGCGAACGTGCCACCCTCTAGTTTCAGCTAAGGATGATAAATCTTTAGAATCCAAAAGCATTTTAGATCATCTGCTTTTAATTGCGGTGGCATTGTGTTGCAGTGGACACATCACGCCTCACAGGAAAGTTGGCAGGTACCCCATACGGAGTCTGTCTGTTTATGTGTTCGGGGTTATATTTAAATGTATTGCACACTTTAGGCCATGAGGTTGTATTTTTCTTTTAAAAGAAGGTCTGGAGAGCCATTTGTTTTGGAGGCTTTAGAGCGCCAGACTCTGAAACAGGTGGCTTCATCGGTCGGTGAATAACGTGACGCAACCGATTTTTTTGGTAAAAATGCTGATTTTACATGCTGAAAAGTCCAGTGAAATTCATCCATGCTTTAATTCTATTAGGGTGGCCCCATTGTGGGCGTGGGCACTCACTCACCAGACACACTCTATATGGGGCAATTTTGAGAATTCAATTGACTTGATCCATGTTTTTGGACTGTGGGAGGAAACCGGAGAACCCGGAGGAAACCCACGCAGACACGGGGAAAACATGGAAACTCCACCCAGATGGGGATTCGAACCGGAAATCCCTAGTGCTGAGAGGCGAACGTGCTAACCACTAAGCCACCGTGCCACCCTCTAGTTTCAACTAAGGATGATAAATCTTTAGAATCCAAAAGCATTTTAGATCATCTGCTTTTAATTGCGGTGGCATTGTTTTATGGCTCTGAAAGTTTGTGACACATGGACAGAGCGCCTTTTTTAACTGTTTGTCCGAATTGTTCTTGAGGAAAGTTGGCCTCTTTTGTTTGAGGTAAGTTGTGATATATCCCCATACGGAGTCTGTCTGTTTAATGTGTTCGGGGTTATATTTAAATGTATTGCACGCTTTAGGCCATGAGGTTTGTATTTTTCTTTTAAAAGAAGGTCTGGAGAGCCCTTTGTTGTGGAGGCTTTAGAGCGCCAGACTCTGAACAGGTGGCTTCATCGGTCGGTGAATAATGTGACGCAACCGATGTTTTTGGTAAAAATGCTGATTTTACATGCTGAAAAGTCCAGTGAAATTCATCCATCCATTATCTCCCGCTTTATCCTCTATTAGGGTCGCGGTGGGGTTCCCCATGCCCATCCAGGGGAGAACATTTCAGGCGCTGGGCAGATACACCCAGGACAGGGCGCCAATCCATCGCTGGGCACACACTCACTCACACACACACTTTATATGGGGCAATTTGGAGAACTCAATTGACTTGATCCATGTTTTTGGACTGTGGGGGGAAACCGGAGAACCCGGAGGAAACCCACGCAGACGCGGGGAGAACATGTAAACTCCAAAAAACATAAAAAAATGATTGAAACTTTATCATTCTGTTTGTAGTCGTCTGATTATCTGCTCTCTGAGACACAAACCGATCTGAGTGCTTTGTGCAGTGTGTACAGACTTTGCAGTTTGGTGGTATTTCTTTTTATTGGAAAGGTGAGGCAGCACACTGGTATTAACAGGTAGGGTTTCTGTTCATATGTTTGTGCTGTGTTCCTCTTCCTGTTGGGCTTTGTAATCAGCAAGTTCTTTGTGATGCTCAGTGTTTCTTAATCGCTAGAACTATTCAGCTGCACAGATCTCGGATGGTATGGTATCTGATACTTCAGGAACTCTTTGAATGGCTTCATGACATCTTTTTTGTCTTTTACCCCCTTTGTTTCTTCATACTTGGTGTCATGATCATCAGCTTTTGCCTTTGACCTATTACATAGAAAAATAGACAAGTGAATATGACTTGATAGATTTGGTATATTTTTGCATTATTGTATATTATTTGGTGCATTGCAAAAATATATATTTAGATTTGTTTAAAACTAAGTGGGTTAAAGCAAATGATGTTGTATATAAGAAAGCTGTTATATGTCTTTAAAGTTCTTTAGATAAAAAAAAACAAAACAAATGTGAGTTCATTCATTATCTCCCGCCTTATCCTCTATTAGGGTCGCGGTGGGGTTCCCCATGCCCATCCAGGGGAGAACGTTTCGGGTGCTGGGCAGATAGACCCAGGACAGGGCACCAATCCATCGCTGGGCACACATACACACTCTATATGGGGCAATTTTTTGAGAATTCAATTGACTTGATCCATGTTTTTGGACTGTGGGAGGAAACCGGAGAACCCGGAGGAAACCCACGCAGACACGGGGAGAACATGGAAACTCCACCCAGATGGAGATTCGAACCGGGAATCCCTAGCGCTGAGAATCGAACGTGCTAACCACTAAACCACCGTGCCGCCAAATGTGAGTTGATATCCATTATTCAACATTTTAAATAGTCTTTTTTAAACATGTCATTTTTACAACAAAGAAATGTTTCTTTGTTGGTACTCTTTTGTGATTACAACTGTAACTTGTTTGGAATCATGTTGACTGGCTGGTCGACTTTGTGATGCCGTGCTGATTCATAAAGTGCACTAAAAAGTTAATAATCTTGTAGCTCAGGTTGTAAATATTGCTCAAAGCACATGGTTCAAAAAAATCAAAACAGCTCGAGTAGTACAACTGTAAAAAGGTTTCGCAATCTTTTCTGTTTAGTTCCTCTGTTTGTCTCTCTTGCTCTGTCCTGCTCTCTCTCTCACACACATTCACTCTCTCACACTCACTCCCTCTCTCTCTCTCTCTCTCTCTCTCTCTCTCTCTCACACTCACTCTCTCACTCTCTCTCACACCTGTCCTTTCTTTCTCACTCAGAATCTCTCTCACTCACTTAATATCTGATGCTTAGTAATTTTGTCATCCTCAAATTCTCTTGCTCATTTACAAGCTCTCTTTACACTCACTATCTCTCTTTTGTTCTCTCTCGCACTCACTGTCTATCTCTCTTGTGCAATTTCTCTCTTTCTCTCACTTGCTCAGAATCTCTTTCTCTGTCTCTTTCTTTTGCCTTTTCTCTTTTGCTCACTATATCTCTTTCTTGCTCTCGCCGGCTCTTTCTCCAAATATATGCAGCCGAGATTCAAAAAGCTGCATTGCACACTGGGGCTTGTTTAATGCAAATGTGTGACTACAGTGAGTATGCATATAAAATCTTTCTTTCCAAGCTTTACTTATTATGACTTCCAAATGCACTCTTACTGTTGATATTTAGGTTTGGAAAAGCCTCAACTTCAGATGTCGGTGTTCAGTCTCAGTACTTTGTTGGTTTAACAATTGTTAACATTTTGATAGCACGACCTTTTTATATAAAAAGCCTATTCAAGTCCTAAAGGTTCAAATTGCTGTGTGAAAAGATAAAGAAATGAAAAATGACCTTGTTTTCAGAAGAAGTAAAGTAAAAGATGACACTGCTCTTAAATATTTTAAGTTAAATTACTTTTGTAAACCCTTTACATGTCGGCATATGTGTGTGTTTTATTTATATATATATATATATATATATATATATATATATATATATATATATATATATATATATATATATATATATATATATATATTGACTTCCGGGTCACATCACTTTTTTAAATTTATACTTTGTTTTTTTGATAATTTGATAATTGAAGATACTAAATGTTGCAGATTTGCATATTCAGTTTTACAATACAGTTTTCAGGGGCTGTTAAAACATTTGCATTCATAAATTGAAAGGTGTGTGTTAATGTTGGATTCCATACAGTGTGTGTGCAGCTCACTCATGACATTGGCACCCTATAACATTCTAGATGCTGTTTTTTTCCACTTTTTGTTGGTAATATTATGAGTGGTCTTCTTTCTTGCAAAAGACTTCTTGTTCTGTAAGATTATTGTGCTTTTGGTCTGTCTACAGATTTTTAAAACAGACTGTAAAACTCATTGCAATATATTCAGCTATTTAAGGGAGTACATTGTGGCTTTTGCGATGGATTGAAAATTATTATTCTGTTCTCTTTTTAACTTCTGCTTATTTATACTCTATATGATTTTTACTTCCATAGCTACCGCTATCATTTTAAAGTTTGTCATAGAACTGGCTTTAATCCAAACCTAAGGCTTTGATATTGCTACCTTGGTGCTTAGATGTTAAGAAGGCATTGTTTTTTCAGGAAATAATGCACTCTTGGCAGCTCGTTGTAAGTTATATTTTAACTGCAGCAGCCAGCGGACATGTATCCAAAAGTTCGCAAACTTTTCAGATGCAAAATTTTGTGGGATGATTTTAGGTAATAGTATGATTATCAACTTTTCAACTAATTTAAGATTTTTTTGTGACACTAAACTGACTTTTATTGATCTTGAAAACAACCAGATTAAATCACAACCGAAATGCTAATTACTTAACTTGATTGCCATTAGTGAGAACACAAAAGATCTCTTTTAATTTTTTCATTCTCTGAAGGTTGTATTCGTACAGTTGCAGTTTTTTTGTTTAGCTGATTTAATTATAGTATTGATTATGTAATTTTAATGTGTGTTTCTTTTTACAGGATTTATTGGTTATTGATCTGTGCTAACAGCAATCATGGTGTTAATCCTGGGCCGGCGTGCAAACCGCGATGCTCCTGCGGTTGTCCCTACCGTCAAACGCAAAGTCTTTGAGATGGACACTAAGAACGTGGATGACACGTTTGACTTCTCCTCTGGGCCCTTACATTCTGAGAGCATTCTACGCGTATTTGACGAATTTCGCATGAACAGGTTGTTTACAGACGTGGTGATCGGGGTGCAGGGACGCGAGTTTCCATGCCATCGCGCCATTCTTTCAGCCTGCAGCAGTTACTTCCGTGCCATGTTCTGCAATGATCACCGCGAGAGCCAACAGACTGTGGTCGAAATCAGCGGTGTCGAGGCCGAAGCCATGGACGTCTTGCTGCAGTACGTCTACACAGGCCGAGCTACGATCACCACGCAAAATGTGCAGTATCTCTTCGAGACGTCCAGCCTCTTTCAGATTAGTGCACTCAGGGATGCTTGTGCCAAATTCCTTGAGGACCAGCTGGACCCCTGCAACTGTCTCGGCATGCAGCGCTTCGCGGATGCGCACTCTCTCAAGCAGTTGGCTGGGAGGTGTCGAAGTTACGCACTGCAATATTTTCCAGAGGTTGCACAGCATGAGGAGTTTCTAGATCTGCGAAAGAAGGAGCTGGAGGACTACATCGCAAGTGATGAACTGAGCGTATACAGAGAAGAAGTGGTGTTTGAAGCGGTCATGAGATGGGTTTACCACAATGTGGAGTTCCGTCGACCCATTCTGAAAGAGCTGCTACAACATGTCCGGCTGCCACTGCTGCACCCAAATTACTTCGTACAGACGGTGGGTGAATTCAATACATCCCTGGCACTCACGGATGTGCATTATTGTGAATAAATTACGGGAAAGAGGTGTAACAGCACTCTGCTTTGTGGTGTTAGTCGGTGTATGCTAACTAGGGGTGAGCTGCAATATTCGCTGATTCGACGATTTGATTCGGAGAACCGTAGTCGACTATGAACCTCATAGTCGAATGTACCATTTTGACCACATGGGGGTGTCCATGTCACATGGGGGCTGCTGCTAAGCATTAGTTTTTACATGAAATGTCTTTGTTTTCGTTATATATATAGCCTTTTGTCAAATAAAATCATCATAATTTCTAGAAAAAAAAAGAAAAACAAAAAAAAAAAAGGTTTTCTTTTGTTAGAAAAACAAGTAAAATATAAAAAAAAAATCTTTTTTAAAAACTATGCTTATAGCGCCATCTTGTGGTGAAATTTTAACTGATTCGACTATCAGTCGACTATAGGGAAATTCTGACGAATCAGATTCGACTACGAAAATCTGTAGTTGAATACACCCCTAAACAGCACTCTACTTTGTATTGTTAGTCGGAGTATGCTAACACCTCTCTCTTGTTATTTATTCATAATAATGCACAACTTTGGGTGACTTATTGCTTTATTATGAGTGAGTTGTGTCTTGAGGTACGTCTAATGGGCTGCCCTCTTCATAATCTTTATCACACCTGTAATCTACTCTATCTGATTCACCTTGTATAATGTCCTTGTTGGATGTCTGAAGGCCATTACAATATTTACTTTCCAGTGTTTACATCTCCAATGTGTTACCATGCAGAAAACAGTAGTATTGTAGCATCTAATGTTCACTGTCTTGGTTAAAGGTGGAAGGTGATCAGCTGATCCAGAATGCCCCTGAATGTTACCAGTTACTGCATGAGGCCCGACGTTACCACGTGCTCGGTAATGAGATGATGTCACCTCGAACTCGGCCACGCAGGTACAGAAGTCTCCTTAATTTCCACAGAAGTCTCCCATTTCCAGCTGTGATACTGTTCACCCTCATTTTCACATAGTGAAAGTGAATAAAGTATATAATGGAATTCATATTCATATTTTTATCACTATAGTATTCTATTCATTAACAGTAGGATAAGTTTTAAGTAATGACATGGGTCAAAGTATATAAGCAGTCTGCAATGATTAGCTGCTACATTAAAACCACAGAACCTCCACCAACCTGTGACCCCTGTAATAAGACCATCACAATAAAGCACATAATCCTGGAATGCGATAAATACAAAGACACCAGAAATAAACAGAACCTATCCCACGACTTACAAACAGCTCTAAGTCCAAAAAATACTTCAAAGCTCATGACATTTCTCAAAGACATTGGAATAAAGGCTCAATTATAGCCTTATACTAAGACTATAAGACTGTATAAATAACAACCCACCTTCTGCCATGAGTAAGGCCGAAAGGTGATTCCTGGCGTTAAATCCCAAACAAACAAACAAAAAAACATTAAAACCACTACATCATTTCTACTCTCACCATCAGCTCCATTTGTAATTGTAGACCATCTGTTTCCCCATATGATGTGTAACCCCCCCATTTACCTTGTTCTACAATACACATCAAAGGTTAGGAATCACTCAACATACTACAGAGCAGGTATTTTTTTTGGGTGGTGGATCATTTCCACTCAGCTTGCATGACTCTAATTTTTGCTGAACTACTTGTTTTATTAAATATTTGAATGAATGAGTATTTAATATCAATTTATGATTTACTGGAGACAGATCTGCTTATTTTAATAGCAGTATTAGATAGGATACCGTGTCAGTATGACTGTAAACACAGCAATGTACAATGTCGTTAAAAAGCCATCTTCTGATTCGCCCTTGCTGTAAGTGGAAAACATCATATATTCACTGATATATTGCCATGATGGAAAAGTGTTTATTAAGTGTTTACAACTATAATGCGTCAAATCTGGATGACTATGATTGTAAACTACTGACGTGTAAGATTTGAATGCGTTATCACTAACACTTATTTACATTTCTTAAACCACTTGGCAGCACGGTGAACATGGCAGCACGGTGGCTTAGTGGTTAGCACGTTCGCCTCTCAGCGCTAGGGATTCCCGGTTCAAATCCCCATCTGGGTGGAGTTTCCATGTTCTCCCTGTGTCTGCGTGGGTTTCCTCCGGGTTCTCCGGTTTCCTCCCACAGTCCAAAAACATGGATCAAGTCAATTGAATTCTCAAAATTGCCCCATATAGATTGTGTGTGAGTGAGTGTGTATCCAGCGATAGGTTGGCGTCCTGTCCTGGGTGTATCTGCCCAGCGCCCGAAACGTTCTCCCCTGGATGGGCATGGGGAACCCCCCCCACGACCCTAATAGAGGATAAAGCGGGAGATAATGAATGAATGAAAACCACTTGGAACAATATTTACGTTCAGTTCCAATTGTTTAATAAAAATCAGTTGATTTGGGAAGCAAAAAAAATTGTCAAAAGTAAACACTATTAGATGAATTCTGCTTCAATATATTATGGTCTGTAAGTAATGGATATATTTGTCATTTGATTCATTTTATTTTGATATAAATTTAAGTTGCTCTTAAACTTGTTGACTAAAGTGAAATGCCAAATTTACAGCTAACAGCTGGATGTCTGGCTTGCAGAGTGAAATTTCCATACTTTTTCATTTATGTAAAGTATAGCCACATACAAGCGTTTTGGCTTGTAATGTAATGTGATATTTACACATTCAAGTATTGTCTCTGATAATGTCTGCTCTGTAATTTGTTGTATTGAATGGCTTATGATTTTGAGATTTCATTTGTCTTTTTTTTAGTTGCTTATTTAACTAATTGGCTTTAAAACATACTAGATGCTTAGTCCTTAAATCTAGTCTTAGTGACAGAAATACTCCATCGTGGTGTTTTGATAGCTTATTAAATTATATTTGTGACAATCCCCATGTCTGTCAGTGGGTTAGTGTTGGAAGTCTGCAGACTGTTAAAAGCTTTATCAGGGTAATATGGGGGAGGGTTGTTTCTGGAATGGCAGGGTGAACGTTTCAAATTTGCATGTGCATTCATAAATCGTTCAGTTCTTCTGATGAGTTAAAGATAAGAATTGTAGTTGCACGTTACTAAAGATTTACTATATGGACAAATGTTCTGCTTTAGTTTAAGTATTCAAGTGTTTTATTTACCAAAGTTTAGTTGCAAAGGTAGGATCATGAATGCTTCTGTAGGTATCGTGTATTTGGCCACATAGTGTATTTCACCTTTAATTGCTACGAATAGGGTATTTAAAATGTTTTGAATGCTATGGTACAGCATTAAATGTAATGAGAAGTGCTAACTTTCATCATATTGTTATTCTTTAATCAGTCTAAAAAACACTATACTAAATTCTAAAGCCATGGGAACACAGGCCATTCATGTGTTTTGGGATTGTGTTCTGGTAAAACCCTTCTTTCTGTTTTAGCAATGCAGTATGCTTTATTATTATTATTATTATTATTATTAAGTGCATTTTACCCTCTATCAGCAATCTGTGTACTTTGCCACTGTTGAGATTGGCATTTGCAATTACCAGCCATAATCTCCACTCAGATTAACTTTATCTCCTCTCTTCTATGGAAAGGGTGTAGGTTGTTATGGTTGCACTCAGTCCTGTGCATGTGCCTAGAGGGCTGTCTCTTCTATTGTTTACTTTGCGACGTAACCCTCTCCCCAGTCTCTAAGCCTGGAGTCTGTGCTGAGTTGTTTGCAGTCCTGTTGTCGGATCTCTTTAACGCAGTGTGTCGTAATTGATACATTCAGCTGTGCAGAAGTAACCCCAAGCACATTCTCGTTCAGCTGAACTCAACCCTGGCTCTGTGTGAACTGGTTTAACCACCGTCTTTGCCAAATTTGTTGGTATAATTAAACTTCATTTTTACTTCTGCACTATTGATTTAGTAACAAAGGATTACGGAAGTGTCCAACTGTTCTTTTAAATTAAGCTGGAATTGGAGAACAGCCACTTCCTTTAAGCGCTAATTGTGGATTCTAGGGCTGTGTGGTTCCTGTGTGTTTTTAAAACAAAGCACATAAATTGAAAGGGATAGAGAAATGTGGTGCTTGAGAACTAACACGCATATCTTTAACAAATACCTGTTGTAGAAAAAAAAGGGGGGGGGCAGCATCAAAAAGCAATCAGGTTTGATGAATTTACAGTATAGTTGGTTTTCTCCATAACTTCTGTCTTGTCATGTTCTCATTTGTAAGTCGCTTTGGATAAAAGTGTCTGCTAAATGACTAAATCTAAATGTAAATATCTAAAATTTTAACTAAAGAAAAATATAAACTACACACTATTTTTGAAAATCATTTTATAACATTAATCACTATGTTCATGCTGCCTTATCAAACCAGCACAATGCAGCAATTGGAAACTCTTAAAAACACCCATAAAGGAACCCTTTGGAACTTCCTAGCTTTTTATTCCATTCCCAGCTTCCCCAGTCTTCATGGAATAGCATCTTGTAGGTTTAGACATGAGGGAATATTTTCTTAACTTTTGACAGTTGCTGTGAATCCCTTTATTGAGAAGAAAGGCAAACATGTTGTATAGTTTCTGGAGCCAATCCATGACCGTAAGACCCTTGGTGGCATGCTGTGTTAAAGGCTGAACTTGCATGACCACAATGTTTTGGGAACCTTGCCCAAACATGTAATCACAGTTTTTAGATGCTTCAGGGTGTGTCAATAAACATTACATTTGGCTGCAATTTGCTGGTCTGCCTAATTCTTGACATCCTCCATTGATGATTTGTTTATTTCCACAGAATTGTTGATTTCTCTCAACACAGTTTCACAAAAAATAAATGAGGTTCTGCAATACTGGCTCTGGCTTGTCTCACTTGATGACCATGCTGTATTTGAAATTACATTCTAATATGGATTCACACAAAACCTGATCCACAGAAAACTTGTTCACTTGAATATTTCCTGGGGTCAATTTCTGTATATACCTGTCCATGAAGTGGTCTTGATTATTCTATATGTCAATTTCTGTGATGTTTGTTGTTTACATTGTTACTATTGACAATTGACACGTGTTTCTGTGTCTCTGCTGTAGGTCAACAGGCTTCTCAGAGGTGATTGTTGTGGTCGGGGGCTGTGAGAGAGCAGGAGGTTTTAATCTTCCTTACACAGACTGTTATGACCCGGTTAACGGGTGAGTGGAAGTCTCTGGCCAAGCATCCTGAGTTTACAAAGTCGGAGTATGCTGTGTGTGCACTACGCAATGACATCCTCGTTTCAGGTAAGCTCAGACGAACATCCTTAAAGCTAAAGTGGTAAAAAAAAAAAAGTACATACTATGATGGATGGATGAATAATGAACACTGGTGAAACAAAATGGTAAACATTGGTAAACGATACCAGCCTGTCTAGTGTAGTTCATTATTAGTACAGTAGTGTGAGGTTTTTTTTTTTTTTTTTAAAGATCTTGTAATTAGTTTTTCCCTTTGTTATCTAAATGTTATTAGACAAACAGGAACATCTGGTTAGAGAGCAGCATTTTTAAAGAGCTTGGCAATTTGTCCTATTAAACATGTGGTTTTGCTTTTGCTGAGGTGGCTGAGCCCCCCCCCCCCTTTTTTTTTTTTTTTTTTTTTTTTTTTTTTTTTTTTTTTTTTTTTTTTTTAGAAAGCCTTATTTCTGTCACATTTTCTTACTCTTGTCACTGGCTCAAGTTTTTGCCTCTGGCTGCAACATTCCAGAATTCCTCTATTAAAGTCCCGATGACATCATGGCTGTTTTCTGCAAAAATGCTTTACACTTCACAAAAAGTGACGGTTTAAGCTGCCCAAAGTTGGGGGTTTTTTTTGCTTAGCTTTTACATTTTATGTTCAATTTATTTTTAGGAGAGTACCGTATTTTCCGGACCATAAGGAAAATTATATTATAAGGCGCAGTCTGAATTATGGGGTCTATTTCTGTATTTGACCCACATATAAGGCGTACCGTACTATAAGGCGCAGTCTGAATTACGGACTCTGTTTCTGTACGGTACTTATTCTGTACAGCACCGTATTATAAGGCACTCGCTAAAACATACGATCTACAAGAAAAGTAAAGGATGCAAAACGCTGATTTATAATTGAAGTTTATTCTACCACTTGACAAAACGCACATTATTTTAATCACTCTTCTCCCACAAATCCATCAAAGTCCTCGTCTTCTGTGTCTGAATTAAAAAGCTGTTTCTCTATCGAGCACTCCGGGTTCCCCCTCATCGATGTCCGAGTCCGTCTTGTCACCAGGAGGGCTGTCCAGCAATGATGCCGGCTTTCGCAAAAGCTCGGACGACGGTTACAGCAGAAACCTTAGCCCAGGCATCCACAATCCATTCACAGATGGTGGCGTAACTCGCCCCGCCGCCGCCTCCCGAGTTTTAGTAAACGTGTGTTCGCCGTCTATCATCCATCGCTCCCACGCCGCCCGCTACTTTACTTTAAACGCCCCGTTTACGCCAATGTCCAGAGGTCGGAGTTCTTTATTTAATCCTCCCGGAATGACGGCAAGCTCCGAATTTATTTTCTTCACTCGGCTTTTTCAGCAGTGACAGTGATGTGTGGGAAAAAACCACCCGGTCGCACAACAATACTTTTATAGATTTTGGAACTCAGTACACGTATAAGACGCACCGGATTATAAGGCGCACGTCCGATTTCTGGGAAATTTTTAGGCTTTTAGGTGCGCCTTATAGTCCGGAAAATACGGTAAATAGGAGAGTAAATAAATAAGGAACCCCTATGCGATCAGATACCTGCATGACCTACACATCTACAAGGTCATGTGTGTTGACAGAAAAATGTAATATATTTTGGCAGTTGGTATTTTTGTTGAGTTTAATCTTGATAGCTCCTTTTCTTAAGTAAAAGAATAAGGAAGTACCAATTTGTTTATCGTTTCAATCCATAGTCATAAAACAAGATTGCTGACATGCTTGTTTAATTAGAGTCGTGCTATGCTTCTGCAGAAGACAAGCAGACACTTGCATTACACCTGTTAAACAAATTATAGTCACCAAAGTTAGAGGATTACAGAGTGCACAAAATCATATTTATTGATCACTAATAAATTGTTGATTTGACAAATAACTTATTTTGTTTAATAGGTGAATAGTTCAGCTTGATACACAAAAGCTTTAATAATGTTTTCTTAAAAAATAAGTTTGTTATTATTGTTTAAATGGAATCAGTTTATTCTAGATCAAGATAACAAAAAGGACTCACCTTGTATTTAGCAATTTACAGCATTAAACATGCAAATTAGATAGCTGTGAAAAGTTTATAAATTAATTAGCTGTTAGCCTAAATAAAAAAACTGAATTTACTGTCGAAACAATACAGTGGTTTATTCTCTAAAAATCAAGTACTTAGTATTTAATAAATTTGTATTTACTTATTTGAACATTTAACTTTATATAAAATGGATTTTCAGACGAAACCATCATAAATGTTTTTAAATGTGAGGTTCACTTCTAAGACATTCAAGTAAGTAATTAATACAAGTTAGTTAAAAAAAATTAGTGATTTGTCTAATACTTGCGATGTTGGAAATCCGCCTTATGTTTTGACACTGTAGCCTGTTATCTTTCAACTTCTGTATTATAGAAACATAAAACGATTATAGGTTACATTATTTACATTGTCATTTAGCAGATTTACAAATAAGTGAACAACACGAGTCAGTAGTTAAGGTGGAACCAGCTACACTGTAGAATTATCAAAACAAATAAATATATCAAGTGTTTGTGAAAGAGATGGGTTTCGAGTTGTTTCTTGAAGATGCTAAGTGACATTTTGCAGTGGTGAACGATACAGAAAGAGAAATAGCACCACGGTGAGGTCAGGCGACATTCATGAGTAGCGCGAAGTGAACGAGATGGAGTGTATTTTGGAAATATAGATACAGCCGATCTATAACAAAAAAGGCAATTCAGGTCTACAATGACCCCACTCATCCTCTTCACTCATCTTTTCAGTTTCTGCCATCAGGCGGAAGACTTAAGGTTCCACTAGCTAAGAAGAATGGGTACAAAAAGTCATTTGTTCCTTCTGCGGTGATGGCTGGTGGAACACAAGTCGGCTGCAGAGTTTTGAAATCCGTTGTAGAGTGTAGAATTATCACTGTAGAATTGTCAAAAAAAATTACACTGTACAATTATCAAAACAAATAAATATCTCAAATAACAAATAAAAATGATTAAAACAAATAAATATCTCAAATAACAAATAAAAATGATCAAAACAAATAAATATCTCAAATAACAAATAAAAATTATCAAAACAAATAAATATCTCAAATAACAAATAAAAATTAATATCTCAAAATAAATATCTCACGTATATATCAAGTGTTTGAGAAAGAGATGGGTTTTGAGTTGTTTCTTGAAGATGCTAAGTGACATTTTGCAGTGGTGAACGATACAGAATGAGAAATGGCACCACGGTGAGATCAGGCGACATTCATCACTAGAGCGAAGTGAACGAGTTGGAGTGTATTTTGGAAATATAGATTGAAGGTAAGAGGGGGCAGATCCAGAGATTGTCCTGTAGGTCAGAGTCAGTGCATTGTACTGAATGCAGCAGCTACAGGGAGCCAATATAGAAAGAGTGTAATGGAGTGACATGAGTTTGCTTTGGCTGGTGGAACACAAGTCGGCTGCAGAGTCCGTTGTAGAGGCCTGATTGTGCAAGCTGAGAGACCGATGCATAATGCAAATGCATTAAAGTAACCGAGCCGGGATGGGATTAGAGCTTGAACAGCTGAGTAGCATATTCAGAGTTATATTATAAGAATTAGAAGTCATTAAAAGCATATGTACAATCGTGAACTCTAAACTTGATACACTGATTTATCATAAATCAGCAATGTCAACATTTGTAAAATATTACATTTTTCTGAGTTTCTTAATATATTTATTTAGAAATCACTAGTGAGTTCTCAGGTTACAGATTCACATCTGCAACTGGGAACCTCACAATGCAGTCAAACTGAATTCTATAAATGGCTTAGCATATTTGTGACTCTGTTGTGGGTGGGTTTGTGGCTACTCGCATTACTTGTTGCTGTTTTTTCCACTTCTTCTTTTCCACATTACATTTCTTTCCACATCCTCTTCTGTCTCTTATTCTTGGGAAATGTGTAGGCCTAATTCTTTAATTACACGTTCTAATAGAGCGTTCAAGTAAGCATGTATACAATTAAAGTAGTTAGAGTATTGAGTCATCATACATTTTGTACAGTAGTTATTCACAAAACTCAATTTTCAGAATTCTTTAATGACATGTTTTATGGGTCAGACTTTGTAAATAATTTTGCGTACAAATAGTAAACAAAAAGCATGAATTCATTGCTGTAATATTGGTTTACCATATAACTTGTATAACATTTCAATAGTCCAAATCATCTGGACAAATGATCTTAACTGAGGTTTAATCTTAAACTCTGCACCACAATAATGCTGATAAAATCAAGGTCTTATAAGTAGGTACAAAATTTGTTTTTCTTTATCCCCTACATCATCGCCCTTGTTGTTGGTGTTTTGATCACATTGCCTGATATCATAAAAAGGTTTGGCTGCTTCTTCGACTCATCACTTATTTTAAAAGCTCAAACAAAAGACGTGTACCAAAATCTGAATTTGCCATCTGTGCAATATAGCTCACTTTGTCCCTCAGTAAAGACCTATCCATCATCATCTTCCGCTTTATCCTCTACCATGGTCACAGGGGGTTCCCCATGCCCATCCAGGGGAGAGTTTTGGCGCTGGGCAGATACACCCAGGACAGGGCGCCAATCTATCACTGGGCACACACTCACTCACACAGACACACTCTATATGGGTCAATTTGGAGAATTCAATTGACCTTGATCCATGTTTTTGGATTGTGGGAGGAAACCGGAGAACCCGGAGGAAACCCACGCGGACACAGGGAGCCTCAGTAAAGATAATTTGCCAAAATGCTTGTTTACGTGTCAAACTTTTGACTGATACTGTATGTCCGGTATTCGTAAAAAGTACCGAAATTCAATTGAATGTAGCAATTTGTGAATCAGGAGAAATAATAAGCTGTATGTATTTATAAAGCACATTTAAACTCCGCTTAAGCTAATTAAACAGAAATAAAAAGTAACATGTTCTCCATCACATGTCATTATCCAGTTAACAACCAAAAACAGCATGAAGCGTGCTTTACTAGTACTCAATTCACTTCAATTAATGTAACGGCGGTGACGCAAGTGAGTAACACAAGGAATCAATAATGAAATTCGCTGACTCTATTCATAATCGATTTCTTTGTCTATTTTATCTATTTGTTGTTGCAACCCTTGCGGCATGGTGTCTTAGTGGTTGGCACGTTGGCCTCTCAGTGCTGGGGATCTGGGTTTGAATCCCAATCTAGGTGGAGTTTCCACATTCTCCCCGTGTCTGCGTTCTTCTACGCAGTCCAAAAACATGGATTGAATGTTAATTGAATGCTCTGAAATTGCTTCATATATAGTGTGTTTGTGTCTGTGAGTGTGTGTCCTATATTTTTATAATCATCACTGATACTATTGCACCTTACACTACAGTACGATGTAAAATACGAAGTATTTTGCTAAAATAGGCATTTTGTTTAAATTGCACTATATCTGCCTGAAATAAACAATACGCAGCTGCTGAAAAGGTAACAGGACCAAGGCACTACATTAGAAAGGACTAGCATTGGGGGGGAGGGGGTTTGTGTGTATTTTATGTGTTCAGAGAAGAATACATATTGAAGAATGGCCAGTCTAATTTAAGTACTCAGTACAATATCAAAGGCTACAGACAAAATTTCTAATCAAAACAATTCATTTTTTAATTTGCTACTGGGCGGCACAGTGGCTTAGTGGTTAGCACGTTCGCCTCTCAGCACTAGGGATTCCCGGTTCGAATCCCCATCTGGGTGGAGTTTCCATGTTCTCCCCATGTCCGTGTGGGTTTCCTCCGGGTTCTCCGGTTTCCTCCCACAGTCCAAAAACATGGATCAAGTCAATTGAGTTCTCCAAATTGCCCCATATAGAGTGTGTCTGTGTGAGTGAGTGTGTGCCCAGCGATGGATTGGCGCTCTGTCCTGGGTCTATCTGCCCAACGCCTGAGACGTTCTCCCCTGGATGGGCATGGGGAACCCCACCGCGACCCTAATAGAGGATAAAGCGGGAGATAATGAATGAATGAATTTGCTACTGAAAAATCTGTAGTTTTCTATTGGCAGATAATTTTGGCAGCAAATATTGTAGCGGTCACCATCTTTCCACACTGTTTTGTCTCTCTATTTCAGAGAATACAACAAAATGTGTTTCCTAGATAAAATAATCTAGGTAAATTGTAGATAATCATAAAGCTATTTATTAAGTAACTGGAATACTTAAAGATCTTTAAAGAAATTCTTTGCTGGGCCTGCACATCGGTTTCACCTCTGTTTGTAAGCTGTAATGGTTCTACAAGCAGAGAAGTGCCATGGCTTGTTCAAAACACTGAGTTGGAATATCACCCACTTGCCACAAGCCACGGAAGACAGAAACAGTACTGGGCATGCTCAGTCTAGCACAGCTGACAAAAGGAATGTCTCTACTACCAAGTGAAGCAAAACACTTCTAGTGACCCAGATCCATGCCACCCACATATAGCTTATGGTTTTTTTTTTTTTGTTTGTTTTTTTTGTAATCTCTTGCACATTTTGTGGGCATACAAAAGTGTAGAATATTTTTGAAATGTGCACAAAAATGGTTTCCTGAACTGTACAAAAGAATTGGGTTATTAAAATTGTCTTCAAACAGCAAACTGCATAATAAAATGGAAAGCAGTTCCAGGTGTGTTTATTGTACTTGTGCAATGTCTGAGAAGGAGGGCGCTCATACAGCCAGATGTTACCGTGGAACACTGTGAGCATCCTTTCATTCATTCATTATCTCCCGCTTTATCCTCTATTAGGGTCGCGGTGGGGTTCCCCATGCCCATCCAGGGGAGAACGTCTCAGGCGTTGGGCAGATAGACCCAAGACAGAGCGTCAATCCATCGCTGGGCACACACTCACACACACACACACACTCTCTATGGGGCAATTTTGAGAAATCAATTGACTTGATCCATGTTTTTGGACTGTGGGAGGAAACCGGAGAACCCGGAGGAAACCCACGCAGACACGGGGAGAACATGGAAACTCCACCCAGATGGGGATTCGATCCGGAATCCCTAGCGCTGAGAGGAGAACGTGCTAAGCCACTAAGCCACCGTGCCGCCCCACTGTGAGCATTACCTGCTATAATACAGATGTGATATAGCACTGCTGGAGCTAACACACTGCATGTGAGCCAAAGGTGGCCCCACAAATAAAAAACTTTTAAATGGCCCACATATCCCAAGACATACCTGGTCCATTGCTACCTTTATGTGAAGTGGCTTGCATAAAAAACAAACTTAATTGGTACTTCTCTGGTACTATACTTACATGTGAGCCACTATTGGCTGACTTGTGACCCACATCTTGCAATCAGGAGCAGCCCACCCAAGTGCCAGCAAAAATATCTGTGATTTACTTTTCAACAGTTACTTAACAGACGAGTTGCTGTTTTACAGGTGGCCGCATAAACAGCAGCTACGTGTGGATGTACAACTCTCAGCTTAACCTGTGGATTAAGGTCGCCTCACTGAACAAGGGTCGTTGGAGGCACAAGATGTCAGTCCTGCTTGGAAAGGTAGGAAATGGAGAAGCTTGGCAGTTCATGGAAAAGCCAGTGAAGCGTTAATATCTAGCCATTAGAATCTTATGTGAAACATTCTTTACTTAGTTTATTATTTAGTTATTTGACTTGTGGAGCTGTGGCAATGAGTATTTAAAAACCTGTTCACTTATCAGATTTCGTTATCTTCACTTCATTTCGAGTACAGCTGAAGTGATTATAATTTACAAGACCTTAAAATAATATTCATCAATATTGCACCCGGATCAGTGCAGTGATGCAGTGATCCATCACCCCAAAACAAGAAGGTCCTTTGTTTAATTTAGGAATTAGAGCAATAAACAATAAACAATGGTGTTTGCATGATTTATCCATGTCTGTGTATAATTCCTTCTACAGTCCAAATACATGTAAGTAAGTTGAATTATTCATTCATTATCTCCCGCTTTATCCTCTATTAGGGTCGTGGTGGGGTTCCCCATGCCCATCCAGGGGAGAACATCTCGGGCACTGATCAGATAGGATCACCCAGGACAGGGCGCCAATCCATTGCTGGGCACACACTCACTCACACACACACACACTCTATATAGGGCAATTTTTTTGAGAATTCAATTGACTTGATCCATGTTTTTGGACTGTGGGAGGAAACCGGAGAACCCGGAGGAAACCCACGCAGACACGGGGAGAACATGGAAACTCCACCCAGATGGGGATTCGAATCGGGAATCCCTAGCGCTGAGAGGCGAACGTGCTAACCACTAAGCCACAAGTTGAATTACGGATACTAAATTACTTTCACCTAGTGGATGTTGGCGCAAGCTAGTCAAGGGGACTATATTTCAAAGATCTAGTGTTAGACACACACTAACTCACAGACACACACTATATAGGGGCAATTTAGCGTATTCAACTCAACTTGAGTTAATGTTTTTGGACTGTGGGTGGAAACCAGAGAACTCAGAGGAAATTCCACCCAGATTGGGATTTGAACCTGGATCCCCAGCACTGAGAGGAAAATTATATATTTTTAATAATAAGAGACACAAACGTTAATTAAATAAAGGGCAGATGTCTGTTTATTGAGTTTATTAGTATTTACACCCCAGAATCAATGCATCGTAATGCACAAATGTTAGGAACTGGTTGGTTTTAATGTTTTCATTTTTGCTCATTGTTTTCGTAATCATTGTTTATAATCTCTAAGCACTGTTGACTCTGTCCTGACTTTCACATGGCAACTTTATTACATTAGTTGTCTTGCCTTATGGGTTTCTAAAAATTTGCTTTATGCAAAATAAGGGTTTATAAGGTCCTTACCTATACATATACAGGACCCTGTATCCACTGGTGATAAAAGTCAAAAGGCATTCTAGGTCTGTAAGTTAGTATGCAATAAATGTAAGTATGCAATTTGTATAAGTAACAAGTGATTTAAATATAAATTAGTCATTTTTGTATTAAAATTCAGTGAAGTGTAGTGTGTTTGGTCCTTTAATATGGGTGAAATAAAAAATATATATATATTTTGTAAGAGAGATGTTGTGCAGTGAGGTCATGGTAAGTTTTATTAGTATCTCCCTTTGAATACTGGCATGTATGAAGAAAAGTGCTGCATGTGTTTGGCATTGTGCATAGCATTTGTTTTCTTGTCATTTCTGTTTTTCAGCAAATCTGTTTTTCCGTGAGTACTGTCATGGCATGTTGTTGCCAAATTGCAGTGTACTTTTATGCCTCCCAGATGTTTTGTTTGCATAGGGGTTCTAAAATTTGCGAAATTGTGTTTAAAACTATGCTGTATAGCCTATGCTTAAAATCCATTTTAGGAGTCACGTTTTACAAGCTGGAATCTGATATAGATCTTTTCTGGCACTGGCACACACACACACACACACACACACACACGCACTTTAGTCCACTGACATGCAGTAACACTAACATGCTGGCTTTCAAGACCTAGTTCCTGGAATGACACAAGACAAAGTTAATGTTTTTGTAACGTTAACCCACTTTTCCACTGCATTACCAAACTTTCCCCCCTCACATCTGATAAATCTTAACTGCATTACACATCGTACAGAGTTGTGTGAAGCTTTTATAAAGTTTAAGTGTCAGCACAATCAAAGCAACAGCCACAGTCATGCGCATTTAAAAGCCACCAATAAATCGTCCTCGATGTCAAATGAAATAAAAGACAAATTCAGCATGACCCATTCAGTCACATTTAAAACCAAGCCTTCATTTGTGCAAGTGTTTTGCTAAGTTTAGTTTATTCTATTAGGTGCTTTTTGTTCTGGAAACTTATTTGAGAGAAACAGGGAGGTTTCCAAGTAACTGTATATTTTATAGGTTTATGTTATATGTGGTGGCTTAGTGGTTAGCACGTTCGCCTTAGGGATTCCTGGTTCGAATCCTAATCTGGGTGGAATTTCCATGTTCTCCCCATGTCTGCGTGGGTTTCCTCCGGGTTCTCCGGTTTCCTCCCACTGTCCAAAAACATGGATCAAGTACATTGAGTTCTCCAAATTGCCCCATGTAGAGTGTGTTTGTGTGCGTGTCTGTGTGAGTGAGTGTATGCCCAGCGATAGATCGGCGCCCTGTCCTGGGTGTATCTGCCCAGCGCCCGAAACACCAACTGTGGTATGAACTCACATATAACATTCATTCATTATCTTCTATTAGGGTCCCCCCCCCCCCCCCCCCCCCCCGGGACCCTAATAGAAGATAATGAATGAATGTTATATGTGAGTTCATACCACAGTTGGTGTTTTGAAAGAGACTTAAGCTAATTGATCAATCAAAAGCTTTTAATGGGGTGTGTTATTTTTCCTCGTGAACCCATCAATCTGCGCCTTTGTAGGTTTTCTCTTATGGAACTCAGTTTCCTTTCACATTCCAAAGCAATGGTGATCAGTAAATTAAAGATACCAAATTACCCTGCCCCCATGACTGTGTGGTTTGTATCTGTTCATGTCAGGAAATTACAATACTATTATTGATGCTCTCAAATAAACAAATGATTTTAGGTTTTCTCTTATTGTAGGTTTTCTCTTATGGAACTCAGTTTCCTTTCACATTCCAAAGCAATGGTGATCAGTAAATTAAAGATACCAAATTACCCTGCCCCCATGACTGTGTGGTTTGTATCTGTTCATGTCAGGAAATTACAATACTATTACTGATGCTCTCAAATAAACAAATGATTTTAACGTTGTTGGGCGGCACGGTGGCTTAGTGGTTAGCATGTTCGCCTCTCAGCGCTAGGGATTCCCGGTTCGAATCCCCATCTGGGTGGAGTTTCCATGTTCTCCCCGTGTCTGTGTGGGTTTCCTCCGGGTTCTCCGGTTTCCTCCCACAGTCCAAAAACATGGATCAAGTCAATTGAATTCTCAAAATTGCCCCCTATAGAGTGTGTCTGTGTGAGTGAGTGTGTGCCCAGCGATGGATTGGCGCCCTGTCCTGGGTCTATCTGCCCAGCGCCCGAGACGTTCTCCCCTGGATGGGCATGGGGAACCCCACCGCGACCCTAATAGAGGATAAAGCGGGAGATAATGAATGAATGAATTTTAACGTTGTTGGAGCATGCAGGTTTTATTAACCTTCTGAATTAAGCAGATTAACATAGCAGGTAGAAAATCTGTACATTTTCCTCAGAAATTAGTCCTGACAGATTATCAGTGTAAACAATGTGTGTGCTTGTTTGACCTTTAGATGAAACTGATTTCATTGTTGGTTCAAATGTTCAAAGGTGCAGCAACTTGACTGATTATAATTCAGTGCTTACGTTAAAGTTCAATTCCGGTAATATTTCTTTAAATGTCTTTTGGGTGTGGACAAAAATACGAAACAGCCCTCAAACAGCCCTGTCTTTGTGATTTAAAAACTAACAAACTGGTGCAGGCTTCACCCTTCAAGAATTCCAGCTAATCAATAACAGGGGAAGAGGGAGATGGAGGAGTTTTCATTCTCTGCACTGAATGATGTAATGTATTTGTTTGGCTGTTGGTTTCAAATATCAAAAATCAATCAATTACTGCCCCATTTTAGGGGGCACATAAGGATTTTCCACATGGGGTCATGCTGAAGTATACCGTAAGCTAGCATGACATATTTTCAATGAAAAGTGACCTTAAACTGATGACACTAACACAAAGTCTTTATCTCAGAAATATTCAGCATTTAAATAATATTAACCAAACCTTAATCATCAAAAACACAGTGACTAAAGTCAATACAGCAGGTTTACTGCATTTTTACTCATTATTGTATGCATTCACATCAATGGTGTCATGCCTAACACCCATTTCACGTGATTCTTTTTAAATTATTATTTTTTAATTTATTATTATTATTTTTTACAATAATGCACTTCCTTTCATGTCTTATTGTTTTTATAAATAATTGTTATAAAAAAGACATTCTGGTGAATTAACTTTCTCACATTGGAAAATGATCCATCTATAAACTCTTTACATCTTATTTTTTGTTTAAAACTATATTTTTTTAATAGTTGTTGGCAGACCTACATATAATACATTATACAATAAAATTTAGGGGTGAGCTGCAATATTCGACGATTCGATTCGGAGAACCGTAGTCGACTATGAACCTCATAGTCGAATGTACCAATTTGACCACATGGGGGTGCCCATGGCTGCTGCTAAGCATTAGTTTTTACATGAAATGTCTTTGTTTTCGTTATATATATAGCCTTTTGTCAAATAAAATCATCCTAATTTCTAGAAAAAAAGAAAAAAGAAAAACAAACAAAAAAAGGTTTTCTTTTGTTAGAAAAACAAGTAAAATATAAAAAATATATTTTTAAAAAAAAAACTACGCTTATAGCGCCATCTTGTGGTGAAATTTTAACTGATTCGACTATCAGTCGACTATAGGGAAAATCTGACGAATCAGATTCGACTATGAAAATCTTTAGTTGAATACACCCCTAATAAAATTTTATTATGTTAAATAGTAGATCAAGGAATCTTACGAGATCAACCGGGTTCATAGGTCACCTTTACCTTACACTCCTTTACCTTACATCTAATTCCACAGGTGGACATATTAACATAAATAGCTGAAGAGAGATTTTTACTGTGCTATTTTTTATCAGTGGTAATCATTGCGCTTAAACGTTTATATCCAATTTGTGTGTGTTTGCAGGCTTATGTAGTTGGTGGATATGACGGACAATGTAGCCTCAGTAATGTAGAGGTTTACGATTCCTTTTCCAACCGCTGGACAGAGGTGGCTCCTCTTAAAGAGGCTGTTTGTTCTCCAGCTGTTGTCAGCTGTGCTGGGAGACTCTTCGTCATCGGTGGGGAGCCAGATGAGAACAGCTGCTCAGATAAGGTAGGTTACTGTAATATTGGAGTGTCTGCTATTATGATGCCTTACAAATGTGATTTTGAGTAAACTTACAAACAGCGATTTGGAAAACAGCTGTAAAAGATTCCATTGAAATAAGAGCGGTTTCCCGTGGTTTATTCACAACAATGTGCAACCTTGAGTGCTGTATTGCTTTTATAAATTGGTTCTCAAACCATATTATTATAAACAAGGTTTATTTCATGAATTTGTTTATTTAAAACTAAATTATTAATAAACTTGTCTTTCTTCCACACTGTAATTTAGTCCAGTTTTTAAAGTGACCATTGTTTGCTGAGTAACCGGATACAGGCTTAGTGCTCAGGAATCAGCTTACTGTTTTTATTAATCTGTATTTCCATGGTACATGATTTGAAGTAATGTATTATATGTCACACATTGTTAAAATGTGTAGCACTCAGAGGTGTGCATTATAAAGACATTTATTGAATTTTTTTTATTCGATTAATCGAGAAATCGGGGGGAAAAAATCGACCGATTAATCCATCCATCCATTATCCTCCGCTTTATTCTATAGGGTCGCGGGGGGGGGAGGGGTGTATTAGGGTCGCCCATCTGGGGGAGAGCGTTTCGGGCGCTGGGCAGATACACCCAGGACAGGGCGCCAATGAGCACACACTCACTCACACAAGCACACTCTATATGCGGCAATTTAGAGAACTCAATTGACTTGACCCATGTTTTTGGACTGTGGGAGGAAACCAGAGAACCCGGAGGAAACCCACATGGACACGGGGAAAACGTGGAAACTCCACCCAGATGGGTATTCCAACCGGGAATCCCTAGCGCTGAGAGGCGAATGTGATAACCACTATGCCACCGTGCCGCCTGACCGTTTAATCAATTATCAAAATAATCGTTAGTTGCAGCCCTATCCTCAGACAGGTAGCCCACTACTCTACAAATCCCAGACATCCTCCTGGATGCTCCAAGCGCCACAATTCTTCCACGTCCCTGTGTAGATCTGTTGTTCTGATTGGCTGTAGTTGCTCTCAGCTTCCTTGAAACCACAGTTGACTGACCACCATGGTGTGAAACCTGTTAAACACGATCTATTGAGCTTTGACCTGCCACTCATCCATGGTATGGCTAAGTACAGTGATCGGAGGAGGGGGGAAAGAAAAACACAAAAATGCACCAGGACATAATTAAAAACAATCGCAATAAACAAGAGTAATGCTATAAAAACAGGAGCATAACAGACTGATGATTTACTTTTGTCAGACAGCTGTTAATGGATAACCAGCAAACGAAGCAATCATAAAAATGAACATCACTGTTTTCCAGTAATGTTTGTTGAGCAGGCGCCTGCAGTCTATAGAAGTTCTGATCTTAATACCATGTCATTACTCCTTGGCACTAATCTGTAAATTGGTGTTGCCTCATCTGTTACAGTTCTCATTAATAGAATATTGAAAGAATGTAATATAATGGCTTTTTTATTACCCAACGTAAATGCTTCAGTAGGGATTTGTCGGTTCTGACTTCAACTCTTATTATTTAACCCCAAAATTGCAGCCAGCTTCTGTTTATAGACTACCTTTGATGTACACGGGTAATAAGGGCAGTTACCGGATCATGTGGCTTTCCTACGAAAACTATCTGCACTAAGAATCTCTGAAACGGCTTTTCCTCATCAGGGTTTCTTTCAAAACTTTTTTGGAATACACTGAATGGAGTCTCAGATCTCAAATAGGTTGTTCTTTACAAAAGAAGTCCATTTGTCTAGATCTCTATGTAGTAATAGTGTTTACATTTGATCTCAAATGCTTCGCATTATGAGGAATTCCGGTAAATAAAATGCATACGTTTCTAAATTCCGTCTTATTTTTACTGAATTATTTCCTTTCCGCTGAATCTTAATTAAGGTTTTTTTTAACATTGTTATTGTTTCTATAATTTAAGCAGACAAAGCTAGCACTTCCCTTGTGTCCTCCAAATATGACATATTTGTAAGTGTATATAAACTAATTTAGAATTGTTTCTATTCATAATTAGGGTCATAAGAAGTGTCTAATGTAAAAAAACCAAACTTTTTTTTGTAGTTAATGGTTTTTCTGACAAAGCTAAAGCTTTCAGTAAAGAGTAAACAGTGTGGGTGTTCGACAGTGAAGATGGCCATCTGTTCTTCTAAGTAATCTCTGTTCCACTGAACAGACTGAGCTTTTTATTCAGCCTGCGCTGTGCCGTGCTGCATTTTCTGTAACTGAAGCTGCACCTGAATCTTAACGGAAACCACCATATGGAGAGTTGATTGAAAACATTGACAAGATGAACCTGTTTGTATTGTCTGACTTCAGGATTGGGTAACAGCTCACACACTGAGTCTTCATTGTCTCCCACAAATTCTAACGTCTCTCTTTGAGTAGCCATCTGCTGTAGAGGAGTGAGAAATTCGGGGCGGAAAAAAATGAAAGGCAAGAGATGTCGGGTGATGGGGAGAGAAAAAGACGACCAGAAAATCTTGATCAGATCAGGTTCAACAAGTACAAATATATTTATTCGTTTATTTTTACCGTACAGTTTATATTTTCTTACATCTCAACATTTACATTTACATTACATTTAGTCATTTAGCAGACGCTTTTATCCAAAGCGACTTACAAATGAGAACACCACAAGTCAGAAGCCATGGAGAAACCAACTATACTGTAAGTTCATCAACCTGATTGTTATTCGAAGCTGCGCCCTCCCCCCCCCCCCCTTTTTTTTTTTATTTTATTTTTTTTTTTTTTTTTTTTTTATAACAGGTATTTGGTAAATAGATGCGTCTTAAGTAGTTTCTTAAAACTGTTTAGAGATTCTGCCTTACGGACAGAGTTGGGAAGATGGTTCCACCATTTTGCAGTGGTGAACGCCACAGAATGAGAATTAGCTCCTCGGTGAGGTGGAATCGCCAGGCGACAATCATCACTGGAGCGAAGTGAACGAGTCGGAGTGTATTTTGAAAAGATAGAGTGAAGGTAAGAGGGGGAAGATCCAGAAATGGTTCTGTATGCCAGAGTCAGCGACTTGTACTGAATGCGAGCAGCTACAGGAAGCCAATGGAGGGAAGTGAGTAATGGAGTGACGTGAGTTCGCTTGGGCTGGTTAAACACGAGTCGGGCTGCAGAGTTTTGAATTAATTGAAGAGGTCTGATGGTGGAATTTGGGATACCGGCAAGAAGTGCATTACAATAATCAAGCCGGGATAAGACTAGGGCTTGAACAAGCAGTTGGGTAGCATGTTCAGTCAGAAAGGGTCTGATCTTCCTTATGTTATAAAGAAGGAATCTACAAGAACGGGCGGTTTTGATCACATGATCAGAGAGCTTAAGGTGGGAGTCAATAGTGAACCCAAGGTTCCGGACCGAGTCAGTTGGGGAGATTGTGGAGCCATCAATTTGGAAGGTCAGGTTGTGATGGATTGAGGGTTTAGCAGGGATAATGAGAAGCTCTCATTATCAACATGCCAACATGCCATACATACCAGAAATTTAGTTTCAGTTTTCCACTTTTCTATTCAAATTCTATGGATTAACAGTGAGGGCAGCATGCATGTCTGTTTTGATGTCATGCTTTTCTGATAATGTTTACTTTTATTTTTTGAGATTGGTATCTCTATCCGGGCAGCACGGTGGTTTAGTGGTTAGCACGTTCGCCTCTCAGCACTAGGGATTCCCGCTTCGAATCCCCATCTGGGTGGAGTTTCCATGTTCTCCCCCGTGTCCGTGTGGGTTTCCTCCGGGTTCTCCGGTTTCCTCCCAAAGTCCAAAAACATGGATCAATTCAATTGAATTCTCCAAATTGCTCCATATAGAGTGTGTCTGTGTGAGTGAGTGTGTGCCCAGCGATGGATTGGCGCCCTGTCCTGGGTGTATCTGCCCAGTGCCCGAAACGTTCTCCCCTGGATAAGCATGGGGAACCCCCCTGCGCCCCTACTAGAGGATAAAGTGGGAGATAATGGACGGATGGTATCTCTATCCAGGCGGCACGGTGGCTTAGTGGTTAGCCCCTCAGCATTAGGGGAGTTCCCGGTTCGAATCCCAATCTGGGTGGAGTTTCCATGTTCTCCCCGTGTCAACGTGGGTTTCCTCCCACAGTCCAAAAACATGGATCAAGTCAATTGAGTTCTCCAAATTGCCCCATATAGAGTGTGTGTGAGGGTTAGTGTGTGCCCATCGATGGATTGACGCCCTGTCCTGGGTGTATCTGCCCAGCGCCCGAGACGTTCTCCCCTGGATGGGCATGGGGAACCCCACCGCGACCCTAATAAAGGATAAAGCAGGAGATGGATGGGTATCTCTATCCTTGTGTGTGTCTGTGGTCGTGTTCATGTTCATAGGAGCATCATTGTACACGTAATGTTGTGCCTGAAGCTCATCTGTGTTAACAATTGAGCTGCTTCCTAAGAATCTGTATTTTGTTTTAGGGCATATCTAGAATTACATGTCTTTATTAAAGCAATAAGTCTGTGAATACATCACGGGAAAGATGTTTTGTTAGGCACGATGCATAGCTCTAGTGCTTCTGACCACGGTCATAGATGTCCCCCAGTTTAACATGGCGATCACGAAGTTGTCTGATTGTCCGTCATTGATGTAACATTCAGAACATGACTTGTTAATGATGTTCTGGATGTTTTTACTGTATGTCAGTATATGTATCAAATGTATAATTTTAAATATTACATTCGCTAATCTTTTTAGGTCTACATTTGTCTTTCAGGTGCAGTGTTACAATCCAGAGACAAACAGCTGGCTGCTACGATCCAATATTCCTGTGTGTAAGCGCAACATCACTGCAGTTTCATTGAACAATGTAGTATATGTCTGTGGAGGCCTCAGTAAGGGCATCTACTGCTACGACCCTGCACAGGACTTCTGGATGGCTGTGGTCAACACCTTCAGCAGACAGGTAATTAATCTGCACACATACGCACATCAACAATCTCTTGTTGCAGTTAAACAAGTACACTCTTAGTAAACACAATTCTATGAACAAGATGTGCTACCTTAAATTATGAGATACAGCTGATGTTTGTGAAACCCCAATTTTAAAAATATATGTATAATTGTTCTGAATATGGAAGCTGGTTTCTTGAAAAAGTACATGGTCTGTTTACATTTGTAATATGATAATATAGGAATAACATGGTATAATATTGCATAAGGTGGCTTAGTGGTTAGCACGTTCGACTCTCAGCGCTAGGGATTCCCGGTTCCAATCCCCATCTGGGTGGAGTTTCCATGTTCTCCCCGTGTCTGCGTGGGTTTTCTCCGGGTTCTCCGGTTTCCTCCCACAGTCCAAAAACATGGATCAAGTTAATTGAATTTTCAAAATTGCCCCATATAGAGTGTGTCTGTGTGAGTGAGTGTGTGCCCAGCGATGGATTGGCACCCTGTCCTGGGTCTATCGGCCCAGCGCCCGAAACGTTCTCCCCTGGATGGGCATGGGGAACCCCACCGCGACCCTAATAAAGGATAAAGCGGGAGATAATGAATGAATGAAGGAATATAATGAAGTGGGGCGGCACGGTGGCTTAGTGGTTAGCACGTTGGCCTCTCAGCGCTAGGGATTCCCGGTTCGAATCTCCATCTGGGTGGAGTTTCCATGTTCTCCCCGTGTCTGCGTGGGTTTCCTCCAGGTTCTCTGGTTTCCTCCCACAGTCCAAAAACATGGATCAAGTCAATTGAATTCTCAAAAATTGCCCCATATAGAGTGTGTCTGTGTGAGTGAGTGTGTGCCCAGCGATGGATTGGCACCCTGTCCTGGGTCTATCTGCCCAGCGCCTAAAACATTCTCCCCTGGATGGGCTTGGGGAACCCCACCGCGAACCTAATAGAGGATAAAGCGGGAGATAATGAATGAATGAATAATGAAGTGTCCTTTGGTGTGCGCTGGAAATTAAATTTTTTTACTGACTGCAATATTATTGTTTTGCTATTAACTTCATGTGATGTTTACAAATCAGCACGACCAGGCTGCATGTTTGATGAAACTAAAATATAACTTGTATTACAAAAAGGTGTGTGTGTGTGTGTGTGTGTGTGTGTGTGTGTGTGTGTGTGTGTGTGTGTGTGTGTGTGTGTGTGTGTGCCTTCAGGAATGCTGTGGCATGTCTGTCTGTAACGGAAAGATCTTCATCCTGGGTGGGCGGGATGAGAACGGCATGGCCTCAGACAGCATCCTGTGTTATGACCCCTCGTCTGGCATCCTGACAGGAGTAGCGGCCATGCCCCGCCCCATTTCCTGCCATGGTTGCATTACCATACACCGTTTTGACGAGAAGCTACATCGAACCTGAAAGTACTTTACCAGCCCCACACACACACACACACACACACACACACACACACACACACACACACATCTGTTAAATCACTTAATCAAACCTCAGAATGGACAAATGTTGACACTGAGTCTGTGAACCTTGGTTTCCTTTCAAGGTCCAAACTTGAACCAAGTCACGTAGCAGTTTCATTTGTTCTTATATTCTGTTTGGTCTGCTTTTGTTTCTGTTACCTAAATGCTCCGTTAGCACTCCAAAAAATGTCCTCTATTTATTTACTACACTAAAGGACAGAGTTGCCCCAGGGCATTTATAATAAAGGTCTGGTATGTTCACACACATAAAATTAGTTGTTTCAATATAATTGTTCCGTTATAAAGTATGATTTAAAAATTAAATCAGGAGACTCACAAGGCGATAACACTACTTAAGAGTTCATGCTGCAAATTTGAATTCAAAAAATGTAATTATTATAAAATATATAGAGTATCAGTTTGGACACACCTCCTTCTTTGCTCCATTATCCATTTTCTCCACTTACCATATAGACCGACTTTATAGTTACTATAGTTCTGTTTTCTTTGTTAGTCCCCTGTTGGTTCTCTGTTCTCTATTGGTCAGGAACATCACAGAACAGGTATCATTTGGGTTACTGTACAACTGACAATATCCATGATGCGGTGAGGGGGTTTTAGTGCTGCTGTAGTTTCAGAATAATGCACCAACCAAATAATCCCTGCTCTGTGATGCTACAATTGGGGTCCCAACTATTAGAACAGAGTAAAGGGGACTAACACAGTGTGTACTCTAGTCCACAAACAGATGGCTACAGTCTGGAATTGTAGAACTACAATTAAGGGAAATAGATGATCCACAGGTAATTATGATTATTGCAGGGATTAGAGCATTGTTAAACAGGAGATGTTAGAAGCCCAATAAAGAAATATCCATAGGTTTTCTACAACAAAAATGTTTTTTAATCTGGCTTGATGTTATTCATTCAAACATTTCTGAAAAGAGACTACCGTATTTTCCGGACTATAAGGCGCACCTAAAAGCCTAAAATTTTCCCAGAAATCAGACGTGCGCCTTATAATCCGGTGCGCCTTATACGAGTTCCAAATTCTATAAAAGTATTGTCCGAATTAATTCGGAGCTCGCCGTCATTCCGGGAGGATTAATTAAAGAACTCCGACCGCTGGACATTGGCGTAAACGGGGCGTTTAAAGTAAAGTTGCGGGCGGCGTGGGAGCGACGGATGATATACGGCGAACACACGTTTACTAAAACTCGGGAGGCAGCGGCGGGGCGAGTTACGCCACCGTCTGTGAATGGATTGTGGACGTCTGGGCTGAGGTTTCTGTTGTAACCGTTGTCCGAGCTTGCACGAAAGCCGGCATCGTTGCCGAACAGCCGCCTGGATAGTGAAACAGCTTTTTAATTCAGACACAGAAGACGAGGACTTTGATGGATTTGTGGGAGAAGAGTGATTAAAATAATGTGTGTTTTGTCAAGTAGTAGAATAAACTTCAATTATAAATCACCGTTTTGCATCCTTTACTTTTCTTGTAGATCGTATGTTTTAGCAAGTACCTTATAATACGCTGCCGTACAGAATAAATACCGTACAGAAATAGAGTCCGTAATTCAGACTGCGCCTTATAGTACGGTGCGCCTTATATGTGAGTCAAATACAGAAATAGACCCCATAATTCAGACTGCGCCTTATAATACGGTGCACCTTATGGTCCGGAAAATACGGTAATCAATGAGCCAGAGTTGTTTAAAATGATGTTAAAGTATTTTATTCACTTGTGCTGCATCAGTTTTCACTTAATTATATCTAGACCTTTATTATCCTGGGGCAACATCACTGTGTTTGTGTTTGTGTGATGAACTTCTTATCATACGTTAGCAATTAATTTCCCTAGAAAGCATCTCTTTTCAACTTCCAAAATGTACATTTACAGAAACACTAACGCTGCACCGTGTCTTTCTTATCCCCCACTAACCATCTGTTTCATGATGCCCTCCTATTTTTAATATTGTTTTTTTTAAACCCATAAACAACACATCTGTGATCATCACTGGCAAAACCGTAGATTCCATTAATCGAAAATCATCTGCCTTCATTCACATACAGATTCTGGTTACATTTATTTGTTTATTCTTCTATTTTTATTTGTCATCATTTTGCTGTGTTTACTAAATATTTATTACAGCTACTTCAGATGATTGGTTGGTTGACAGCTATTGAATCAATTGATAATTTAAAAACAATAATTAACTGGTTCAAAAGTTTGAGGACTAATTAAAAACATAAAATAGTCTGATTCATTCATTCATTATCTTATCGAGGGCGCGATAGCTCAGTGGTCAGGATGTTGGGCTATCAATCTGAAGGTTGGGGGGTTCAAATCCCAGGTCCACTGAAGTTACCAATGTGGGTCCTTGAGCAAGACCCTTAACCCTCATTGCTCCAGGGATGTTGTGATTAACCCTGTGCTCACCTTGTAAGTCGCTTTTATAAAAGCGTCCAATAAATGACCAAATGTAATGTAAATGTAATCTTCCGCTTTATCCTCTATTAGGGTCGCGGTGGGGTTCCCCATGCCCATCCAGGGGAGAACATCTCGGGCGCTGGGCAGATACACCCAAGACAGGGCGCCAACCTATCGCTGGGCACTCACTCACTCACACAGACACACTCAACATGGGGCAATTTGGAGAACTCAATTGACTTGATCCATATTTTTGGACTGTGGGAGGAAACCGGAGAACCCGGAGAAACCCCACGCAGACACGGGGAGAACATGGAAACTCCACCCAGATGGGGATTCGAACCGAGAATCCCCAGCGCTGAGAGGCGAATGTGCTAACCACTAAACCACTGTGCCGTCCTAGTCTGATTTAAGCTCTATAAATATGTTTTAGGTCCAGGTTTATTCTGATCAAAGTGTTTTGAAAATAAATAGGAAAAACATCATGTTTCTTAATCTGGCTCAATGTTTTTCATGCAAACAGAAATTTCTTAAAAATTGGTATTGGGTATTACAACAAAATGAAAACAGTAAAAACACGAATCTCTCAATATTGATTAGTATCAATGTTTTATATAACATTTCAAGTTCTGGATGTAAAATCTGCCCAAAATGTGGATGGTCAGGCAGCAATCATGGAGCAGCATATAACCTTGAGCTCCTGTATTGTTTTTAGATTAAAGCAATGATAAAAAGTTTTTAGGCGAAGTAGCAGTAGATTGCCAGCAATGTTTACATAATGTTCATTGTAGGATTCCAATTATGAAAAACCTCGGTCAAAAGAACACCAGTTTAGCCTTGTATGAAAAAAACTTTTTTTAAGGACATCTGCTATGAAAAGAAAAGACACAGCTTTTTAAAGACACAGCTATGAAAAGAAAAATGTTTTTTTGGAATCAGTCTGATTGTCAAAAGTCTTTAATTCGTATTATATTTCACAAAGGTGAAAATGTTTTAAAAAGTCATTCCAAAGTCAAATCATTCCTCCTTGTTTTTCATTTTTCAACATTTTTGTTTTAAAATGAAAAGGCTTTTAAAAAAATGCTAAAGTGTACATGAAACAGTTCCTTGATTCCTGTGTTGCTCTTGTCTGGTGTGTTTTGGGATGTGGATGGAAGTATATTTGAGTCATCTTGAGCTTCATTTGAAAACTAAAAGATGCAATTGTCAGATCAGTCAACAGTGAACAGGACTAATAATTGCAGCCCTTTAAATTAGTTGTAAATCAGCCTTAACTCATCACTCTTATTAGATTTTGCTTGTTTTTTTCTTTTTCTACTATTTCTTCTACTATTAATAATAATATTTTTTGCAGTTCTAAAAATTCTGTCATTTGTGTATTTGACATCTTACTCTGTTGGTATTTGTGTTTTGTGGACTGTTTTTTTATAAACATTATAAACACATTGTATTGTTGTTTTAGGTCGATATTGGAAACAGAAAAGTTTCCTAATTGGATATGTTTACTCCACGTAGGAGGCACCAACAATCACTGTTGTTTTAATAATCATAGTCACCACCAAGGAGGGTAAAGCCTCTGGACCTGGTGACTCACTTGCTGTGAAACTTTGTTTAGTTTGTATTTATGTCTCTTTTTCTGTAACCAGTGTGCCTTTGTGTATCTAAATGGAGCCCCAATCAAGCACTTCATGTCATGTTACTGTGTATTCCATCATTAGTGCTTTAATGTATGTAAATATATAGTTGTTTATGTTGCATGTCTTTATTTTATTGTAGATTTGTACTAAAAGCTGGTTTTCTTGTATCTGTCTGACCTGATTCCATTGGTGTTACAAGAATGCAGCTCATATTTCAGTGCTCCCTGTTCCTCTACTGAATAACCTTCGTAATTCCTGTATTACAACCCACAGTCAGGAATCTCTCTTTTTTTTTTTTTTTTTTTTTTAAGTCAAAGTACAGAATGTTGTTTATATCTTCATTACAAATAGCGTTACCTTATATACCTGTATGTGCAAAAGTTTACTCCACTGCTTTACAATTACCGACTGTCTGTTTGCATACAACCCCCCCCCCCCCCCCCCCAACGCATCAGCGTCACTGCAAAAATGACAAACAATCCACCACCCAAATAATACACGTTCTGTGATGCTCCTGATTAATAGAGAACAGAGAACCAACAGAAAACAGATGGACTACAGTCTGTAATTGTAATACTACAAATTCCATCTACATCGTAAGTGGAGGAAACGGAGACTGAAGCAAGAAGTGGTGTCCTGAAGGTGTGTGGAGTGTTCAAGATTCTTTATTCACTGAGGATTTGACTTTTTTTTTTTTTTTTTTTTTTTTTTTTTTTTTTAAATCAACCAGGCAACCTCTGTTATGTCAGTGGGATCTGCATATTGAAAGAAAATGGATTGCGTGCTAAGCATTCCACAAAAATGTGAGCTCTGCCATCAGCCCTTATTGCTTTAATCAAACATCTGCAATCTTAAATGAAGATGATGTTCATCAAAGTCTGCTTTCATCTGATTACATTCTCATGTAAAGAATGTAGACACAAGCCACGTATTTCAGTCAGGTATGGAAGCTTTATGTACCTTTAAGAACTGATCTCGTCATGAAGCAGCTTCACAACATGACAGTCAGCGCAGCGGGGGAGAGAAAAACTGAGCAGGTTGAAGTTCGGCTGAATATGTTGCTAATTCATTCATTCATTATCTTCCGCTTTATCCTCTATTAGGGTCGCGGTGGGGGTTCCCCATGCCCATCCAGGGGAGAACGTCTCGGGCGCTGGGCAGATAGACCCAGGACAGGGCGCCAATCCATCGCTGGGCACACACTCACTCACACAGACACACTCTATATGGGGCAATTTGGAAAATTCAATTGACTTGATCCATGTTTTTGGACTGTGGGAGGAAAGCGGAGAACCCGGAGGAAACCCACGCAGACACGGGGAGAACATGGAAACTGCACCCAGATGGGGATTCGAATTCAATTGACTTGATCCATGTTTTTGGACTGTGGGAGGAAACCGGAGAACCCAGAGGAAACCCACGCAGACACGGGGAGAACATGGAAACTCCACCCAGATGGGGATTCGAATTCAATTGACTTGATCCATGTTTTTGGACTGTGGGAGGAAACCGGAGAACACGGAGGAAACCCACGCAGACACGGGGAGAACATGGAAACTCCACCCAGATGGGGATTCGAACCAGGAATCCCTAGTGCTGAGAGGAGAACATGCTAACCACTAAGCCACCGTGCCGTCATGTTGCTAATTGTTCCACAAATGCACCATGGACTAAAACGTCTCATACTGGATTTATAAATCAGCAGCTGAAGTCCTGTGTCATTAATTAATCCCAGTCTGCTCTGTTTAATCAACTGTTTGAACTTTTTCGTAGTAATTGTCTTGTTGTTGAAACGTGCAGGCACTCAGTTTTGTGTTTGGCTGCTCGCAGACTGGTAACCACTGATGGCTTCAGTGTCGAGTGAATTCGAAGTGACCGAGTCCTTTTTACTACATACACGCGTACGTGTCTGTAAGGAGGAGGCCAAGGAAATGAAAGTTTTGCTTTTCTTTTATAGCACATTTGTATTATATTTGCCAACATTGTACATTTCTAATAAAATTTTGCTGATGCCAGTTATTGTGTTATTTGAATTAATTTTAATTTGAAATAAATATACATTGTTCTATACTAAAGATTTACATGACATTTACCATTGAGTCATTTAGCAGATGCTTTTATCCAGTGCCACTTGGAGAGAGAACAACTTGAGTCAGTTAACAATTAAATTTGAAGAGGAACCGGCTGAACCGCAGTATTATTAATTAGGATTATTTGTAAAGCTGGTTCTCCTCTCAGCGCTAGGGATTCCCGGTTCGAATCCCCATCTGGGTGGAGTTTCCATGTGTCCACGTGGGTTTCCTCTGGGTTCTCCGGTTTCCTCCCACAGTCCAAAAACATGGATCAAGTCAATTGAATTCTCCAAATTGCCCCATATAGAGTGTGTCTGTGTGAGTGAGTGTGTGCCCAACGAGTGTGTGCCCAGCAAATTGCCTCTATATGGGGCAATTTTGAGAATTCAATTGACTTGATCCATGTTTTTGGACTGTGGGAGGAACCCGGAGGAAACCCACGTAGACACGGGGAGAACATGGAAACTCCACCCAGATGGGGATTCGAACCGGGAATCCCTAGTGCTGAGAGGCGAACGTGCTAACCACCCATTTTTATATATATATATATATATATATATATATATATATATATATATATATATATATATATATATATGCTGATGTTTTTTTTTTATTTATGCAATGAATAATTATGATAAAGTTATTGATGGTAGTGCGCCAATTAATGATTCAAATTAATGATTTATTTTTCAGACATCAAATGCACTGTTTTTGCTTCTTTAGATGCAAACTCCCATTAGATACCTCTGTGTAGCGGTCTCTTCACCTGTATCTAAACGATGATCTGAGAATAATACTGATCAGGATTCAAAATATTATGTTATCATTTTACATTTACATTTAGTCATTTAGCAGACGCTTTTATCCAAAGCGACTTACAAATGAGAACATCACAAGTCAGAAGCCATGGAGAAAACCAACTACACTGTAAATTCATCAAACCTGATTGTTATTCGAAGCTGCGCCCCCCCCCCCCTTTTTTATTTTTTTTATTTTTTATAACAGGTATTTGTTAAATAGATGCGTCTTAAGTAGTTTATTAAAACTGTTTAGTGATTCTGCCTTACAGACAGAGTTGGGAAGATGGTTCCACCATTTTGCAGTGGTGAACGCCATGGAGTGAGAATTAGCTCCTCGGTGAGGTGGAATCGCCAGGCGGCAATCCTCACTGGAGCGAAGTGAACGAGTCGGAGTGTATTTTGAAAAGATGGAGTGAAGGTAAGAGGGGGAAGATCCAGAAATGGTTCTGTAGGCCAGAGTCAGTGACTTGTACTGAATGCAGCAGCTACAGGAAGCCAATGGAGGGAAGTGAGTAATGGAGTGACATGAGTTCGCATCTAGTTGCAGCTTTGCTCTCTTAACTTCATGAATGGGAAACATGAGCTAGAAAGTATATACATGTTGTACTTTAATAATAGCAGAGACACAGCTGCTGTCAAACGCCGTGTTTTAACATCACCGTCTTTCAGAGCCGCTCAAAGTATAGTGTCCCATGAAGCAGACGAGCAGCCTGTAATCTGTCAGGGTTTAGAGGGAACTGAAAAAACAAAGCCGTTTGGATTGCAAGGGAAGAGACTTTTGATGCTATAATAGCAGCATTGACCGACTATCTGATAATAATAGGATATGCTGATCGTGTAAAAGCTGTATGTGGGGGGTTGTTCTAACAGGTGATTGCACAGTGTGCACAGGTGGTGTTTGTGTTTCAGCAGGTTAAAGACAATCGAGACCTGTCAGTACCACTGGTGAAGAATCACCGAGCCCATCGCTGGAGACAAAACTCCGATTTCACAGTAAATATCTTGTGAATATGGACAAAGAAGACCCGTGAGGCCTGTACAGGTGTGGAAATCTACAAACAATCCATCAATCTGAGAGTAAAGTAAGCTCTATATGGTCATAGCTGTGTGAGTATGTTGGATATGCTGTTCTATAAAGATGTGCATTGTGCTAAACACCACTCCTCAGAAAAGGCTTTGTCATGTAAAAGAGGTCCTGCTTCAGTCAAATTAAATGTTTATGCAGGTCACCAGTGGAAAAAGAGTCCCCCCCGTCCCCCTGTACTGTTCCTTTCATTCTTTCATTATCTCCCGCTTTATCCTCTATTAGGGTCACGGTGGGGTTCCCCATGCCCATCCAGGGGAGAACATCTTGGGCGCTGGGCAGATAGACCCAGGACAGGGTGCCAATCCATCACTGGGCATGTGCTGTTCCTATTAACTTGAAAATAGCCAAATGTACCTAACCCCTCACTGAAACTGCTTTGGAATCAACCCAAACCCTGAGAAACAGCCACTGTGCCCACATACCTGATAGTTTCTGACTGTGGCATATGTGTGGCATAGGGCGCAGTAGCTCAGTGGTCAGGGTGTTGGGTTATCAATCTGAAGGTTGGGGGTTCAAATCCCAGGTTCACTGAAGTTACCAATGTGGGTCCTTGAGCAAGACCCTTAACCCTCATTGCTCCAGGGATGTTGTGATGAACCCTGTGCTCACCTTGTAAGTCGCTTTGGATAAAAACGTCCAATAAATGACCAAATGTGTGATAGTGTCCATAATGTGGAATAACTTGTGAGATGTAGAAATGCAGAACTTAAATAAAACTTATTAATTACTACTATTAAAAACTTTCTATTATTACAGCATGTGATTAGGAATTTGCCCCAATATAGTGTGTGTGTGTGTGTGTGTGTGTGAGGGCGGCACGGTGGCTTAGTGGTTAGCACATTTGCCTCTCAGCGCTAGGGATTCCCGGTTCGAATCCCAATCTGGGTGGAGTTTCCATGTTCTCCCCGAGTCCGCGTGGGTTTCCTCCGGGTTCTCCGGTTTCCTCCCACAGTCCAAAAACATGGATCAAGTCAATTGAGTTCTCCAAATTGCCCCATATAGTGTGTGTGTGTGTGCGTGTCTGTGTGAGTGAGTGTGTGCCCAGCGATAGATTGGCGCCCTGTCCTGGGTGTATCTGCCCAGCGCCCCAAACGTTCTCCCTTGGATGGGCATGGGGACCCCCGCCACCCTAATAGAGGATAAAGCGGGAGATAATGGATGAACTTGTGAGATGTAGAAATGCAGGACTTAAATAAAACTTACTAAAGACAATTTAAAAATTATTATTACAGCATGTGATTAGGAATTTGCCCCAATATAGTGTATGTGTGAGGGCGGCACGGTGGCTTTGTGGTTAGCACATTTGCCTCTCAGCACTAGCGAATCCCCATCTGGGTGGAGTTTCCATGTTCTCCCCGAGTCCGCGTGGGTTTCCTCCGGGTTCTCCGGTTTCCTCCCACAGTCCAAAAACATGGATCAAGGTCAAATAAATTCTCCAAATTGCCCCGTTTAGAATGTGTCTGTGTGAGTGAGTGTGTGCCCAGCGATTGGCGCCCTGTCCTGGGTGTATCTGCCCAGCGACCGAAACGTTCTCCCCTGGATGGGTATGGGGAACCCCCCCCCCCCCACGACCCTAATAGAGGATAAAGTGGAAGATAATGGATGGATGAATAGTGCGTGAGTGAGTGAGTCCATCCGTCCGTCCTTCCGTCCATCCAGTGATAGATTGTCACCCTGTCCTGGGTGTATCTGCCCAGCGCTTGAAACGTTCTTCCCTGGATGGGGATCCCCGCACAACCCTAGCAAAGTAATAAGTGGAAGATAATGAATTATTAAAAGAAAAGAAAACATCTTGTGAGCCTCAGTCATGTGGACAGAATTCATTCATTCATTATCTCCCGCTTTATCCTCCATTAGGGTCGCGGTGGGGTTCCCCATGCCCATCCAGGGGAGAACGTCTCGGGCGCTGGGCAGATACACCCAGGACAGGGCGCCAATCCATCGCTGGGCACACACTCACTCACACAGACACACTCTATATGGGGCAATTTGGAGAATTCAATTGACTTGATCCATGTTTTTGGACTGTGGGAGGAAACCGGAGAACCCGGAGGAAACCCACGCAGACACGGGGAGAACATGGAAACTCCACCCAGATGGGGATTCGAACTCAATTGACTTGATCCATGTTTTTGGACTGTGGGAGGAAACCGGAGAACCCGGAGGAAACCCACGCGGACACGGGGAGAACATGGAAACTCCACCCAGATGGGGATTCGAATTCAATTGACTTGATCCATGTTTTTGGACTGTGGGAGGAAACCGGAGAACCCGGAGGAAACCCACGCGGACACGGGGAGAACATGGAAACTCCACCCAGATGGGGATTCGAACTCAATTGACTTGATCCATGTTTTTGGACTGTGGGAGGAAACCGGAGAACCCGGAGGAAACCCACGCGGACACGGGGAGAACATGGAAACTCCACCCAGATTGGGATTCGAACCGGGAATCCCTAGTGCTGAGAGGCGAACGTGCTTAACACTAAGCCACCGTGCCGCCCCACTTCATTATATTCATTCATTCATTCATTATCTCCCGCTTTATCCTCTATTAGGGTCGCGGTGGGGTTCCCCATGCCCATCCAGGAGAGAACATCTCGGGCGCTGGGCCGATAGACCCAGGACAGGGCGCCAATCCATCGCTGGGCACACACTCACTCACAAAGACACACTCTATATGGGGCAATTTTGAGAATTCAATTAACTTGATCCATGTTTTTGGACTGTGGGAGGAAACCGGAAAACCCGGAGGAAACCCACGCAGACACGGGGAACGTTGAGAGGGGAACGTGAGAGGGGAACGTGCTAACCACTAAGCCACCGTGCCGCCCTGTGGACAGAATTGTCTTTGTTAAAGCTGAGAGGTGAACAGAGACGAGTCAGAAGCTCGGAGCTGACGGTGAGTCCACAGATAACATCATTACAACTGAAGCATCACTAAATGCACAACACCACAAACCTTGTTGTAAACAAAGGGAAGCTTCTCTCTGATGAAACTGATACTGAGTGGGATTATTTTAAAGGATCTATCAAATGGGGGCATTTTGCACATACTGATGCTCTTATCCTGTTAAACAGCTGCACGTCAAACTTATCTTTTAATGCTGGTGAGATGTGGTTTCACCCTTTTTCTTATCCTGGTTGAATATGGTTTCACTTTGTGTCCTATCCTGATTGGATATGGTGTTTCTCGGTTTCTTATCCTGTTGGATATGATTTCACTTTTTCCTTTCCTGATCAGATAGTACTTCACATATTTTCTTATCCTGGTTAGATATGGGCACGGTGGCTTAGTGTTAAGCACGTTCGCCTCGGATTCCCGGTTCGAATCCCCATCTGGGTGGAGTTTCCATGTTCTCCCCGTGTCTGCGTGGGTTTCCTCCGGGTTCTCCGGTTTCCTCCCACATTCCAAAAACATGGATCAATTCAATTGAGTTCTCAAAATTGCCCCATATACATTTACATTTACATTTAGTCATTTAGCAGACGCTTTTATCCAAAGCGACTTACAAATGAGAACACCACAAGTCAGAAGCCATGGAGAAAACCAACTATACTGTAAGTTCATCAAACCTGATTGTTATTCGAAGCTGCGCCCCCCCCCCCTTTTTTTTTTATTTTTTTTACTACAACAGGTATTTGGTAAATAGATGCGTCTTAAGTAGTTTCTTAAAACTGTTTAGAGATTCTGCCTTACGGACAGAGTTGGGAAGCTCGTTCCACCATTTTGCAGTGGTGAACGCCACGGAGTGAGAATTAGCTCCTCGGTGAGGTGGAATCACCAGGCGACAATCCTCACTGGATGAGTGGATAGAGTGTGTCTGTGTGAGTGAGTGTGTGCCCAGCGATGGATTGGCGCCCTGTCCTGGGTCTATCTGCCCAGCGCCCGAGACGTTCTCCCCTGGATGGGCATGGGGAACCCCACCGCGACCCTGATAGAGGATAAAGCGGGAGATAATGAATGAATGATGATTTAAGGTTAAGTTTTGAAAATGTAGTGAATGTTAGTGCAATATAGTTAAAAAGACTGAAGTATGGATTTTATTTGTAAGGTTAAGTTTTAAAGATTTGCAAAATATAAATCTACTCTCTTAGTCGTTAGCACAGTGGCTTAGTGGTTAGCACGTTCGCCTCGGATTCCCGGTTCGAATCCCCATCTGGGTGGAGTTTCCATGTTCTCCCCGTGTCTGCGTGGGTTTCCTCTGGGTTCTCCGGTTTCCTCCCACAGTCCAAAAACATGGATCAAGTCAATTGAATTCTCCAAATTGCCCCATATAGAGTGTGTATGTGTGAGTGAGTGTGTGCCCAGTGATGGATTGGCGCCCTGTCCTGGGTGTATCTGCCCAGCGCCCGAGACGTTCTCCCCTGGATGGGCATGGGGAACCCCACCGCGACCCTAATAGAGGATAAAGCGGGAGATAATGAATGAATCAATGTTGTAACTGTTGGCTCCTCTTAGGAGGTGCTGTGTCTGTGTAAATGAATGAGTGTCTGCCCAGTGATGGATTGGTGCCCTGTCCTGGCTGTATAAGCCCAATGCATGAAACATTTCCTCTGGATGGGCAACCTCTCTATGCCTCTAGTACATCTTGAAGCAGAAGATAAAGAGATGTATTATGCAATATTATACCATGTTATTCCTGTTTATCTGCCCAGCGCCCGAGACGTTCTCCCCTGGATGGGCATGGGGAACCCCACCGCGACCCTAATAGAGGATAAAGTGGGAGATAATGATCTTTCTTTCTCTTTTCTTGGATTTACCAGCTGTGTACGAGCTCTTTTAGGTTTTTGACATGCCATCATACCATCACTGTTTCACCTGAACCCCTCCACGGAACCCTAGTAGAGGATTAAGTGGAAGATAAGGAATGAATGAACGAAAAGAAAACTTCTTGTGAGCCTCAGTCATGTGGACAGAATTGTCTTTGTTAAAGCTGAGAGGTGAACAGAGACGAGTCAGAAGCTCGGAGCTGACGGTGAGTCCACAGATAACATCATTACAACTGAAGCATCACTAAATGCACAACACCACAAACCTTGTTGTAAACAAAGGGAAGCTTCTCTGATGAAACTGATACTGAGTGGGATTTTTTTGAAGGATCTATCAAACGGGGGCATTTTCCACATTCTGATGCTCTTATCCTGTTAAACAGCTGTTTCACCTGAGACACACACTAAAATGACACTATTAAAAATGATTCACCATATACAGTGCATCCAGAAAGTATTCACAGCTCTTCACTTTTCCATATTTTCTTACGTTACAGCTTTATTCCAAATTGTATTACATTAATCTCTTTCCGGCGGCACGGTGGCTTAGTGGTTAGCATGTTCTCCTCTCAGCACTATGGATTCCCGGTTCGAATCCCAATCTGTGTGGAGTTTCCATGTTCTCCCCGTGTCTGCGTGGGTTTCCTCCGGGTTCTCCGGTTTCCTACCACGGTCCAAAAACATGGATCAAGTCAATTGAGTTCTCCAAATTGGCCCATATAGAGTGTGTCTGTGTGAGTGAGTGTGTACCCAGCGATGGATTGGCGTCCTGTCCTGGGTCTATCTGCCCAGTGCCCGAGACGTTCTCCCCTGGATGGGCATGGGGAATCCCACCGCGACCCTAGTAGAGGATAAAGCGGGAGATAATGAATGAATGAATGAATAATCTCTTTCCTGAAAATTCTACACAAATTTTCAGGAAAGAAAATTTTGACCATGTGAAAAAAGTTTTATTGAGAGTTTTGAAAATGTATTAAAAATAAAAAACTAAGAAATCACATTTACATAAGTATTCACAGCCTGAGCCATGAAGCTCAAAATTGAGCTCAGGTGCATCCTGCTTCCTCTGATCATCCTTGAGATGTTTCTACAGCTTAAATGGAGGTCACCTGTGGTAAATCCAGTTGATTGGACATGATTTGGAAAGGCACACACCTGTCTATATAAGGTCCCGCAGTTGACTGCATGTCAGAGGGCAAACACGAAGCATGAAGTCAACGGAATTGTCTGTAGACCGCCGAGACAAAATTGGCTTGAGGCACAAATCTGGGGAAGGATACAGAAAAATTTCTGCTGCGTTGAAGGTCCCAATGAGCACAGTGGCCTCCATCATTCGTAAATGGAAGAAGTTTGGAACCACCAGGACTCTTCTTAGAGCTGGCCGGCCGTCTAAATTGAGCGATCAAAACTTTTTTCACATGGTCATTCATTCATCCATTCATTCATTATCTCCCGCTTTATCCTCTATTAGGGTCGCGGTGGGGTTCCCCATGCCCATCCAGGGGAGAACGTCTCAGGTGCCGGGCAGATACACCCAGAACAGGGCGCCAATCCATCGCTGGGCACACACTCACTCACACAGACACACTCTATATGGGGCAATTTTTTTGGAGAATTCAATTGACTTGATCCATGCTTTTGGACTGTGGGAGGAAACCGGAGAACCCGGAGGAAACCCATGCGGACACGGGGAGAACATGGAAACTCCACCCAGATGGGGATTCAAACCGGGAATCCCTAGCGCTGAGAGGAGAACGTGCTAACCACTAAGCCACCGTGCCGCCTCACATGGTCATAATGGGGTATTTTGTGTAGAATTTTGAGGAAAGAGATTAATGTAATACAATTTGGAATAAAGCTGTAACGTAACAAAATGTGGAAAAAGTGAAGAGCTGTGAATACTTTCCGGATGCACTGTAAATATGTATGGGCATTACCTTATGCATGGGTAGCTTAGTGGTTAGCATGTTCGCCTCTCAGCACTAGGGATTCCCGGTTCGAATCCCCATCTGGGTGGAGTTTCCATGTTCTCCCCGTGTCCGCGTGGGTTTCCTCCAGGTTTTCCCTTTTCTTTTCACTGTCCAAAAACTTTTCATTGTCCTCCGGGTTCTCCGGTTTCCTCCCACAGTCCAAAAACATGGATCACTTTAAACACTTCAATGTTTTTTATTTAATAACTGTAGTACTGTACTAATAAAATCATATTGCCTTTAATGCTGTGTCATGAGTTTAGAAGAGGCTTTTTTCTGTTCCAGCACATCTGTTGAGAGGAAATCCTATGGTATGCACTGTGTCCTGACTTTAACCTCTTTGGAGTCCCTCGGGATGAAGTGGAACACTGACTGTGAGCCAGAACTTTTGATTCACACAATTCAGCTCACTGCAGAAACCTGTGGGACGCATTTAGAAGAGTTAGATAGCAAGTCCACATCAGTGGTCATCATGTCCTTATGGCATGTGACTGACCAACAACAAAAGAAGTCAAAATAACCAGATAAATAAGCTAAATTAATGTGGGATTTATCCCACATCACACTAATTCATCCATCCATCAATCATCTTTCACTTTATCCTCTATTAGGGTCGCGGGGGGGTTCCCCATGCCCATCCAGGGGAGAACGTTTTGGGAGCTGGGCAGATACACCCAGGACAGGGCGCCAATCCATCACTGGGCACACACTCACTCACACAGACACACTCTATATGGGGCAATTTGGAGAACTCAATTGACTTGATGGGTGGCACGGTGGCTTAGTGGTTAGCACGTTCGCCTCTCAGCACTAGGGATTCCCAGTTCAAATCCCCATCTGGGTGGAGTTTCCATGTTCTCCCCGTATCTGCATGGGTTTCCTCCAGGTTCTCTGGTTTCCTCCCACAGTCCAAAAACATGGATCAAGTCAATTCATTCATTCATTATCACCCGCTTTATCCTCTATTAGGGTCACAGTGGGGTTCCCCATGCCCATCCAGGGAGAACGTCTCGGGTGCTGGGCAGATAGACCCAGGACAGGGCGCCAATCCATCGCTGGACACACACTCACTCACACAGACACACTCTATATGGGGCAATTTGAAGAACTCAATTAACTTGATCCATGTTTTTGGACTTTGGGAGGAAACCGGAGAACCCGGAGGAAACCCACGCGGACACGGGGAGAACATGGAAACTCCACCCAGATGGGGATTCGAACCGGGAATCCCTAGTGCTGAGAGGAGAACGTGCTAACCACTAAGCCACCGTGCCGCCCATCAAGTCAGTTGAGTTCTCCAAATTGCCCCATATAGAATGTGTCTGTGTGAGTGAGTGTGCGCCCAGCGATAGATCGGCGCCCTGTCCTGGGTGTATCTGCCCAGCGCCCGAGACGTTCTCCCCTGGATGGGCATGTGGAACCCCACCGCGACCCTAAAAGAGGATAAAGTGTAAGATAATGGATGGATGGATTACAAAGTGGAAGAAATGTGACATACATTCTGTTTGGACGGAGAACAGCGACTTCGGGCCGCCATCTATCGGCAGAATGGTGAAACTGCGAGGCCTAATTCTGTCCGCTGTTAGCTCACATGCAAATACACTTACCGGTTAGCCTGAGCTTTAGCTAGCGGCGAGACGAAAACACAACAAAATGTCCTTTAAATAAATCTATCCGAGCTCTTATAGTTTGAAGGACTACAAACGAAGGAAATGGAGTACGTGCATACATCTGTAGACATTACGGGCTTTGCGTGTTTCCACTGAGGCGAGACGGAGAGTAAGTTAATGGGCGCTTTGCTGCAGCTCCTGGAACAGGTAACGGTCAGAAGCATGCACTGTATCGCTAACGTCTTTAATCAAATATCTGTATATGTTTATTGCTCTGCAGGTGGAGTTCAAACTAAAGGAAAAGCAACGCGCGCAGTTGTGTTAAACCGTGCGATTAATCGATGTATCGCATTCACAACCAACGCTCCGCTTAATTATGTAAAGCTAGCCGGTAGCTAAGCTACAAGGCCTCGACTGATCACCGATGTTTCGTAAGACTGAGAACCGGCGCCAACGCGCTAGACACCGGCCGCGGTGATGCTAACCTGCGCACCCCTCCGTATGCGTTTCATTTAAGAGAGTAAAACACTATTTCGCTACACGTTTTAATTATAAGTTATAAGATTGAAACGTGTTAATTCCAAGTGTATATAAGCTTTTAAAGCCTAAAACAGCATACATCGAAAGATATATATATATATATATATATATATATATATATATATATATATATATATATATATATATATATTTACTATAATGTCACGTGTTTCAAACATCATATACTTATTGTCAGAACACAAGTCAGCCAGGTTGTGTTTTTCTTGTTCGTATACTGTATGTGCATCGTCTTTCTGATGCATGCTGTTGCACATTAAACTTGTGAAATGGCCCTGGATGGTGAATATATATTGAGTTGGTGTCTTCTCTAGTTATTTGGAGGTCAGCAGAAATGTCTGGAATTAAAAGGAAGCTAGAGGATAATGATCCAGACTATGAAGACATCACCCAGGTGCCGGGGAGCAAGAGGAGCAAAGTTGTTGAACAGAATGGTAAACTTTTCCAGTCACCGTTTTGAAATCATTCCACACCTGCACATGTTTACAACAAGTGGGCTGACACATAGTTACATGTGGATTTCTGCTGAAGAGTAACACAAGTTCAGTCAGTTAGGAAGCAATATACTGACTTTAACTGAGGCGGCACGTTCGCCTCTCGGCGCTTTCGCCTCTCGGCGCTAGGGATTCCCAGTTCGAATCCCCATCTGGCTGGAGTTTCCAGGTTCTCCCCATGTCCGCGTGGGTTTCTTCCGGGTTCTCCCGTTTCCTCCCACAGTCCAAAAACATGGATCAAGTCAATTGAATTCTCAAAATTGCCCCATATAGAGTGTGTCTGTGTGAGTGAGTGTGTGCCCAGTGATGGCGCCCTGTCCTGGGTCTATCTGCCCAGCGCCCGAGACGTTCTCCCCTAGATGGGCATGGGGAACCCCACTGTGACCCTAATAGAGGATAAAGCGGAAGATAATGAATGAATGAATGACTTTAACTGTGAAAAAAAAAAAGTTAAAAGGCTTACACAGGTTACCTTGTTGGACTCTTGGTTTGAACCCATCCATCCATCCATTATCTTCCACTTTATCCTATATTAGGGTCGCAGGGGGGGTTCCCCATGCCCATCCAGGGGAGAGAGTTTTGGGTGCTGGGCAGATACACCCAGGACAGGGTGCCAGTCTATCCCTGGGCACACACTCACTCACACATACACACTCTATATGGGGCAATTTGGAGAACTCAATTGACTTGATCCATGTTTTTGGACTGTGGGAGGAAACCGGAGGAAACCCACGCAGACACGGGGAGAACATGGAAACTCCACCCAGATGGGGATTCGAACCAGGAATCCTTAGCGCCGAGAGGCGAACATACTAACCACTAAGCCACCGTGCCACCCGGGGTTTGAACCCACAACCTTTAAATTGATAGTCCAACCCCTCGACCACTGAGTCACTACTGTGCTTGTGTGATTAGTGTAATTTCCAACATACTGACATTATGTAGCATATGAGTGTTTATTGAAAGTGCTGGTAGACATCCGGTAAAATTACCAACTAAAACTATTGGGTATAGTAAACAGCCAGAAGATCACTTTTAGTTAGTTGTGACTATCATAATTTTCGTTTTAGCTCGTGATGCCACAGTACAGAAGATTGAAAGTATCATCAAAGATCAGTTCTCTTTGGAGATGAAGAATAAAGAGCTTGAGATCGAAGTCATTGGTCAGGTGAAGTGTGTTCTTTTTCACAATTATTTTATAATATTGCATATTTGGAATATAGGGGTCTTTTCAAATTTGTGTGAACTTCTGCAACATGTTCTGAAAATGTTTATCAAAAGTATTTTAATCCCATGTATAAAGAATGTCTTTCCTGTGTCTAGCTGCAAGAGTTGGTTGATTTAAGTCCAAAATTTTGATTATTTATATATATACATACATATCCATCCGTTATCTTCCGCTTTATCCTCGACTAGGGTCGCGGCACATATCCCCATGCCCATCCAGGGGAGAACATTTTGGGTGCTGGGCAGATAAACCCAGGAAAGGGCGCCAATCTATCGCTGAGCATACACTCACTTACACAGTCACACTCTATATGGGGCAATTTGGAGAATTCAATTGACCTTGATCCATGTTTTTGGACTGTGGGAGGAAACCGGAGAACCCGGAGGAAACCCACGTGGAAATGGGGAGAACATGGAACCTTCACCCAGATTGGGATTCGAATCGGGAACCCCTAGTGCTGAGAGGCGAACGTACTAAACACTAATCCACTATGCCGCCCTATATATATATATATATATATATATATATATATATATATATATATATATATATAGTTATATATTATATATTTATTTCAAAGTTGTTAAAGTGTTTGTGTGAAATAAGATTAATCATGATCTGGGTCAGTCATGTATGTTCCCAAATTCATGGGAACAATTTTTTTTTGGTGCAGCATGACTGTGCCACAGTGCACAAATAAAAGTTCATGAATTAGCATTCTTTACTGCACTTTATTTTTAATAAAGGAATCACAATGTCATGAATGTGAATGTGTAAGATGATAAATTATTGTTTCTTTCCTAAAGCGGTTAAATGAGGCGAGGAGGATGATGGACAAGCTGAGAGCCTGCATCGTAGCCAGTTACTATGCCAACACTGGCACACCCAAAGTATCAGACGTAAGATGAACCTTATTTGTTATTGTGCATTTGTTGATTTATTTGCTTAAAAGATGCTGCGAAAGTGAGTTGTAACTTTGAGCCATTATTGCTACTTTTTATGATTATGGTGGCATCACTTAACATATTACATTCTAAAAATGTATGCAAATCCAAGGAATATCATTTAGTGTAAAACTTTTTTTTTTGTGTTAATAATATCATAATTTTAATATCATTTAGTGTAAAACTTTTCAGCATGACATCTACATTATACATAATTATACATACCTATATACACACACAAAGCAAAAACAAGGGAAGGGATTGCACTAAAATTATATATATATATATATATATATATATATATATATATATATGTATATATAAGCGGCACGGTGGCTTAGTGGTTAGCATGTTCTCCTCTCAGCGCTAGGGATTCCCGGTTCGAATCCCCATCTGGGTGGAGTTTCCATGTTCTCCCCGTGTCTGTGTGGGTTTCTGTGTAGGTCCTCCAGTTTCCTCCCACCGTCCAAAAACATGGATCAAGTTAAATTGAATATTCCAAATTGCCCCATTGAGTGTGTCTGTGTGAGTGAGCGATAGATTGACGCCATGTCCTGGGTGTTTCTGCCCAGCTCCCGAAACATTCTCCCCTGGATGGTCATGGGACACCCCCCCCCCCGACCCTTGTAGATGATATAGAGGAAGACAATAAATGTATCGATTATGGATGGATGCCTTTTCCTCATTAGTTCTGGGGCAATTAAATAAATCTCATGTGTCATTCCTTCATTTTGCAGTTGTCAAAGACGGACTCCTCTGCATTGAATCATCCGGCTATCAAACGCTTTCTGGAGTCGCCATCTCGCTCGTCCTCCCCTCTGAACCAGGGTTCCGAAGCAACGTCTGTAGTGCACTCAGAGTCTGAATCTCTGAGCCAGCAGACCGATGTGGAAGAACGGGACACTCAAAGCTGGAAAGGGGAAGAATCTGGACAGTTGGAACGCAGACCTGGACGTAATACTGGCAAGGTGATGAGGCGAACTGGAATTCTGACAGGTTTATTTTACAATGATGACCACATCACTAAAGAGTATGCTGCTTATTACATCTGCTTAAAATATTAATAATAATTGAGTTGCTTCTCCTATATATGTGATGAAGCATATTGCTCATACCCACTGTCTATAATAAGACAGATAAATGCTGTGATTAACCAATCAGATTTGAGCAAGGTAAAAAGGCACATGAAATGCAGGATAATGTAAAGTGATCTGATTGTTATTGACGGAATATAACTGATGGGTTAATAACAGGACTCTAATTGAAGCAGAAGGGTTTTAAATTAAGACCATTTTATGTCCATTATCTTCTTTTATTAACAGTTTCTTACAACAGAACTCAACAATTTAACACAGATGTTTACCCGAAATTATAACATTCAGAGTAGCATCTGTATATTATTTAGCTTGTGTCTATCTAATATAAATATATATCTAAAGTCTCCACAACAGTTGCGAGTAATACTGCCAACACTTCGCTCAACTTTACATTAACACATTTTCACAAATATGAGTTGCCAGTAATGGTGGCTTAGTGGTTAGCATGTTCGCCTCTCAGCACTAGGGATTCCCGGTTCGAATCCCCATCTGGGTGGAGTTTCCATGTTCTCCCCGTGTCTGCGTGGGTTTCCTCCGGGTTCTCCGGTTTCCTCCCACAGTCCAAAAACATGGATCAAGTCAATTGAATTCTCAAAATTGCCCCATATAGAGTGTGTCTGTGTGAGAGTGTGTGCCCAGCGATGGATTGGCGCCCTGTCCTGGGTCTATCTGCCCAGCGCCCGAAACGTTCTACCCTGGATGGGCATGGGGAACCCCACCGCGACCCTAATAGAGGATAAAGCGGGAGATAATGAATGAATATATAAATTCTCCACAACAGTTGCGAGTAATCCTTACAACCCTTCCTTCAACTTTAAATTAACACATCTATACTGGTACATTTTCACAAATATGAGTTGCCAGTAGGGCATGGTGGCTTGGCACGTTTACCTAGGGAACCAGGTTTGAGTTCTGATCAGGGTGAAGTGTCCTCATGGGTTTTCCCCGGCTTTTTCAATTCTCCAATTTCCTCCCACAGTCCAAAAACATGGACTCTAGGTTGTGTGTGTGTCTGTGTGTGTGTCTGTCTGTCTGATTGTCTGAGTGAGTGAATGTACCCCAGCGATGAATTGTTGCCTTGTCCTGTGTGTATCTGCCCAATGCCCGAAATGTTCTCCCCTGGATGGGCACGGGGAACCCCCTGCTACCCTAGTCCCTTGTCTAGGATTAAGCTGAACATAATTATTGAGATGAATTACTAGTACTCTCTTCTAATGAAGTTAATTAATTCATTCATTCATTATCTCCCGCTTTATCCTCTATTAGGGTCGCGTGGGGTTCCCCATGCCCATCCAGGGGAGAACGTTTCGGGCGCTGATCAGATACACCCAGGACAGGGCGCCGATCCATCGCTGGGCACACACTCACTCACACAAACACACTCTATATGGGGCAATTTAGAGAATTCAATTGACCTCGATCCATGTTTTTGGACTGTGGGAGGAAACCGGAGAACCCGGAGGAAACCCACGCGGACACGGGGAGAACATGGAAACTCCACCCAGATGGGGATTCGAAGCGGGAATCCCTAATGCTGAAAGGCGAACGTGCTAACCACTAAGCCACCGTGCTGCCTCTATATTATATATTATTATAATAATTATATATAATTATTAATTCAGAATAAAAAGCCATGTAATAACGTGCATCACCCACACATGAATTAACCGATAGTTATTTTTGCGTCTGTTTTTCTGCAGGACACGTTTGGTGTATCGTCCTCGGTGGAACATCACGTCACATTGCACACCACTGGAGACGAGGCGTCACGACTGTATGTGAAGAAAACCATTGTAGTGGGCAACGTGTCAAAGTACAGCAGCTTTTATTTTTTTATTAATCTCATTTTCATTTATTGTGCATGAAGTCAGATGAATTAGCTTCTTGCTATGCATGAAATGCAGGATGACCTGATTGGTGGAGTCTGCTTTACAGCTTTGTTGATGCTCTATCTCAGGTACATTGCTCCTGATAAAAGAGAGGAGAATGACCAGTCTACACATAAATGGATGGTGTATGTCCGAGGCTCCAGGAAGGAGCCCAGCATCGACCACTTTGTGAAAAAGGTCTGGTTTTTCCTTCATCCCAGCTACAAACCTAATGACCTGGTGGAGGTCAGGTAAGTCTTTACATCAGTACTGAAACTATTAAGTAATGTAAATTGCTGATCCATCTTAATCAGTGGAGGTTGTAGCTTTGGTATCACCATGATAGATATTGATTCATTTATTATCTCCCGCTTTATCCTCTATTAGGGTCGCGGTGGGGTTCCCCATGCCCATACAGGGGAGAACATCTCGGGCACTGGGCAGATAGACCTAGGACAGGGTGCCAATCCATCCCTGGGCACACACTCACTCACACAGAGAATTTTGAGAATTCAATTGACTTGATCCATGTTTTTGGACTGTGGGAGGAAACCGGAGAACCCGGAGGAAACCCACGCAGACACGGGGAGAACATGGAAACTCCACCCAGATGGGGATACAACCGGGAATCCCTAGTGCTGAGAGGCGAACGTGCCAACCACTAAGCCACCGTTCCACCCGTGATAGATATATAATTCTATAATGTTTGGCATCATTTTAGGATTTGATCTTCAGCTGATAGAGGTAAATATATTTTATTTTAATAGCCTTTATACAAGAAATCAAATTCTCTGTCTCCTTCGTTGACGCCGTGATTTCTATGCCTTTGGTTATTCTTTGGTCATTAAATTAGTAAGTAGTCAATGTGGATTTCTTCTGGGTTTTCCAGTTTCCTCCCACAGTCCAAAAATATCAATTCAAGGTTAATTGGCTGTTCTAAATTGCCCCTATATAGTTTGAGTAAGAGTGTGAGTAAGTGTGGGCCCAGCGATGGTTTAGCGCACTGTTCTGGTTGTATCTACCCAGTGCAATGTTCTCCCCTGGAACCTCCCCACTTAATCCACCCTATCAAGTGGAAGATAATGAGATGAAATGAGTCAATTAGCATGACTTTTTACTAGGGGTGAGCTGCAATATTCGCTGATTCGACGATTCGATTCGGAGAACCGTAGTCGACTATGAACCTCATAGTCGAATGTACCATTTTGACCACATGGGGGTGCCCATGGCTGCTGCTAAGCATTAGTTTTTACATGAAATGTCTTTGTTTTCGTTATATATATAGCCTTTCGTCAAATAAAACCATCCTAATTTCTGTTAATATATTTTTTGAAAAAAGTCCAGAACGGGGATCCCATTTACGGTGCTCTAGAAAAACAAGTAAAATATAAAAAAAAAATCTTTTTTAAAAACCACGCTTATAGCGCCATCTTGTGGTGGAATTTTAACTGATTCGACTATCAGTCGACTATAGGGAAAATCTGACGAATCAGATTCGACTATGAAAATCCTTAGTTGAAGACACCCCTACTTTTTACAGCTCTTTAATTTTGAAATCAAAGATGAACATTTTTAACCTGCATATTAAGTGAATAGAATTCATTAACACTCATATTTGTGTTATGCATCACATACACATCGGACCAGTTCATTTATTTTGTAAGCCACTTATTCTAATTAAATCTGTGGGGTGAAGACACCACATTCAGTGCTGAGTGAGCGAGTTGGTGAAATGCATAGCTTCAAATTGCCTGACTTGAGGAATCCCATTTTAGACACAGACAGAGAAACCTGACCACCAATTTGGTATTGAACCTAGAACTACAATGCCACAGAATTATATTTAATATAGTATCAAATGGTACAATTCACAATCTCTGTTCATATTGTTATGTTAAGATCTCTACGTTTCAGAATCATGGATGGCTATATGTTGAGATTTCTTTGCATTTTATTAATAAGCCCAGCGATAGATTGGCGCCCTGTCCTGGGTGTATCTTCCCAGTGCCCGAAACGCTGTAATATAGGATAAAGCGGAAGATAATCAATGATTGAATGAATTTTATTAATTATTTTTATTTATTTTGTGCATTATTATTTGAAGTGGGCGGCACGGTGGTTTAGTGGTTAGCACGTTCGCCTCTCAACACTAGGGATTCCCGGTTCGAATCCCAAATTGGGTGGAGTTTCCATGTTCTCCCCGTGTCCGCGTGGGTTTCCTACGGGTTCTCCGGTTTCCTCCCACACTCCAAAAACATGGATCAAGGTCAAGTGAATTCTCCAAATTGCCCCATATAGAATGTGTTAGTGTGCATGTCTTCGTGAGAGAGTGTCTGCCCAGCGATAGATTGGCGCTCTGTCCTGGGTGTATCTGCCCAGCGCTCGAAATGTTCTCCCCTGGATGGGCATGGGGAACCCCCCCACGACCCTAATAGAGGATAAAGCGGAAGATAATGGATGGATGGATTATTTGAAGTGATAAAGTAACCACTACTACATACGTACACTCACTGACCTCTTTATAGGGTTCTTGTTTATAGCCAGTTCTGCTGGGGTTTTGAAATAATTTCTTTATTTTTGATAATTTCTTTGTTGTTACAATTTGTTGTGCGGTTACACACAAGTTGTGTGAGTCAATCTCTCAAAATGTATCATGACTCATAAAACATTGCCTACAGGATGGTGACAACTGAACAGTTTTCTCACAGTTCAGCAGGGTCACTGAGATACGAACTCCAGCAGCAACCTGGAGTTCTAGGAATAATCCACCACCTACATATAAAACCTAATGTGGTGGTCCTAACTGCCATAGAACTGAGGAAGGGGAACCAACCAACAGTTAGAATTTTTGTTTATTTTAGCTTATGTGGCATAAAAACATTATATATTTTGGAAAATAATTTGTGTGGGTGGCTTAGTGGTTAGCATGTTCACCTCTCAGCGCTAGAGATTCCCGGTTCGAATCCTAATCTGGGTGAAGTTTTCATGTTCTCCCTGTGTCTGCGTGGGTTTCCTCCGGGTTCTCCGGTTTCCTCCCACAGTCCAAAAACATGGATCAGGTCAATTGAATTCCCCAAATTTCCCCTTAGAGTGTGTGTCTGTGTGAGTGAGTGTGTGCCCAGCGATAGATTGGCGCCCTGTCCTGGGTCTATCTGCCCAGCGCCCGAGACGTTCTCCCCTGGATGGGCATGGGGAACCCCACCGCGACCCTAATAGAGGATAAAGCGGAAGAGAATGAATGAATGAATGAATTTGTGTGTGTCTGTGTGTGTGTGTGTGTGTGTGTGTGTGTGTGTGTGTGCGCTCATTTGCAGTGAGCCCCCATTTCACCTGACACGACGGGGCTGGGGTGAGTTTCCAGTGCGCGTGCAGATTCACTTTAAAGACCAGCGGAACAAACGCATTGATATCATCCATAATTTAAAGGTCAGTGTTTCCTCACTTGACTGTGAAACATCTTTTATTCATCATGGATATCTGCTTTATTGCTCTCCTGTACTTTGTGCTCTCTGTCTCCCTTTCTTTCCTTTACCCTCTGTTTTTCTTCCATCATAATCACTTATTTGTTTATAGGGCTGGGGCAATGCATTGACTTCGTTGATGTAATCGATTACGAAAATACGTTGATTTGCATAACTTACGTCGACACGTCGACAAAACAGTGGCGCAGAATGAAAAGATGAATTTCTTCAGAGCCGCATGCATCTAAAGTGTGGGAGCATTTCATTATTTTGGAGAAGTTATTATATAATTAAAAACGCAATCACATTGAGTTGAGATTCATCGACTAATCGGGAAAAAAAAAGAATCGTTAGATTAATTAATAGAAAATGATCGTTAGCTGCAGCCCTATTTGTGAACAACTATTTTAAGCTTTAAAGTATTTTGATATTTTTACTTCATGTTCGGGCGGCACAGTGGCTTAGTGGTCAGCACGTTCGCCTCTCAGCGCTAGGGATTCCCGGTTCGAGTCCCCATCTGGGTGGAGTTTCCATGTTGTCTGCGTGGGTTTCCTCCGGGTTCTCCGGTTTCCTCCCACAGTCCAAAAATATGGATCAAGTCAATTGAATTCTCCAAATTGCCCATATAGAGTGTGTGTGTGTGAGTGAGTGTGTGCCCAGCGATGGATTGGCGCCCTGTCCTGGGTCTATCTGACCAGCGCCCTAGACGTTCTCCCCTGGATGGGCATGGGGAACCCCCCCGCGACCCTAATAGAGGATAAAGCGGGAGATAATGAATGAATGAATGAATGAATACTTCAAGTTCACTTCTGCAAAATGTTAACATTAAAATATTACAATATTAATTTCCTTTGAAAGCAGTTTAAATGAAAAAAACCCAAGTATAATCTCCTAATGGTTCAGAATACAGCTGCTAGATTGTTTTTTTTAAATTGTCCCATTTTCATTTCACTAAAGCTCCCAATCAGTTCATACACTGGATGCAAAGCTCTCCTTATGTTGAATAAAATAATACACTGACTACAAAATACACCAACCATCTCATTAAGATTTAGCTTTGGCTCATTTTTTTGGGGAGGGGGGGGGGTTCAGCCTGTGAACACTGTAAAGCTTCTTTGAGACAATGTACTATTGCAACGCGCACTATATTAATAAATTAACTTACTAATTAAGTAACTAGCAGTATTTGATTTTGAATGTAGAATAAGTTAAAGATGGATTGGATGCTCTCTGGCTCTGTCTGTAGACATAAACCAGATTTATTTCTTTTAAAATTCAACAGGATCTTTTTCCTCTGACTGCACAACTGATGTTTTCCTTAACTGATAACTTCATCTAATGTTCCTTGGTGTTTTGCAGCTGGACAGGACATACACTGGACTCCAGACCCTTGGAGCGGAGACGGTAAGACAGTGCTGGGGAACTTGGGCATGGGGAACCCCACCGCGACCCTAATAGAGGATAAAGCGGGATATAATGAATGAATGAATGAATGAATATATATCAAAACACAATTTGTAATCTGTCTACAAAACAATAGTTTTCATCACACCTTAAATCCTACTCCCTGATGTTTGTACAGAATGCAAGATTCATTCATTCATTATCTCCCGCTTTATCCTCTGTTAGGGTCGCAGTGGGGTTCCCCATGCCCATCCAGGGGAGAACGTCTCGGGCACTGGGCAGATACACACAGGACAGGGCGCCAATCCATCGCTGGGTACACACTCAAACACACTCTATATGGGGCAATTTGGAGAACTCACTTAACTTGATCCATGTTTTTGGACTGTGGGAGGAAACCGGAGAACCCGGAGGAAACCCACACGGACACGGGGAGAACATGGAAACTCCATCCAGATGGGGATTCGAACCTGGAATCCCCAGTGCTGAGAGGAGAACATGCTAACCACTAAGCCACCGTGGCGCCAGAATGCCAGATAATGTTTATAAAGTTATTTTGTTACTGAAAGACCGATGCAATGCTTTTTCTTTCTCTTATTGAAGGTGGTGGATGTTGAACTGCATAGAAACTCGCTAGGAGACGATTTCCTCCCCTTTCCTTCTGCTTCCTCCTCGTCTTCCTCCTCTCACCCGGCCACCGTCGCTGGCTCACTGGCCAGTCAGACTACAAACCAGAAGACCCACCGTTCTCGACGTGCCTCCTCCCCCTCCCAGCTCTCTCCTGACTCCATCTCAGAGAAAGGTAGCACGACCCAGGTCTTATCAGTAGGGGATCTTAATAAACAGCAGAAATGTTTAAACTAATGATGACTTATTGACAATGTTGGCTTGATTCTATGTGATGCTTTGTCATTACTGCTAATTATGATATATACTGTATTAATATTTAGTGTGTTACATGGTTGTTTGAAATGTGTACACTAGGGGTGTCTTCAACTAAAGATTTTCATAGTCGAATCTGATTCCTCAGATTTTCCCTATAGTCGACTCGAATAAGTTAAGATTTCACCACAAGATGGCGCTATAAGTGTAGTTTTTAAAAAAGATTTTTTAAAATATATTTTACTTGTTTTTCTAACAAAAGAAAACCTTTTTTTTGTTGTTTTTCTTTTTTCTTTTTTTTCTAGAAATTAGAATGATTTTATTTGACAAAAGGCTATATATATAACGAAAACAAAGACATTTCATGTAAAAACTAATGCTTAGCAGCAGCCATGGGCACCCCCATGTGGTCAAAATGGTACATTCGACTATGAGGTTCATAGTCGACTACGGTTCTCCGAATCGAATCGTCAAATTAGCGAATATTGCAGCTCACCCCTAGTGTACACAGTGGAACCCGGAATGCCTTAGAAACTGCTTACCTACCTACACCTGTCAAACACTCTTTAAGGTCTTGTCAATCACCTTCCAAAACCTGGAGCCATCTGGAACATGTTATAAACAGACAAGTGACACCATAGTGATCATCTGGAATGACTTAATAAGCACTAAATAACATCTTAGTAACAGAATCATCAATCAGAATCGAAATACTTTATTAATTCCAGGTGAAAATTGCAGTTTTTACAGATGCTCCATTAGTCCTGTTTATATATACAAAAGAAGAAATAAAAATAACTATAAGTGCAGTAAAATTAAACTAAAATTAATGAAAATACTTAATAAAGTACAAGTAAAGTGGCATAGTAAAAGCAAGTGAAAGTGAAGTGGCATGTGTACGTGTATAAGGCATTCCAGGTGGTTACTGACACATCACAAACCACCTGAAATCCATCCATCCATTATCTTTCGCTTTATCCTCTATCAGGGTCCCCATGCCCATCCAGGGGAGAACGTCTCGGGCGCTGGCTAAATATACCCAGACAGGGTGCCAATCTATCGCTGGGCACACACTCACTCACTTAGACACACTCTATATGGGGTAATTTGGAGAATTCAATTGACTTGGTCCATGTTTTTGGACTGTGGGAGGAAACCGGAGAACCCGGAGGAAACCCACGTGGACACGGGGAGAACATGGAAACTCCACCCAGATTGGGATTCAAACCGGGAATCCCTAGCGCTGAGAGGAGAACATGCTAACCACTAAGCCACCGTGCCGCCCCCACCTGAAATCACCTCCTGAAACTTAGTGACCACCTTGCATGCCCTAGCCTACTGACCATCTAGTAAACAAACTGGTTCTTTAAATGTATGAGGATACACCTAAAGAAACCTTCATTAAATTCCCTTCTACATTGGCGTTTCCCTTTAAAGGCTATCACAGGAGTTTTCCACAGGGCCTCTGTGTTGTCTCTGCAGTAGTTTTTGCCTATTCATCCAGAAGTTCAATATCAAGGTCAGACACAAAAGACTGACCCACTCTCTGTTCTAGTTTATTCTGAAGGTATTCACAGCATGATTCAGGGCGCTGTGTGGGTCACTTCAGTTCTAGCACACCAGTACCAACCACGCCTTAATGGACCTTGCTTTATGCACTGTTATTGAGGAACAGAAAGGGTTTTCCTATTCATTCATTCATTCATTCATTCATTCATTAATTATCTTCAACTTTATCTTATATTAGGGTCACGGGGGGTTCCTCATGCCCATCCAGGGGAGAACGTTTCGGGCACTGGGCAGATACACCCAGGACAGGGCGCCAATCTCAACCCGAGACGTTCTTGCACCATATAGAGTGTGTCTGTGTGAGTGAGTGTGTGCCCAGCGATGGATTGGCGCCCTGTCCTGGGTGTATCTGCCCAGCGCCCGAGGCGTTCTCCCCTAGATGGGTATGGGAACCCCACCGCGACCCTAATAGAGGATAAAGCGGGAGATAATGAATGAATGAATGAATGACTTTAACTGTAAAAAAAATAGCTTAAAGGCTTACACAGGTTACCTTGTTGGACTCTGGGTTTGAACCCATCCATCCATCCATTATCTTCCACTTTATCCTCTATTAGGGTCACGGGGGGTTCCTCATGCCCATCCAGGGGAGAACGTTTCGGCGCTGGGCAGATACACTCAGGACAGGGCGCCAATCTATCGCTGGGCACACACTCACTCACACACACACACACTCTATATGGGGCAATTTGGAGAATTCAATTGACCTCGATCCATGTTTTTGGACTGTGGGAGGAAACCGGAGAACCCGTAGGAAACCCACGGGGAGAACATGGAAACTCAAAAAGATTGGGATTCGAACCGGGAATCCCTGAGAGGCGAACGTGCTAACCACTAAGCCACCGTGCCGCCAGGGTTTTTCTATTCCACGTTTTTCTAAATACATGGCTTAGTGCTTAATGTTACTCTGTAGTTCCAATGGGACTGAATAAAACACCTGAATTCACTAATTATGAGATGTTTTATATGTTCTTGTCAGTCTAGTGGGGATCTTCTAGGCAACCGCATACCAATACCATTTAAACCAGCTATATTTCCCTAAGCATCTGCCTACTGATACCATAGGAACCATCTGAAACCCACTAACAACCACCTAGTTTCTCTAATCAACGGTCTACTGACACTATAGCAACCATCTATTTTCAGCTGGTAATGTGAACGAATGATGCACAGTCTCATGCAAATTTGACTTCAAGTTCAAGTAATTTATTTATATAGCGCTTTTTACAACAGTACATTGTCACAAAGCAGCTTTACAGAATGAAAAGCCTTTAGACCCCCAAAGAGCAAGCCGAAGCGACAGTGGCAAGAAAAAACTCCCTTTTATGTTGTTATTTAAGGAAGAAACCTTGGGAGGACCAAGACTCAGTGGGGGACTCCTCCTCCTTGAGCGGCCGGGCAGCAACAACAGTGTAGGACAGCCATGTACAGATAGTAAACAAATGGAAAAACTAACAACTGGAAAACTATATGTGAGTCCATTAGGGGGCGTCCTGCAGGACCGCCTTGTCAGGTTCCATCCAGTATTCGTCAGCAATACTTCAGTCTTTCTGCCTGAGAGTTTGATTGTTTTATAATACCGATGTGTTCATATACCCTGTAAATAGTTCTAGCATATAAATAATGTTTACTGAACCTAACCTATGGGGCAGTCTTATGCTTGTGTTGCAAGCCCTGTGACCTGAAGGTCCTTATTTTGCTTCCTGCTCCCACCAGGTACTATGGCTCAAGTGCCCTTGGACAAGGCACCTAACCCCAATTGCTCCCTAGGCACAATATAAGGCTGCCCATCGCTCCGGGCACATGTTCTTGTTTCACTCAGTGTGTGTATATATGTGTGTGTGTGTGTGTGGGTTTCACTGCACGGATAGGTTAAAGGTGGAAGCATAGTGGGTAAAAGAGATAACTTTATACTTTAAAATAAACAGTTTATTAAAATGCTGTTTTCATGTGAAAAACTTTCCAGTAAACTTCTTGCATTACTAACATATCCATAGTATTTATTACTAGTATATTAATACTATATTGATCTCCATTTCTTGTGGTATTAAAATATTACCAAACAAAGAGGCCAACAACAACATTAATAACTTCATAACAGTATAATAATTCAGTCCAGTATTATTTGTATGATCATTTATTAAATGCTGTATTATAAAGTTAAATATCCCAGTGCAATAAGAAAATTACTAACATACATCCATCCATTATCTTTCGCTTCATCCTCTATTAGGGTCGGGGGGGGGGGGGGGGGGGGGGGGGGGGGGGGTTCCGCATCCAGTGGAGAACGTTTCGGGCGCTGGGCAGATACACCCAGATACTATCGCTGGGCACACACTCACTCACACAAACACACTCTATATGTGGCAATTTGGAGAACTCAATTGACTTGATCCATGTTTTTGGACTGTGGGAGGAAACCGGAGAACCTGGAGGAAACCCACACAGACACGTAGAGAACATGGAAACTCCACCCAGATGGGGATTCGAACCGGGAATCCCTAGCGCTGAGAGGAGAACATACTAACCACTAAGCCACCGTGCCGTCCTATCAACATATAGTACCAGTCAAAAAGTACTTTTTGTTCCACTTATTGTCCATTTTATCGGTTCCACTCCCTGTATAGATGGACTTTTAGTTTAAACATTACAAACTGTAATTCATTTGTTTGTGGTCTACAGTACACCCTGTGTTTGTCCCCTTTACTCTGTTATACACTGCTTTAAGTAAGGTACCCCTCATCTTACTCTTCGTTCTTTTTTTTCGACATGCCAGGGGTAAAACTGGAGTCGATAAGGCAGTCATGTGCTGAACGACCTGGGGCACAGACCAAAGGGGTGGAAAAAAGTTCCCATGGCAGCTCTGCATTTCAGCCAATCACAGCCAGCTGCAAGATCATGCCGCAGGGACAGATACCCAGTCCTACCGAGTCACCTGGAAAGTCTTTTCAGCCAATCACCATGAGCTGCAAGATTGTTTCTGGTAAGACGCATATATTTAAGTTACAAAATGATGAACAGTTCTTTCTGATATCCGTTTAAATAAGAATACATGGGTAAAGTAATTCCTTAGTTAATTATAAGCAGTAAATTGCTACATTAAAGTATCCTTATGATATATCCATCCACCCATTATCTTCCGCTTTATCCTCTACTAGAGTCGAGGGGTGGTTCCCCATGCCCATCCAGGGAGAACGTTTCGGGCACTGGGCAGATACACCCAGGAAAGGGTGCCAATCTATCGCTGGGCACACACTCACTCACACAGAGACACTCTATATGAGGCAATTTGGAGAACTCAATTGACTTGACCCATATTTTTGGACTGTGGGAGGAAACCGGAGAACCCGGAGGAAACCCATGCAAATACGGGGAGAACATGGAAACTCCACCCAGATTGGGATTCGAACCGGGAATCCCTAGCGCTGAGAGGCGAAATGCTAACCACTAAGCCACCGTGTCGCCCTCATATGATACATCATATCAGAGAAATAAAATGTTATAATATGTTTAAATATGTGTATATTGTATGCGCTCTTTTTATCATAAAACCGCCAGATTATTACAAAAGGGAGTAATACAAGCTTTAATTTTTATCGCTAAGCCTTAATTTAAGTATTAACCATGTACTAAAAATTGTATTAATTGTAGAGTATTAGTAAGAGTATTAATTGAGTATTAATTGTGAATTTTTTACCTTTCAAAAACACAAAATCTCAAACATAAATCAGAACTCTATTTAGTCTGAATTAATTTGGTGTCTTGTTTTCAGGTTCACCTATTTCCACTCCTAGCCATTCTCCATTATCACGAACACCGACATCCACTCCAGTGCACATGAAGACGGGCTCATCTGGCATCAGCAACCCTTACATGATTGACAAACCAGGTCAGTTAATCAGCAGAACCACACCCACTGACACCGCTGCAGTACATCAGTGTTGTTTAGAAGTGTCTTCAACTAAGGATTTTCATAGTCGAATCTGATTCGTCAGATTTTCCCTATAGTCGACTGAAAGTCGAATCTGTTAAAATTTCACCACAAGATGGCGCTATAAGCGTGGTTTTTAAAATATATATATTTTTATATTTTACTTGTTTTTCTAGAGCACCGTAAATGGGATCCCCGTTCTGGACTTTTTTCCACTTCAAAGAAAAAACCTAAAACACTCAGATCAAGGCTATATATATAACGAAAACAAAGACATTTCATGTAAAAACTAATGCTTAGCAGCAGCCATGCGCTCCCCCATGTGGTCAAAATGGTACATTCGGCTATGAGGTTCATAGTCGACTACGGTTCTCCGAATTGAATCGTCGAATCAGCGAATATTGCAGCTCACCCCTAGTGTTGTTTGTCTTAAAAAGTATTTCATCATTACAAAACCCCCATCTTCAAAAAAGGGGGATTGGGACTTTTTCTATAAAGGTGATACAAGCTAAAATCACATAAGTTTGTCACACCTTCACATCTCACTCCTTTTTTAGAGATCATGATGTGTTGTATGGGGGTGGCTTAGTGGTTAGCATGTTCTCCTCTCACCACTAGGGATTCCCGGTTTGAATCCCAATCTGGGTGGAGTTTCCATGTTCTCCCTGTGTCCGTGTGGGTTTCAACCGGGTTCTCTGGTTTCCTTCCACAGTCCAAAAACATGGATCAAGTTCAATTGAGTTCTCCAAATTGCCCCATATAGAGTGTGTCTGTGTGAGTGAGTGTGTGCCCAGCGATAGATTGGCGCCCTGTTCTGGGTGTATCTGCCCAGCGCCCGAAACTTTCTCCCCTGGATGGGCATGGGGAACCCCCCCCCGCAACCATAGTAGAGGGTAAAGCAGAAGATAATGGATGGATGGATGTGTTGCATGTGAGTTGGCATAACGGCCTCTTTGCACCAGCCTTGATGTGAGGGTTCAGCAATACAGGACTGTGTGTGTTTGTCTGCCCATCTCATTCTTCTCCAAAGGATTTTTTGGGTTTGGGTTATTGAGTTCCTGATTCTGTGTGTCATTTTGATATTTATATGAAAAGCAAAAGTCAAAAAAAAAAAATTTTTACTCATGAAATCCATATTGGATGACCTTTGGATAAACATACCAGTTTATATTCTCTTGTGATAAAGATGATCTTCTTCTAGATATACTGATGATTCTGGTTTTCCCAAAATTAGCTGTATATCATGTGGTGTAGAGATAGCCGACCCTTAATGTGAATGTGTCTGCTTTGGATGGACCTGCTACCTGTAAACGCAGTTGAGATACGCAGTATTTATTATATATATATATATATATATATATATATATATATATATATATATATATATTATTAGCATTATTATTATTATTATTAGCATTATTATGTTACCGTTGTCCGTTTTCCCCCGGAAGGAGGGTGGCTAACGCGGAGTTGCTGCGTTCAGCCACTCGCGCCTAGTGAGCGCTCCCGGGTACCGACCACGCGGGGGAAAATGCGTGCGTGGGTCCACGGCGAACGCTCCCACGGAATACGACCCACGCGGAGAAGGTGCGCAGCGCCGCACCGTGGTTGTACGCGGAAGGAGAGTCCAAACACCGGGATAAAATCCAAAATGTATAATTTAATAAAAATTGGTGATGGGACACCAACAGAAAGGGGGAACAAACGAAACAAAGTAACATCGGGTATATAACCACAAAATAAAGACGTGCACCAAAGGGAAGGAAAACTCAGAATAAATACAAAAAGAACTAAACACGTGAACAAAACCAACCAATCACCCAACGAAGACAATTACGGAGGAAACGAGGGACAGGTGCCACAGGCACCTGTGACATATTATTATTATCATTAGCATTATTAATATTATTATCATTAGCATTATTAATATTACTACTAGTAGTTAGTTATTGCTATTATTTCTATAGTTATTATGTTATTATTATTATTATCATTACAGTTACTACTTAATTCGCATTTACATTGCCTTTCATTGTCACTACAAAATCATAGTATTTAAACTTTTTTTACTGTAAATTCCAATACATCACACTGCATTTCACTTTCTTGTTTTATGTTTAAATGTCATAAATGTCTGTAACCGCGGGAAAGTGAGGAACGTAATTTCGAGTACTTTGTATGTAGAGAACATGTGAAGGAATCGACAATAAAGCCGACTTTGACTTTTGACTTTTTTGACTTTTGAGATGGGCTTCAGTAGCACTGCAACCCTTTAGCAAATTATAAACTGAACAAACTGTCAAATGAGGCTTTTTTATTCAGACTTTTATGTTTTTTTCTTATTTATCACGGGTAACAGGTTTATTTTTCAGGGAAATTAAAATTGTGTATTTTGACAAGTTCCCTTATAATAAAAATAAAATAAACCAATGCTATTACAGTGAGAAGTGCTTATATTATTAATGATGAGGCAAACTAAAATCGTTTAAGGGTCTTTCTCTGCATGAGTTGACATTAAACCACCCATGACTAAATTGCAATTGCTTAATGGATTGTGTTGTTCTTCTCAGGCAGTCCATCGGCTAAACAAAGTGCTGCTGCACAGGCTGCACGCTCACCTGCCCCCAAAGTCCATACCAGTGGTTTTCTTTCATCTGGAGTCAAGGTATGACTGTAAAAGAAGGATTTGTTGACTATCATCATGTATTAAGTATATGATTCATACAAATTTGTCCAGAAATGTAATTTTCTTTTTTTTCTCACCATTTTATAATTTATTCATCACATATGATTGGTATATAGAAATTTGAAATCCAGGTACAGGAGGGCAGCATGGGCTATATTGGTTACTGTACATGTCTCACAGCAAAAAGACCCTGTGTTTATAAGTTTTACTTTATATGGAATGTGAGGGTCCTTTCTGTGTGGAGTTTGCATGATTTTATTGTGCGTAGGGAATGAATATATGAAGCCTGAACTCCCCATTGTGGGACAAATAAATATTTATATATTTATAAATATTTATCTTATCTTAAAATGGGCGGCACGGTGGCTTAGTGGTTAGCACGTTCGCCTCTCAGCGCTAGGGATTCCCGGTTGGAATCCCCATCTGGGTGGAGTTTCCAAGTTCTCCCCGTGTCCGCGTGGGTTTCCTCCGGGTTCTCCGGTTTCCTCCCACAGTCCAAAAACATGGATCAAGTTAATTGAGTTCTCTAAATTGCCCCATATAGAGTGTGTTTGAGTGTGTGAGTGTGTACCCAGCGAGGGATTGGCGCCCTGTCCTGGGTGTATCTGCCCAGCGCCCGAGATGTTCTCCCCTGGATGGGCATGGGGAACCCCACCGCGACCCTAATAGAGGATAAAGCGGGAGATGATGAATGAATGAATATCTTAAAATGTGTGCAGGTTTATTTATGTATATAGCAGTACACTGTATTAAAGCAACCTTACAAATTTCTAAGCTTTACACTTAAACAACAGAGTGACAGTGGCAAGGAAAAACTCCCTAGTATTTGTTTTTCATAGGTTGTAACCATGGGAGGACCAAGACTCAGTCCTATTTTAGTGAACAGACTGAATTTTTGGTTTTATTTGTGTACAGTGGTGGTACAGCCCAACTGTACACTGCCCCCATCAGCTGTGTCTTATTTTTAGTATTGTTACTCACTGTATTTTATTGGTTTTCCGCTGTTTTTAGCACCATGAGCGTAGACAAAAAAATGTCCCACCTATATCTAGGTTAGGCTCAGAGGGTATTGCAGTGTTTTATGTCCCAAGATGCTATAGGCTATTTTCAAACACAAAGGTATTAATAGTTCCTGCCAAGCTACACTGTGCTGTCTTCGGCAGCTGTAGGTGTGAACGAGAAAGCGTATTAGTGTGTGAGTTCGTTAAATGGGACATCTATCTGTGGCCTGATACTCCCCCTCATTCTCACTGTTCACTTTATAGAAGCTTCAGAATGCAGACAAATAGATCCATGTACCTTTTGTGTCTCATCTTATATTTATTCATTCATTATCTCCCGCTTTATCCTCTATTAGGGTCGCGGTGGGGTTCCCCATGCCCATCCAGGGGAGAACGTCTCGGGCGCTGGGCAGATAGACTCAGGACAGGGCGCCAATCCATCGCTGGGCACACACTCACTCACACAGACACACTCTATATGGGGCAATTTGGAGAATTCAGTTGACTTGATCCATGTTTTTGGACTGTGGGAGGAAACCGGAGAACCCGGAGGAAACCCACGCGGACATGGGGAGAACATGGAAACTCCACCCAGATGGGGATTCGAACTGGGACAGCTAAATTAATTAACATTAAAATAATAACGTTCAATATTCACTCTGATTTTTGCATATTTGTTTACATTCTACAGCCATTTTCCATTTTCTAGCTTAAGTGTTTTACTCCATACAAGGTTATGTTCAAGGTCTCATATCTGCTTACTTAAAGAGTACTTGTTCTAGCTTAGCATTGTCACATATTTGATTTGTAGCATTATGTTTTTTCAGTATAAACTGGTTTCTGCTGACTTGTAATGTGACCAGTTCATGTGCACTAAGATATAATAGAGTGTAGTATGATTTATTGCAGAGCTGTACTATAGATACAAAAAAAACTGCTTATAGGTTCATATAATACAATCTTTTTTATGGCCCACTTGATTGATGCTGATTATATTTCTTCCTACGGGCGGAAGGATGGCTTAGTGGTTAGCACGTTCGCCTCTCAGCGCTAGGGATTCCCGGTTCGAATCCCCATCTGGGTGGAGTTTCCATGTTCTTCCCGTGTCTGCGTGGGTTTCCTCCGGGTTCTCCGGTTTCCTCCCACACTCCAAAAACATGGATCAAGTCAATTGAATTCTCAAAATTGCCCCATATAGAGTGTGTCTGTGTGAGTGAGTGTGTGCCCAGCGATGGATTGGCGCCCTGTCCTGGGTGTATCTGCCCAGCGCCCGAGACGTTCTCCCCTGGATGGGCATGGGGACCCCCACCGCGACCCTTATAGAGGATAAAGCGGGAGATAATGAATGAATGAATGAATAAAGAACAGAGAACCAACAAATGACTAACAAAAAAAGAAAAAAGTCTATAATTGTAAAACTACAAAGTCTATCTATATGGTAAGTGGAGTGGAGAAAATAGAGCAAGAAGGCGGTGTGTCCAAACTTTTTACTTGTACTGTATAACACGTAATGTGTAACAATTCAGTGATGTTTTTAAGTTCTAGGGGTGTATCTGCCCAGCGCCCGAGGCGTTCTCCCCTGGATGGGCATGGGGAACCCCACCGCGACCCTAATAGAGGAAAAAGCGGGAGATAATGAATGAATATATTTCTTCCTACTGAATATAGTTGAATGTGGGGGGTTGAGGAGGTTGAGTGTATTATGGCAGAGCAGCTTGACTCTTTCAGTGTAAAGCAGTTAGGGCAGCTGCTGACTAATTATTAATAAATCAGCATTTTGTTCTCTTTCTTCTGAACTTGTATTATTTATCAACTTGTTGTAGGTGCTCATTAAACAAGAGCCGGGAGAGGTGACAACTCAGCCTGTTCCACCGCAGCAGGTTGGACCTGCAGCAGCAGCTACAGCAGCATCTCAGCAGCAGTATGTCACCGTGAAGGGGGGTCACATGATTGCTGTATCACCACAGAAGAGTGGGCTTGGAGGGGGAGGTGCAACTGCACCCACTAAGGTAAGAGTTTAAGCTGCCCTAATCAGGCACAGTAACCATTCCAATCTTTGATATGTAATTATATGAATGACCGTATTTACTCTTCTCGCCATATACACCTATTTCTGTGTAAACCTGTGGTAAATAGGTTTGCTCATTGTATAAAGACTTATAAACATTCAGCAATGATTTCATGGAGGTGTGTTAGGGTTTTTTAGTGTTTACCAATTGAATTATTTCAATACACTAAACCATTGCAGAATATGTATTGAAATACACAACATGAAATGTTACATTACATAATGTTTATGTACTTATGTATTTACATTTACATTTACATTTAGTCATTTAGCAGACGCTTTTATCCAAAGTGACTTACAAATGAGAACACCACAAGTCAGAAGCCATGGAGAAAACCAACTACTGTATATTTACTACATATGTAACATCATTTATTTATTTATTTTTCCCTTCTCCTGGTGTTAAGATGATTAAAGCTTTCTGATTTGGATCGTAACTTCACCTCCTTTGTCTTTATTGTTATTTTTAGTTAGTCTACTTCAATATGATCTGTCTAATATGATCTGAAAGGGCGTGGTAGCTCAGTGGTCAGGGCAATGGGTTATCAATCTGAAGGTTGGGGGTTCAAATCCCAGGTCCACTGAAGTTACCAGTGTGGGTCCTTGAGCAAGACCCTTAACCCTCATTGCTCCAGGGATGTTGTGATTAACCCTGTGCTCACCTTGTAAGTCGCTTTGGATAAAAGCGTCCAATAAATGACCAAATGTAAATGTATATCATATTTTGCTATGTAACATATTGTAGGACCGATGCTCAAATGACAGACTAAATGCTAGTACAACAAATTGTAACACTTTGTAACAATTGTTTTGCAAAATGCTTATAAGGCTAATTGTAATAACATGTAAACAGCTTGTTTTTCTAACAGTTTAAATCATGATGGGGTTTTTTTTTATGTTACATTACATTACGTTTGCTGACACTTTTACCCAAAATGCCTTTCCTTTACATTTAGTCATTTCGCAAATGCTTTTATCCAAAGCGACTTCCAAATACATTTATCCCAACTTGATTGGAGTACAGGCATTGAAACTGTATCCCTGGAGCAATGATGGTTGAGGGTTTAGTCTAATACACTAATCCCTAAGCTACAATGCCATCAAATGCTATTCTACAATTTAAAATCGATTTTAATATCCATCCATTATCTTCCACTTTATCCTATATTAGGGTTCCCATTGCCCATCCAGGGGAGAACGTTTCGGGTGCTGGGCACCTTTTTAAGATTGGCTGACTCTTTTAAAAAACATTTAAAGACTTATCTGTTTAAACAGGCATTTGGGCAAATGGGCTAGCCAGTAGTCTTGGTTGTTGTGTTTTTATGTTTTATGTTGTGTAAATTGTGCTTTTATTGTGTTTATTCTCTTTTATTTTTTATGTTTTTCCTTTTGGCCTGTTTGGCCCGTGCCTAAGAAAAGTGCTATATAAATAAAGTTTACTTACTTACTTACTGGGCAGATACACCCATGACGACAATCTATCACTGGGCACACACTCACTCACACAGACACACTCTATATGGGCCAATTTGGAGAACTCAATTGACTTGATCCATGTTTTTGGACTGTGGGAGGAAACCGGAGGAAACCCACATGGACACGGGGAGAACATGGAAGCTCCACCCAGATCTCACCCTAATGCTGAGAGGCGGACGTGCTAACCACTAAGCCACCCATCGATTTTAATAGACAGCTAAAAAGTAAAAAAAAAAAAAAATGTTTGTTCTAAGATTCCTTACTTTCTTTTATTTGTAGATGGTGGGCATCCCTGTTGGTCCTGGACAGTCTTCTGTAAAACAGGTTGCCATCAGTAGCGGCCAAATTCTGGTTGCTAAGTCCAACCCTGCCATCTCGAAGGTTCAGAAGCAGGTCGTGGCTCAGGGTGTTGCAAAGGCTCTTGTCAGTGGAAGTGGGGCCAGTCTTGCGGGTGGAGTCTCAGTGCAGCAGACAGGAACCAAATCCACTGGAGGGTCCAGTGGAAAGAGTGGAGGTCAGTATTTTTTTTTATTTTATTTTTTTTAAAGATTTTCCCCAGGACAGGGCGCCAATCCATCGCTGGGCACACACTCACTCACACAAACACACTATATATGGGGCAATTTGGAGAACTCAGTTGACTTGATCCATGTTTTTTTGACTGTGGGAGGAAACTGGAGAACCCGGAGGAAACCCACGCGGACACGGGTTTGGACACACCGCCTTCTTGCTCTATTTTCTCCACTTACCATATAGATAGACTTTGTAGTTTTACAATTATGGACTTTTTTCTTTTTTTGTTAGTCATTTGTTGGTTCTCTGTTCTTTATTCATTCATTCATTCATTATCTCCCGCTTTATCCTCTATAAGGGTCAAGCTGGGGTTCCCCATGCCCATCAAGGGGAGAACGTTTCGGGCGCTGGGCAGATAGACCCAGGACAGGGCGCCAATCCATCGCTGGGCACACACTCACTCACACAGACACACTCTATATGGTGCAATTTAGAGAATTCAATTGACTTGATCCATGTTTTTGGACTGTGGGAGGAAACCGGAGAACCCGGAGGAAACCCACGCAGACACGGGGAGAACATGGAAACTCCACCCAGATTGGGGATTCAAACCGGGAATCCCTAATGCTGAGATGCGAACGTGCAAACCACTAAGCCCCAATTCTCTTTCCAGCTTTATAAATTTAAACATTTTTGGTTTCTCTAAGACGGTTATCTGAATGTGTTTAGGAGAAAGATTGTTCTGTCTGGTGGCAATTATAGCTATTGTGTGCCAGCCCTCGCTCTCGTACACCACGGTAGTCACCCTCCCTTTTTCAATTAGGTTCTTTCAACTCCTGCACAGGCTCACAGACCATCAGCAAAATAGCTGGCAGGGTATTCAATTACCTCGCTCACTTCCTCGACTCCGCCTCCATTCACAAGCCAGCGTCCAGAGGCGTAATCACTAAGCCTTTCATCTTGGGCTTTGGGAAATGAAATTTTCTAAAATTACTGAATAAGAAATGAAGAAAAAACTGAACAGAAGTATTCAGCCCTAGTTTTAACTGATACAACGCTAATGATTATCTATTTAATTAAAAACAAGGCTACATTTTTTTATAAAATAAAATTTCAGTATGATGTTGCAATAATGCTTTTTTATTCCTGATTTCTTTATATATATATTTTTCAACATCTGTGTTTTCAGTGATGACGACTCTGCAGCTGCCAGTAAATAACTTGGCTAACTTGGCCAGCCTGCCTCCAGGTACGAAGCTTTACCTGACCACAAACAGCAAGAATCCCTCAGGCAAAGGAAAACTGCTGCTAATCCCGCAGGGAGCCATACTGAGAGCCTCAAATAGTGCAGGTCAGAGCACGTCTCACTCAGAATCCACACACACCCCCACACTCATGCTTTAAGTGCTTTTACTCTGATGTACTCTTTGCCCCATGTCTACTTTCTCAGGCTTGTGTGATTGTTCTGTGGTATTTTAGGCTGCAGTTATGTGGCATCAAGGGCACTGTGGGGTAAATACTGCTGTTTAACAAAAAGGATTAGAGAACTATCTCACTTGACATTGGCTTTTTACCGGGATGTTTAAGAACAACGTGCATATACTCATTTAAAAAAACATACAGTCTTATAGGCAAAAGTTTGGCACCCTATTTAAAGTCTGAGTTGATAGTAGATATATAATTACAGTTTAGACATGAAGTTATTTATTTATTTTAGGGGTGTCTTCAACTTAAGATTTTCATAGTCGAATCTGATTCATCAGATTTTCCCTATAGTCGACTGATTGTCGAATCAGTTAAAATTTCACCACAAGATGGCGCGGGTGAGTCAGACATGAGTGTAACTGTCAGAAAAAAGACACATAAATGTTAATATTTGTTTTATTCGATGCCCGATTAATGTGTAGCCTATTGTTAAAGCGCACACATCATTTAAAAAAAATATTAACAGAAATTAGGATGTTTTTATTTGACAAAAGTAGGGATGTATTCAACAAAGGATTTTCATAGTCGAATCTGATTTGTCAGATTTTCCCTATAGTCGACTGATAGTCGAATCAGTTAAAATTTCACCACAAGATGGCGCTATAAGCGTGGTTTTTAAAAAAGATTTTTTAAAAATATTTTACTTGTTGTTCTAGAGCACCGTAAATGGGATCCCCGTTCTGGACTTTTTTCCACTTCAAAGGAAAAACCTAAAAAAAAACGAAAAAACTAAAAATTAGGATGATTTTATTTGACAAAAGGCTATATATATAACGAAAACAAAGACATTTCATGTAAAAACTAATGCTTAGCAGCAGCCATGGGCACCCCCATGTGGTCAAAATGGTACATTCGACTATGAGGTTCATAGTCGACTACGGTTCTCCGAATCGAATCGTCGAATCAGCGAATATTGCAGCTCACCCCTAATTTATTTCCATCCATTCTATTATCTTCCGCTTTATCCTCTATTATGGTCATGGGGGGTGGTTGCACATGCCCATCCAGGGGAGAACATCTCGAGCGCTGGGCAGACACACCCAGGACAGGGCGCCAATCCATCGCTGGGCACACACACACTCACTCACACAGACACACTGTATATGGGGCAGTTTGGAGAATTCAATTGACTTGTTGTTGCTGTTGGATGTTTTTGGCCTGTGGAAGGAAACCGGAGAACCCGGAGGAAACCCACGCGGACACGGGGAGAACATGGAAACTCTAGAGGCGAACGTGCTAAGCACCAAGCCACCGTGCCGCCCTATTTATTTATTTATTTATTTAAATACATACATTTACATATACATCTTTTACTTTCTAGGTCACCAGTCTCAAAGTTCTTCATCTGGCTCAGCTCAGTCATCCAGCAGCAGTTCTGGATCCAGTGGCTTGTCCTGTACCTCCTACATACTTAAACAGACCTCACAGGTGTGTGAATGTGCATACATGTGAAAAAGTGCACGAGAGTATGTGTGCATGGGAGCGGATGTATGTTTGATCGCATGCACAGGTTGATGTATAATATTGTTTATAACCTGTCTATACATTCATATTTGAAGACTTCATCTAATTGTGGGGATTGAAATCTGGTTCCCACAATGTAAATTATTCAGTTTTAAAGTAACTAAAGTAGTGGTTAAGGCTTGGGTTAGTCCCGACTAATTGAATAGACATCTATGTAAAGTTCTTTAAGTGCAAAAAAATGTGTGACTGACCGATCAGTTACTACAATCACACACGTGATTTTTTTTGCATTTTTGCATTTTTTACACCTAAGGTGTGTCTCAAAATCTATAAGCTGTCTCACTGCTTACCTGTCTATCTAGACAGCTGTCTTTGTGGAGAGGATCCTTACTACATTCTTTTCATTCATTCATTATCTCCCGCTTTATCCTCTATTAGGGTCGCAGGGGGGGTTCCCCATGCCCATCCAGGGGAGAACGTTTTGGGCGCTGGGCAGATACACCCAGGACAGGGCGCCAATCCATCGCTGGGCAGACACTCACTCACACAGACACGCACGCATACACGCTCTATATGGGGCAATTTGGAGAACTCAATTGACTTGATCCATGTTTTTGGACTGTGGGAGGAAACCGGAGAACCCGGAGGAAACCCACACGGACACGGGGAGAACATGGAAACTCCACCCAGATGGGGATTCGAACCGGGAATCCCTAGCGCTGAGAGGCGAACATGCTAACCACTAAGCCACCGTGTCGCCTACTACATTCTTATTTAATCAAACTGATTATTTAGATTCTCTGTCTAGACAGCGATTCCCTCACAGCACTGAAACCATTCATTCATTCATTCATTCATTCATTCATTATCTTTCGCTTACTCCTCTGCTAGGGTTGTGGGGGGGGTTCCCCATGTCCATCAAGGGGAGAACGTTTCGGGCGCTGGGCAGTTACACCCAGGACATGGCGCCAATCTATCATTGGCGCCATGCATACACACACAAACACACTCTATATGGGGGCAGTTTGGAGCATTCCATGTTTTTGGACTGTGGGAAGAAACCAGAGAACCCGGAGGGAACCCACGCATACACAGGGAGAATACCTGAATCCCTATCGCTGAGAGGTGAACGTGCTAACTACTATGCCCCCATGCTGTCCCCAATGTAACCAGGAGTGAACGAGTGAACTAACCGCTTTGGCATTGGTTCATTAAAATGAAGAGACTAAGCACAAGCAGTCAACACACAATTTGAAGTAAACCCCTTAAATGGCGACGGAATGCTTAAGCAGTTACTTTTGTGAAATGAAAACAAGTTAATAATGGAAATTTTAATTTTAGCTCTGCTTGGTCCTCCGCTTTGGTTAGAAAAGCTGCTCCACAGTGTTTTGAGATAAAGCCTAACCGATAATCAATAGTGTAAGTGAACTGCTGCCTTAAAATCAATGTAGTTTTTAATCAGCAGATTAAGATATTTTGATGGTTAGTATTTTGAGATTTCTTCATTCTTCATTGAAATTTACATTTGGTGATTTTAAAATGTTGTCTGTAGACAGCACACTAGGTTTTTAGACACAGGTTTCGTGTATGTACCGATATCAGACCCCAGATGTTGTCCTTCACCTCCTTACCGTTGACGTTTCTATCATACAGGGCATGTTTCTGGTTGGTCAGCCGGGGGGTTTAGGTAAAACCGGCTCCGGTGGCTCTTCAAGTCAAGCTGCATCTGGCGCTGCGTCTGTTGCCCAACAGGCCATTCGCGTCACGGCAGGGCAGAAAGCTGCCATTCTGGCTCAGGTACGAACAATTTTAACATTTAAATATATGCTAAATAGTAATAAATGGTTTGGAAATGAGTTTTTCTTTAAGTAAGTTTGAACACCCTTAAATTTTAAATAGATGAGGATCCGCCTTTTCCAGTCTGATAAATTTCAACAACTCTTTTTCTGAGAAAGTGACACCTTCAGACATTTGTTCATGCTGTGATCACACTTTCAGAAATAATTGTAGTGAGAATGAGACTTTGACAGAGCACTGTTCTTTAAATAAAATACAGCGCTCACTTAAAACTAATTGTTATGATTTAAAAACAGTCCTATTTTGCCTTCAAATTATGCTATTCCTACAGGTTTATAATTTTTGCAGATTATTGATATGTAATTTATGTGCAATAATACAAATATGTAATAGTGAATATTATTTATTTCTCCAGAAATTACTAATTGTAATATTTCAGTCACATTTCTTTGATTTGATTCTCTTTATCTTTATTGGGGGAGTTAGAAATGTGAATAAGGAACCAACCTTTTGAACTGAAGGTCAACGGTTCGATTTCTGGTCCCACCAAATAATATGGCTGAAATGCCATTGGGCAAGGCACTTAGTAACCCCAATTGCTCCCCAGGTGCCATGCACAAGGTTGCCCTCCACTTCGGACACGTCTGCTCAATTTACCAGTGTGTCTATGTATGTGTGTGCTTCAGTGCACTGATGGTTTGAATTGTGACAATTCCCTCTGTGTAAAGGTCATATTTATGCAGAAATAATAACAATTTTAATAGAACAATAAAGAACGGAGAACCAAAAAATGACTGACAAAAAAAGAAAACAGTCTGTAATTGTAAAACTACAAAGTCTATCTATATGGTAAGTGGAGAAAATGGAGCAAGAAGGCGGTGTGTCCAAACTTTGTACTTGTACTGTATAACACTTAATGTGTAACAGTTCGGTGATGTTTTTAAGTTCTAGGGATGACTGATGTATTTAATTGTGTTGGCGTGTCCAAACCTTTGTCTGGTACTGTACGTGCATCATCATTAATCTGTTTTATGTTCCAACGAGGCGGCACGGTGGTTTAGTGGTTAGCACGTTCTCCTCTCAGCGCTAGGGATTCCCGGTTCGAATCCCCATCTGGGTGGACTTTCTATGTTCTTCCCGTGTCTGTGTGGGTTTCCTCCGGGTTCTCCGGTTTCCTTCCACAGTCCAAAAACATGGATCAAGTCGATTGAATTCTCAAAATTGCCCCATATAGAGTGTGTCTGTGTGAGTGAGTGTGTGCCCAGCGATGGATTGGCGCCCTGTCCTGGGTCTATCTGCCCAGCGCCTGAGATGTTCTCCCCTGGATGGGCATGGGGAACGCCCACCGCGACCCTAATAGAGGATAAAGTGGGAGATAATGAATGAATGAATGATTGTTCCAACAACAGTAAAACATTGTTATTAGCACCATCTTATTGCACATTTGAAAATATATATTATTCAAGGAAATGAATGGTTGTTGAGCATCTTTCTGTGGATAGAAATCGAGAAAACAACTGGAGCTCTCTCCGATTTAAAAATGACAGCACAAATATTCTTGCCAAAGTGATTAGGTTTAATCTTGAGCTTGTACCTTAACTTTGTACATAACCCAACCGTAAGAACTGTAACAGAAATCACATAAACAAATGTACAATGAGTCATTTCTACAATGTAAACTGTTAGTTTTAAGAATGTTACAGTGTTACGTGGGTCAAAACGCAAGTCACTGTATTATTTCACAATTTTGTATTCTGTGGCAAATTTGTATTCTCTCATTTGACAAAACTACTTAAAAGGAATCAGTCAAATTTGATTAGCAGTGGTGCCATAAGCACGTATTTAATGACTCTATAAACATTTATTAATATGTAAGTCAGCAGAGACTTCTAGGAGTGACTGCGCCTGAAAGCCCATCATTAAGACAAAAGCTTGCCTTCCAATTTCATGCTTAGTTACAAGCCTATAACTGATTCCAAACAAGGCAGGGAATTTTATTGCTTCAAGCAGGTAATTAAAGACAGCTGTAGGAAGATTCTTATCATCAGAGAAAATTAATGCCTAATATAACTGTAATATCTTCACTCCAAACAACATGGCTTTATTTCACTGAGCAGCTTTATGTCTGTGTGTAATTACTTAAGGTAACTGAGCCTACTTTTAGCTTTAGGTTGTCATACAGGGTTTGATGCATTTGCAATTTGATTGGCCCAAAACCTTCAGTTACTATATATATATATATATATATATATTAGGGGTGTCTTCAACTAAGGATTTTCATAGTCGAATCTGATTCGTCAGATTTTCCCTATAGTCGACTGATAGTCGAATCAGTTAAAATTTCACCACAAGATGGCGCTATAAGCGTGGTTTTTAAAAAATATGTTTTTAAAATATTTTTCTTGTTTTTCTAGAGCACCGTAAATGGACTTATTTCCACTTCAAAGGAAAAACCTAAAACACTCAGATCAATGAGTTTTAGGATGATTAGGATGATTTTATTTGACAAAAGGCTATATATATAACGAAAACAAAGACATTTCATGTACAAACTAATGCTTAACAGCAGCCATGGGCACCCCCATGTGGTCAAAATGGTACATTCGACGATGAGGTTCATAGTCGACTACGGTTCTCCGAATTGAATCGTCGAATCAGCGAATATATGCAGCTCACCCCTAATATATATATATATATATATATATATATATATATATATATGTATATATATATATATATATATATATATATATATATATATATATATATATGTTTAATGCTCTATGTAGAATCACAACAAAGTGCTTTCATGTCCTCATTTTAACTATAGACTGCGGGATAAATCTGCATGAGCACTTCATAATGAAGCACCTGAGACATGTTGACTGGTGCAAATCTTTTATTCTCAATTCCATCAAAAAAAAATTGGGATCCTTGGAGCAGAAGGTGAAATGTTAAGCACCGTTCTGTTTAATTCTGTTCAAATTTAAAAGATGCAAAATAAAGATTCTAATCCTGTCCTTACATTATAGACTTCAGATTACTCAGTATTAACCTGAAAAATGTTATAGGTCATACATTATATGTAAGAATCAGACTAGTTTCAATGTAGCTGTGCGATAATGGGTGTTTTTTTTATTTGTTATATTTTACACTGTCTGAAGGCCTGGTGTTATCCCAGTAGTGTAACCACCTTAACTTCTTTTTTTTTCTCAGTATGCTTTATATACTCTTTAGATCACTCTGTCACCTCCTCTGTGTGTGTGAGTGTGTGTGTGTGTGTGTGTGTGTGTGTGTGTGTGTGTGTGTGTGTGTGTGTGTGTGTGTGTGTGTGTGTGAGGGTTGGAGGTGTAATTCATTGAAAAGAGTTCATTTTTCTGCAGTGAAGCAAAGACGCTTCCCTCTCTTCATCTTACTGCATTTGCACCACAGTACTTTCTAGTCATTGCCTTATATTGCAGAAAAGACTCGTATTTTGACATGTATTTTGTTAGAGAAGTTTATTTCAAGGCGGCATGATGGCTTAGTGGTTAGCACGTTCTCCTCTCAGCACTAGGGATTCCCGGTTCGAATCCCCATCTGGGTGGAGTTTCCATGTTCTCCCCGTGTCTGCGTCGGTTTCCTCCGGGTTCTCCGGTTTCCTCCCACTGTCCACAAACATGGATCAAGTCAATTGAATTCTCAAAATTGCCCCATATAGAGTGTGTCTGTGTGAGTAAGTGTGTGCCCAGCGATGGATTGGCGCCCTGTCCTGGGTCTATCTGCCTAGCGCCCGAAACGTTCTCCCCTGGATGGGCATGGGGAACCCCACCGCGAACCTAATAGAGGATAAAGTGGAAGATAATGAATGAATGAAAAAGTTTATTTCATTTATTGATTCACCTTCAAGTTGTAGCTGCAGAGGTCCGGCAAGTGACTGCTCTGAGTTACTGCTTTAATTCATTCATTCATTCATTATCTCCCGCCCTATCCTCTATTAGGGTCACGGTGGGGTTCCCCATGCCCATCCAGGGGAGAACATCTCGGGCGCTGGGCAGATAGACCCAGGACAGGACGCCAATCCATCGCTGGGCACACACTCACTCTCACAGACACACTCTATATGGGGCAATTTTGAGAATTCAATTGACTTGATCCATATTTTTGGACTGTGGGAGGAAACCGGAGAACCCGGAGGAAACCCACGCAGACACGGCGAGAACATGGAAACTCCACCCAGATGGGGATTCGAACCGGGAATCCCTAGTGCTGAGAGGCGAACGTGCTAACCACTAAGCCACCGTGCCGCCTCCTACTGCTTTAATATTAAATAAAAAAACAACAAATGCATTTTTTTTTGTAAAATATGTTTTTGACCTTTTCTTTTTCTAGACTTACTCACTTACTTACTTGGGACGTGTAAGTTTTAGTGAGCTTGGAACGCTTTTTTAATTGTGGACCCTGTATTTAAGCTTCTTAGACATTTTGTTTACTAAAGCAATAAGGCACTCGAGGTTGTGTATTATTGTGAAAAGAATCACAGGAATGAGGTGTTATTACACAGAGGGCTGTTGCACATTTTTCCCATGATTTTTTTTCACAATAATACACAACCTCGAGTGCCTTATTGCTTTAATAATACTATTACAAACACACTATAATAAAAACACAAGGTTTGATTCATAAACTTTTTTTTCATAGAAATTGTTAATAAACTGGTCGTCTGTGATGTAATCGTCTGTGAGTAACATGATTCCAGTTTCTGTAACAACCACATACTACCATCTAGTAGCCAAATTGCAGAACACAGTTTATAATAACAGAAAAAAAATGTATTGTGTATCACACATTGATAGGAATGTTAAGCGTTCAGAGTTGTACATTATTATTATTGTCAATGTAATGGCTGGAAAAACGGCTCAGCCAATCAGATTTAAGGACTGGAACTACTCGTTTTATTATTGTGGTTGTCGCATAATTTAATAAAACCCCTTATATGCCTTTAATGTTTAACACGATTTGTTAATTCTAAATGTTTACTAACCCTGTTGTTGTTGGCAGGTGGTTGGCGGCTCTCAGGGTTCTCAGGTAAAGCTGTCAGATGGTTCGGTTAAAACGGTGACTGCTACAGCTCACCTGTCCAAACCGGGTGGTACCACTCTGAGAATGACCGGAGGGGTTATCACCGCAACTACAAGTGCACCTGCTGCTGCCACCACCTCTCAGCAGGTAAAGCTTATAATTCTTATAAAAACTTCAGCATATAATTGATATGTTTCTGTGCTCATATATACATTATCTGGACAAAAATTAGGACACAACACAATAAAAACAATAAATTATTAGCCAATAAATTCATTCATTCATTCATTATCTCCCGCTTTATCCTCTATTAAGGTCACGGTGGGGTTCCCCGTGCCCATCCAGGGGAGAACGTTTCGGGCGCTGGGCAGATAAACCCAGGACAGGGCGCCAATCCATCGCTGGGCACACACTCACTCACACAGACACACTCTATATGGGGCAATTTGGAGAACTCAATTGACTTGATCCATGTTTTTGGACTGTGGGAGGAAACCGGAGAACCCGGAGGAAACCCACGCGGACACGGGGAGAACATGGAAACTCCACCCAGATGGGGATTTGAACCGGAAGCCCTAGCGCTGAGAGGCGAACGTGCTAACCACTAAGCCACCGTGCTGCCTAGCCGATAAATTATTCATTCATTCATTATCTCCCGCTTTATCCTCTATTAGGGTCGCGGTGGGGTTCCCCGTGCCCATCCAGGGGAGAACGTCTCGGGCGCTGGGCAGATAGACCCAGGACAGGGTGCCAACCCATCGCTGGGCACACACTCACTCACACAGACACACTCTATATGGGGCAATTTGGAGAACTCAATTAACGTGATCCATGTTTTTGGACTGTGGGAGGAAACCGGAGATGGGGATTCGAACCGGGAAGCCCTAGCGCTGAGAGGCGAACGTGCTAACCACTATGCCACCGTGCCGCCTAGCCAATAAATTATTAGCCAATAAATTATTTTTGTTTTGGTGCCATTGCCGCTGGTGCATTAGACATCCTTCTGCCTCTGCGGTAATAATTTGGGAAAGGCTATTGTTTTGCATGACAGTGCTCCAGTGCTTGGCGTGAATACAGCTGCCTGGCCCACACAGAGCCCTAATCTTAAACATTGGAAACAAACTAAAATAGATATTGCATATTCGGCCCTCTTTTCAAATGCTCTTCTGGATAATTAGGCCAAAAATCTCTCTTTAAAAAGCTTTTAAAAGCCTTTCCTGAAGAGCAAAAGCTGTAAAATGGAACCAATGGGATGTCATAAAGACCATTATTACAGTCCATTTTGAATTTTTCCTTGGTGGTATTGATATTGTTTTTAGTATAATTGTAATATTTAAACTTCTTTATCTTGTATACTTCAGTCTGTAGAGGGAGTCGGCACGTCCACAGGTCCTAAAGCAGCAGGGCAACATTCTCTTCTGGTGGCGGCGGCCAATCAGGCAGGTGTTCTAAACCCTACCAAGACTGTCAGCTCTGCATCTAATGTTGCAAAAAACACCACCGGTGTGGCATCAGTGGCTAAAAGCATAAATATGCCAGTCATCAGCCTGTCGAAGGGTTCGGGCCCAGCAGTTGTAAGCCTGCCTAAAAGTGCCAGTCCATCTTTAGCTAGTGGATCATCCCTGGTGGGAGGAGCAACAGTCAGTGGCAAAGCGGCCGCGGCAATATCAGGTGAGTAGTAGTTTATTGATTATTTATATAAGCATTTTCATGTTACGTATATTTAAATGTATTTTTAGTATTGGTAGGTTCGAATCCCCATCTGGGTGGAGTTTCCATGTTCTCCCAGTGTCCGTGTGGGTTTCCTCCGGGTTCTCCGGTTTCCTCCCACAGTCCAAAAACATGGATCAAGTCAATTGAGTTCTCCAAATTGCCCCATGTAGAGAGTGTGTGAGTGTGTGCCCAGCGATGGATTGGCGCCCTGTCCTGGGTGTATCTGCCCAGCGTCCGAAACGTTCTCCCCTGGATGGGCATGGGGAACCCCCCCGTGACCCTAATAGAGGATAAAGCGGAAGATAATGAATGAATGAGTATTGGTAATTTTTTACAGTCATCATTTCATTCTTGAACGTGCAATAAAAAAAAACGTGCAATATATAAATACAAATTCAACTCAGGTTGTACATTCTTATACACTATTGTAAATAAATTCTTTCTTTCTTTCAAAATTTTTTGTAAATTGTAAATTATAGTGTACTCTTTTAAATCTCTTTATCTGTGTAAATTTAAGTATGTGACACCGAAAAGTATGGCGCCTTAATTTCGTTATACCTGGTATAATGACAATAAAGATTTTCTGATTCTTCTTCTGGTAGTCTATTGTACTAGTGTGTACAGATTTTTAAGCATGCTAAAGAGTCCCTTTACTAAATGCTCTTGCTGGTAAGTTCTCCTTGCCTTAACCATAACTAGATAGTACTTAAACGTTGGTATAGTGTAATTGTGCTGTTTGTCTTATTCTTTAGGCGTGTTAAAACTGCACTCAGGACAGCTGACCATTCCAGCAAACCAGCTTAAACAGTTTAGCATCAGCGGAGCTTCTTCAGGACTGCAGACCATCCTTATGCCTGTCAGCAAAGGTGAGAGAATCGCTTTCTGTTACAGTGTTTCTGCATATGAGAACTCTAAATCCAAAATAAGATTCACTATAGTCTAGGGGTGTCTTCAACTAAGGATTTTCATAGTCGAATCTGATTCGTCAGATTTTCCCTATAGTCGACTGATAGTCGAATCAGTTAAAATTTCACCACAAGATGGCGCTATAAGCGTGGTTTTTAAAAAATATTTTTTTAAATATTTTGTTATATATTTTATATTGTTAAAGCGCACACATCATTTAAAATAAAATATTAACAGAAATTAGGATGATTTTATTTGACAAAAGGCTATATATAAAACGAAAACAAAGACATTTCATGTAAAAACTAATGCTTAGCAGCAGCCATGGGCACCCCCATGTGGTCAAAATGGTACATTCGACTACGAGGTTCATAGTCGACTACGGTTCTCCGAATCGAATCGTCGAATCAGCGAATATTGCAGCTCACCCCTACTATAGTCACTATAAAATTGCTTAAATGAACAAATGTAAAAATAAAAACCGTCATGTCAGCTGGTTTTGGCCCAATCTTCAAAAAAAGAAAATGAGTTATGATGTAGTTTTTCCATCAAAAGAATTGTTTTAAACATTGTTGTTAGGAGAAAGTAATTGACCGTACATGATTTTGGTGACTTACCTTTCTACTTGGTTATTTAACCATGCCACGTGCAATGGAACCTCACGCAGAATTTAGGCCCAGGATCTTCTTGCTGTGAGGTGGAAGCACTAACCTCTGCGCCACCATTCATTCATTATCTTCCGCTTTATCCTCTATTAGGGTCGCAGTGGGAGAACGTTTCGGGCACTGGGGAGATACACCCAGGACAGGGCGCCAATCCATCACTGGACACACTCACTCACACAGACACACTCTATATGGGGCAATTTGGCGAACTCAATTGACTTGTTCCATGTTTTTGGACTGTGAGGGGAAACCGGAAAACCCGGAGGAACCCCACGCAGACACGGGGAGAACATGGAAACTCCACCTAGATGCGGATTCGAACCGGGAATCCCTAGCGCTGAGAGGCGAAACGTGCTAACCACTCAGCCCCCGTGCCTGCGCCACCATGTGGACTAATATATCTTGTTTCAGAACGAGGTTTATTATTGTCTGTAATATAACACTTATTTGTATTTTAATTCTAAAAGCTTAAAATTCTAGAAAAACATTGTTTCTTGAAGTCTGACCTTACTGACATAATAACAGAGAATACGTTACTTCATGGTTCTGACAGGAAAAAATATGAAGGCAAGTTAAATGCCTATTGTTTCTCTGCAGTGCTTTAATAATGTGGAAATCCAGTCAGCATAGTATTATGGCCAAAAGCAAAAAAAAAAAACGTGTGCCATTGTAAAGCACTGCACTCACAAAGTGATGTAACCTGAATGCAGTTGCATCACTAAGTGTATTGCAGATCATTTTCTGCAGTACAAACAAGGATATCAGGATAACCATCATTTACAAACCATATTTTATTGTTTTATGTATATTACACCACAAATATTACCACCCAATAGGGTCGTTTATGTAAAGCAGGTGGAACATGTGGTTATATAATGTAATTCTTAAAGGATGATTAGAATAATACAAGCTAACTCCAAATTATACAAACCTGTGGAGATGCTGGGAGGAAAATATCCTTCCCTCATCCCCAGTGCATCAGCATTACGTTCTTTTTAAACACATTTTGTCTGTCCCTCTGCTGCGCTCTTGACTCCTTCTCCGTTTTGCTTTGCAGAGATATTTACACGTCTTTTTTTTCTACTTTGGTGCAAAAAAAACAAAAAAAAAAAACATGGACTGAGTATTTACCATCCTACATACTTCAGTTCAGGGAATAGCTCTTCCTACTCACTGGCTGCTTGCGCTCCAATAGCATTAGTTAACGGATCTCTGACCCAAAAAGCTTCAGGAAATGTTTGGTTGGTGTGCCGTTTGCTGGGCTGTTTGAAGGATTCTGAATACTCAAATGCTTCTCTGTGTTTTAATTAATGCTTTAATTTGTTTTTAAGAAGACATGTTTGTAAGGGGCACGGTGGCTTAGTGGTTAGCACGTTCGCCTCTTAACACTAAGGATTCCCGGTTCGAATCCCCATCTGGGTGGAGTTTCCATGTTCTCCCCGTGTCTGCGTGGGTTTCCTCCGGGTTCCCCGGGTTCCTCCCACAGTCCAAAAACATGGATCACGTCAATTGAATTCTCAAAATTGCCCCATATAGAGTGTGTCTGTGTGAGTGAGTGTGTGCCCAGCGATGGATTGGCGCCCTGGCCTGGGTCTATCTGCCCAGCGCCCGAAACGTTCTCCCCTCGATGGGCATGAGGAACCCCACCGCGACCCTAATAGAGGATAAAGCGAGAGATAATGGATGGATGAATGAATGAATGTTTGTAAGGGTTTACAATGATTGATTTGAGTTGATTGTAAAATTGACCCAAAGTTGCAAAAACATATAAAATTAAAGACCTATGTGCGGGTGATTTACGTTCTATGAAATGCCACAGTTTGACATTATTTAATCCTTCATGCCTCTTAGTTGAGCTGTCACTTGCTGGCTGTAATTACAGTTCAGATTGATTTGTTCATTTGTCCGAAGGCAACCTGATCTCCGACTCAAGCCAGTGTTTGTGGGAAGGGCACCTGAACATAATATTGTTCAATGAGCCATTTCCTGTAATGATCTTCACTCTGTTGCCATAGCAATGTGGTGTAATGGAGAGCAGGCAGACTGTAGGGAGTGGGAAGAAAGAGGATGTTTGTTAACTTGCGCCCAGAAAAGGTCCATTACAAATGATATGCATATTAAGTTCTTATTGTGTTCATTACAGCATATTATACAGAATTCTTATTAAAACCTGTATTTGATTAGAAACGTAAATGACTTAGATTTTTTTTGTTGTATTTTTACACAGCTACTTTGCAAATATTAAATTAATGTTTAAAAAAATATATAATAAAATAATAAAGTGGGGGGCGCAGCATGATTTTACAGTATAGTTGGTTTTCTCCATGACTTCTGACTTGTAATGTTCTCATTTGTAAGTCGCTTTGGATAAAAGCGTCTGCTAAATGACTAAATGTAAGAAAGTTGATTTTCTGTTTGCAAAACTTTTTAAATATCCGACTGACTCATGACTGATGGTTCATGCCAAATGATATACTTATAAGTATATATACTATAGGGCTGTCTTCAACTAAGGATTTTCATAGTCAAATCTGATTCGTCAGATTTTCCCTATAGTCAACTTAAAATTTCACCACAAGATGGCGCTATAAGCGTGGTTTTTAAAAAAGATTTAAAAAAATATTTTACTTGTTTTTCTAGAGCACTGTAAATGGGTTAAAACGCACACATCATTAAAAATAAAATATTAACAGAAATTAGGATGATTTTATTTGACAAAAGGCTATATATATAACGAAAACAAAGACATTTCATGTAAAAACTAATGCTTAGCAGCAGCCATGGGCACCCCCATGTGGTCAAAATGGTACATTCGACTATGAGGTTCATAGTCGACTACGGTTCTCCGAATCGAATCGTCGAATCAGCGAATATTGCAGCTCACCCCTAATATACTATATAGGTATAAGCAAGCCAAAGCAACAATGGCAAGAAAAAACTTTCAGGTATTTGTTTTGATTTAAATGAAAGAAACCTTGTGAGGACCACGTCACAGTGGGGAACTCATCCTTGTGAAATGAGTAGGCAGATTTAACTGTGCGGATTTAAGTATCTATAAAAAATATCTGTTAAATTACTACTATATTTATACATTTACAATATGGTCACTAAAGTGTGTGTGTGTGTGTGTGTGTGTGTGTGTGTGTGTGTGTGTGTGTGTGACACAATAGTGCATTCAGCTGCTAAAGCCTCATCAGCTGCTCAGGGTGGAGTTTCTTCCTCTAGCTCTTCTCCTCTAGCTCAAGGTAAGGTTCACATAAAAATCTCTGAATTTAAATTTGTAGACATGATATTTACTTTAAGGGCGGAACGTTGGCTTAGTGGTTAGCACGTTTGCCTCTCGGCGCTAGGGATTCCTGGTTCGAATCCCCATCTGGGTGGAGTTTCCATGTTCTCCCCATGTCCGCGTGGGTTTCCTCCGGGTTCTCCGGTTTCCTCCCACAGTCCAAAAACATGATTCAAGTTAATTGAGTTCTCCAAATTGCCCCATATAGAGTGTGTCTTTGTGAGTGAGTGTGTACCCAGCGATAGATTGGTGCCCTGTCCTGGGTGTGTCTGCCCAGCGTCCGAAACATTCTCCCCGGGATGGGCATGGGGACCCCCCCCCGGCTACGTTAATAGAGGACAAAGCGGAAGATAATGGATGGGTGGGATATTTACTTTAAATAAATAACAATGCAAAAAAAAGTGTTTTTCCAGACAAACCAGTATTTTGCAAATATATAAACAGCAAATGTGATGTATGCAAAACACTTAGTTAGAACAGTGTAACAGGAACATCCATCAAAGACAGAGGAATTATCAGACAGTGCGATATTGCTAATGATTCAGGTCTACAAATTGACAGTTTATTATGTTATCAAAAGTTTAAATCTTGATTTATAGATATGTTCTTTTGTAACAGAATTATGTTCGTCATTAAAAACACTAAATATATTTACTCCTTTTGTCTGTTAAATCAAAATACAGCTTTTTAAAAATGTAATTAATGTATTTTTTACTTAATTGTTTTTGGTGTTTATGCTTGTAGTTAAAACAGAACCTGGCGTATCCAGCTCTTGTACGGCGCCAATAACCCCCACATCTGCACCCTCTACAACACTGCCCAGAACTACATCTGCTACTGTTAAAGTGGAACAAGGCACAGAGGCCCCAGTGCCTGAACTCATAAAGTAAGAACAGATAACCTTACAACTAACAAAAATAAATTTGATTGCATAGATTTAAAGCTTTCCTCGTATTTGAAAGCAGACAAAACAAATACTAAATGTGCTTTGGAAAAAGCCGGGTTGCAGACGGCCTTCTAGATGACATGATTAAACACAATAGCACTGTGTTTAAGCTTTCTGCCAAAGCATATTTAATATAAACATTATTTTATATTGCATAACATTCATTAATTTTATGGTCCTGACACATTTTTGTATTTTTTCTTTGCTTGGTTTTACTGCTACAGTAAAACCTGACACTATAAAATAAAGTTTTTACAGGTTTTGTTTCTCAGGAGATATCAGAATTATGACCCACACATATTCATTTTGATCCTAATATTGATGTTCTACTGATGTGATCAAAAGGTCCATTTTAATGATTTCAGGCCAGGTGTGGATATTTTAGTACTATGAACATATTCCTTTAGATACTTTTCTATCTTGAAGTTAACTGAATGTGTTTTTATGTCCAGCTCACGTCTATAGGAAGATTATGATTACTTTATTACACAAAGTACAACGAAATTGTGCAGCAATCATTACAGTGCAAAGAACAGTAGATGGATAAAGTAGAAGATAAAGTTGAATAATCAAAGATTTATTCATTCATTCATTATCTCCCGCTTTATCCTCTATTAGGGTCGCGGTGGGGTTCCCCATGCCCATCCAGGGGAGAACATCTCGGGCGCTGGGCAGATAGACCCAGGACAGGGCGGCAATCCATCGCTGGGCACACACTCACTCACACAGACACACTCTATATGGGGCAATTTTGAGAATTCAATTGACTTGATCCATGTTTTTGGACTGTGGGAGGAAACCGGAGAACCCGGAGGAAACCCACGCAGACACGGGGAGAACATGGAAACTCCACCCAGATGGGGATTCGAACCGGGAATCCCTAGCGCTGAGAGGCGAACGTGCTAACCACTAAGACACCGTGCCGCCTCAAAGCTTTATAGAAGTTGATATATATAGAATACAGAATACTGATGTGTGTGTATATATATATATATATATATATATATATATATATATATATATATATATATATATATATATATATATATATATATATACACACACACACATATATATATATATATATATATATATATACATATATATATTTACAGATATATAGAATGTGGTAGTGTTGCAGCTTTGGTGTTGCAAGGACAACAGTGTTAAATGTATAAAGCAGTATATAATGTAAATGTGTAAAGTGAATGACACGGAAAAAAAAGTTGTTAATGCAGTTCATTTTAGGTTGGCATTCGTAAGAAACCCATGGAATTGAATAAATTCCAACATAATTAAAAGAATAAAGTTATAATATCAAGTTTATATGATTGTACTCTGGAAGTTTGATTTAGAGGCTCACAAAGCCATGTTGGGCAGGACGGTGGCTTAGTGGTTAGCATGTTCACCTCTCAGTGCTAGGGATTCCCGGTTCCAATCCCAATCTGGGTGGAGTTTCCATGTTCTCCCCGTGTCCACGTGGGTTTCCTCCGCATTACATTTACATTTAGTCATTTAGCAGACACTTTAATCCAAAGCGACATACAAATGAGAACAAGTCAGAAGTTATGCAGAAAACCAACTACACTGTAAAATCATCAAACCTGATTGTTATTTGATGCTGCGCCCCCCCTCCGGTTTCCTCCCACAGTCCAAAAACATAGATCAAGGTCAATTGAATTCTCCAAAATTGCCCCATATAGAGTGTGTCTGTGTGAGTGTGAGTGTGAGTGCCCAGTGATAGATTGGTGTCCTGTCCTGGGTGTATCTGCCCAGCGCCCGAAACGTTCTCCCCAGGATGGACATGGGGAACCCCCGCGACCCTAGTAAAGGATAAAGCTGAAGATAATGGATGGATGGACAAAGCCATGTTTTCCAATTTTCATCTTTTTACAGCAAACAAAAGTCCATAAAGACCTTTACACAGCCTGTTCAGGGAGGAAATATTGCTTATTTCTTCTACATTTCTGTCTAAGTTAAAGGTCCAATAGTGACCTGGGAGTCATTGTTGCTCTGTGTTTGGTGATTTGTTTTCATAGTGCCGAATTAATGTCAGTGTGAAGACATCAAACACTCGAAAAGCACACCCTGACCCTGTTGTGTGTCATGCTCCATGTTGGTGTTTTTGATTATAAAATGACAAGTTAATATCCGAAATCATGCAGGGGGACATCTTGTTCGGCTTAAATGAATGGGACAATACTGTGTGTTTGATGTTACTTCTTTATGCCTTTATCGCAGCATCTATGTGTAAAAATGCAAATGTTTCTGAAGAATGCATAATACATTGATGGCGCTGTCACTTTTCTGTTGAAGGCTGATATTTTAAAGCTTCATCTTGCTTGCTCTTGCTTATTTGCTTAATGTACTTTAATACCGCATATTATTAACTCACAGTTAAATAGTACTGTATAAAGAAAATCCTATTTCTTTCAGAAAATGGGTATACTTTTATGTTCTTTCTCACGCACACAATAATTAACATCTCGCTGTCATACTGTTTCAGTACTGAGCATATTGAAACCCTGCTTCAGCTTCTGACTGCGGCAGTGAAAAGATTTCCTCTGATCGTCCCAGAGAAAAGTAAGTTATTTCTGTTTCTATTGTTCTCCAGAGTTCTGTCAAAATCTGCATGGACAAATATAAAACTGTGTGTTGTGTTCTGTTATCTAGCTGAAGACTCGCACCCATTTTGTGCTACCTCTCTGGAACAGTATTATTCATGGAACATTGGAAAGAGGAGGGCTTCTGAGGTAAAGTGTGTGGGTGTGTGTTTGTGTGTGTGTGTGTGTGTGTGTGTTTGTGTGTACAGGGATATTATAGCAATAAGGCATGAGAGGGTGTGCATTATGTGCATTAATCTGTATTTACATTTGTGGTACGTTTATTTTAATAATGTATTGTATATTAGGCATTGAGAAGTATGGGAAATGGTCACTCGTGTTCATTATTGTCATTATTGTTCGGTTGGACTGGCGGTCCTGTAGGACCCCCTCAATGGACCCCCTTAATGGACCTACATATAGTTTTCCAATTAGAGCTTTTTCCATTTGTTAAATATAGTCACCCAATCTGGACACAATCTGTACAACAGTAACTTACACAGTGGATGCTGCCCGGCCGCTCAAGGAGGATGAGTCCCCCACTGAGTCTTGGTCCTCACAAGGTTCCTTCCTTAAAATAACAACATAACGGGGAGTTTTTTTATTTGCCACTGTCCCTTCGGCTTGCTCTTTGGGGGTTTAAAGGCTTTTAACTCTGTGAAGTAGCTTTGTGACAATGTACTGTTGTAAAAAAACGCTATATAAAAAAATTACTTGAACTTGGAAATTACTTGATGTCACGGCTGGACAAATCTGATCAGATTTAGATGCAGTTTCCCCCTGGGCTTAATAAAGAATTCTTATTCTGATTAATACCCAGCGATGGATTGGCGCCCTGTCCTGGGTGTATCTGCCCAGTGCCTGAGACGTTCTCCCCTGGATGGGCATGGGGAACCCCCCCGCGACACTAATAGAGGATAAAGCGGGAGATAATGAATGAATGAATGAATGAATGGATTCTGATTAAGGACTGGAACTTCCCATTCTAAAAATATATATAACATCGTAGAGACCGAAACCTGTTTAAACACTCACATGTGGGCACTACAACTGGTCCCCCCCTAGTGTCAATTCAGGTTATAAGTGAAAGCATGTATAGTTTTTGGGTATGATAAGGTTATGATTTGTGTTAGGGTAGTAGTATTTATGGTTAAAGTTTGGTAAGTCTCTATGTAAAGTTTCCATAATGCAAGAAAACAAATGTGTGCATGTATGTGAGGGTGCAGTAGCTCAGTAGTTAGGGTTTTGGGCTATCAATCTGAAGGTTGGGGGTTTAAATCCCAGGTCAAGTGAAGTTACCAGTGTGGACCCTTAACCCTCATTGCTCCAGGGATGTTGTGATTAACCCTGTGCTCACCTTGTAAGTCGCTTGGGATAAAAGACGTCTGCTAAATGACCAAATGTATGTTGCTGCACAAATCCATGTTCATACTGGAGTCTTAAAGAAAATGCATGTTTATTTATGTAAAAAGTAGGAGCGATATTAGATTATAGATTTTTAACTTTGAATGGAGACCGAATATGCACTTACTTTAGCTGCTGTGTCACAGTTTGCTTTGTGAAAAGCCTTATGTAATAACAATGGGGATTGAACTGAATTGAATTTGAACTCCGTGCTCTATTTTCTCCACACATATAGCTCCAGAGAGCAGTAGCAGTCAAGCGTCTGATTCAGGACATTTTGGACCAGAACCCGCGGTTACAAGCTCTTAGCCCTCCCAAAACCAGGGAGGTGGCACAGTGGTGCCGTCTACGTGGTTATACACCCCCTGATCCCGAACTGCAGCAAACAGAGGAGGACTCCATAGAGGATATCCTCACACAGATAGACAGCGAGCCAGGTGTGTGTGTGTGTGTTTTGTTTGTTTGATGTTTTTTCATCAAATAGTCTTATGATGATGAAGGTTCAGGTTACGCATCTATTTATTTGTTAACACAACAGTCACATGTATTTAAAGTCATAGGTTTACATTCACTTCGGTTCAAATCATGCATGACAAATTAAATTGTTTTAACAAATGTTTACAATTGGATTATTTCACTGATTACATATCTTATTAGAAAACTTTTGGGTCAAAAACTTAAGTATAGTAAATGCCTGTTTTAAGTAGTATTAGAAAATAAATATCATTTTAAAATAGCTTAATTAGCATCATTTTTAATGCCTTCGTTTTCCTTACCTACTGCCATATGGAATTAATGTAATATAATATTTTGGGGGCGGCACGGTGGCTTAGTGGTTCTCCTCTCAGCACTAGGGATTCCCGGTACGAATCCCTATCTGGGTGGAGTTTCCATGTTCTCCCCGTGTCTGCGTGGGTTTCCTCCTGGTTCTCCGGTTTCCTCCCACAGTCCAAAAACATGGATCAAGTCAATTAAATTCTCCAAATTGCCCCATAGAGTGTGTGTGTGTGAGTGAGTGTGTGCCCAGCGATGGATTGGCACCCTGTCCTGGGTCTATCTGCCCAGCGCCCGAAACGTTCTCCCCTGGATGGGCATGGGGAACCCCAACGCGACCCTATTAGAGGATAAAGCGGAAGATAATGGATGAATGATAATATTTTGGATGTTTACCTATATCAGTATTTTAAGGCGTTCTTTCATGGTCGATTTACTTCATTGTTTTACATTATGGTAAAAAAATAACCACAGATAATGAATCATTTTCTTTTGCTAGATGTTTTTTTCTCGATTGTTATAGTCGCAAAACAGTTGCACAAGAAATTCTTATCATGGTACCAGTTTTTGAAATTCTGTGCAGGGTTAATTAGCGATGATGCCCAGGCTTTATTCGAAATTGCTTCAGTGACTAGATATTAATGAATTAATTCATTATCCTACCTTCCGCTTTATCCTATATTAGGGTCGCGGTGGGGTTCCCCATGCCCATCCAGGGGAGAACGTTTCGGGCGCTGGGCAGATACACCCAGGACAGGGTGCAATCTATCGCTGGGCACACACTCACGCACACAAACACTCTATGGGGCAATTTGGAGAGCTCAATTGACTTGATTCATGTTTTTGGACTGTGGGAGGAAACCAGAGAACCTGGAGGAAACCCACGCAGACACGGGGAGAACATGGAAATTCCACCCAGATGGGGATTTGAACCGGGAATCCCTAGTGCTGAGAGGAGAACGTGCTAACCACTAAGCCACCGTGCCGCCCTAGATATTAATTCTTTTGTTAAATTACAATGAAACAGGAAAACTTACTTTATGGTCATGTGTATGTTATGGAATAGGAAATCTGATGGGACCAGTGTCAAAATAAAAAATTCGACACTGAAAAATACTATTTTTTTGTCTTTTTTTGTATTTTATGTATTTTAAATAAAATTGTATCTAGATTTTTTATGTAATTTAAAGCCAGACTGCTTGTTTATTGTAAGGATATTAGTATTTAGTTCTATTAATTAATATAGTTTGACTTATAAACAGAAAATTTTAAGATAAATACACAAATCTGAATATAATACGACCTGAAAATAGAACTGCATGTCTGTGTGTACAGAATGTCCTTCTACCCTGACTGACTGTGAGGAACTCTGTCAGCGTCTGGAGCAACTGCAAAGGATTCTAAAGACGGAGCCTGAGGAGGAAAATGACGAGCCAGTAGACATCATCGCTGTCAAAGAAGTCGGCGGCAACAAGGTCAAAGTCAAACAGGAAAAGGAAGAGGCAGAACAGGAGCCAAAATTTTTCATGGGACTATGTCCTTCTTCGCAGTTTATTAAGGACACAGCTGAGCAGGTAACACTGCCAATCTGTTACTACACACAAGTTCAAGTTATTTATTTATATAGCGCTTTTTACAACAGAACATTGTCACAAAGAAGCTTAACAGAATGAAAAGCCTTTAAACCCCCAAAGAGCAAGCCGAAGCGACAGTGGCAAGATAAAACTCCCTTTTATGTTGTTATTCATGGAAGAAACCTTGGGAGGACCAAGACTCAGTGGGGGACTCCTCCTCCTTGAGCGGCCAGGCAGCAACAACAATGTAGGACAGCTATGTACAGATATTAAACAAATGGAAAAACTCTAACAACTGAAAAACTATATGTGAGTCCATTAGGGGGCGTCCTGCAGGACCACCAGTCCAATACACACGTGCCCAATACGTCGATCGCACAGTGCATGTTGGTAGATCGCCATGGATCACGCCACAAGAGGTTAACTGCACTTATCAGCGCTTTATTTTATTATTAATGTTCATGTTGTGTTTGAGGGACTGCAGGTCGCAGGGATTGTTGTACATTTGTGCTGTATGCTGTGTGTGTTTACTCGTTTGGATGGTGGGGTGTTACCATTTAGGAAAACCGTGTGCCTTGTCCTTCAGCCAAAGGCTGTTCTCAAACCAAGTTCTCTCCATGCTATTTGGTGGAGTGTGGTTAATCCATCCATTATCTTCTGCTTGATCCTATATTAGGGTTGTGGGGGGGTTCCCCATGCCCATCCAGGGGAGAACGTTTCGGTCTCTGGGCAGATACACCCAGAACAGGGTGCCAATCTATCGCTGGGCACACACTCACTCACACATGTTTTTTGCACTGTGGGAGGAAACTGGAGAACCCGGAGGAAACCCAGGCAGACACGGGGAGAACATGGAAACTCCACCCAGATTGGGATTCAAACCGGGAATCCCTAGCGCTGAGAGGAGAACATGCTACCCACTAAGACACCGCCCAGAGTGTTAATAAAAGTGCAATTTCTGTGAAAATGGCAACCCGAAGCTGAGACTTTTCTATGCTGATTCCATTAATATAAACATGATGTGTGTGAACAGGTTTCAACAATAAAACTTAAAAAAAAAAAACCCTGGTAGATCACGATGACCTACCCACTCAAAAAGTAGATCTTGGGCCAAAAATGTGTGGGCACACCTTTATTTAGTTCTCAAATCTTCATAATCAACCTCTCTTTCTGTTCCTCTTTTTCTGTACGTTTTTCCAGATTGGTGTTAGTTTTCAGCCAGTAGAAGTGGAGAGGAATGTATTCGCTCCTGTAGTGGAGGCCATGATTCTGAAGGTTTGTATACCCCATTTATCTAAGTGCAACTTTATTATTTGCAGGCTTTAAGCTCTGGCGAAGTAAAAAGAAGATTTATACTAATGTTAATACCAGTCTACTATTGATGAGCTATAACGTGGAATCTTTTGCCCTAAAGTTCTTAGATCCGTTTTAATTTATATTGGATTAACTCCAAATTACTGCCACCTGACTCTGTGTATTTAATGAACTCCAGCCAAGGTGGATGATTTAAAACACTGACAGTTGCATTAACAGCAAATTCACAATCATTTTCTGCTTAAATATGAGAGAGGTATTGCTTGCAAAAGCATAGTGTTGTATAAGAAAGACAAAAATATTTAACCAAGTGGTGGCTGGGGTGACAAGGGAGGATAGTCAGATTGGGCCTGGTGATGCCACAGATCCGGTGATGCTGTGCTGACCCTACACTCTGATCTTGTTAGTCACGTTGGATAAAAGTGTCTCCATTGCTCAGTGGTTGGTGCACCAGTCTAGTAAACCAGGGGTTGTGGGTTCATATCTTGCTCAGGCCTGTCCTCTCCTTGGGGCAGTCATAGGTTTGTGGTTAAGGAACCAGCCTTGTAACCTGAAGGTCCCCTGTTTGATTCCTGGTCCCAGCAAGTACTATGGCTGAAGTGCCCTTGAGCAAGGTACCCAACACCAATTGCTCCTTGGGCATCGTATACAAGGCTGTCCACCTCACTTCACCAGTGTGTGTTTATGTGTGTGTTTTTTCACTTCACGGATGGGTTAAATGTGGAGGAAAAATTTAGCTGTGTGTAAAAAACTGTAGGTAAAAAAAAATTACTATCACATGGATGTCCATCCTCCACCATCGGGTGCTGGGAAGATACACCCAGGACAGGGAGCCAATCTATCGCTGGGCACACACTCACTCATACAGACTCTATATGGGGCAATTTGGAGAACTCAATTGACTTGATCCATGTTTTTGGACTGTGGGAGGAAACCGGAGAACACAGAGGAAACCCATGTGAACACGGGGAGAACATGGAAACTCCAACCAGATTGGGGTTTGAACTGGGAATCCCTAGCACTAAGAGGCCAACGTGCTAACCACTAAACCACCGTGCCTCCACACATGGATGTCAATTCCCATAATGTCTTTGATTTTCTGACTAAAGTTTTAATATCTTTTTATTTTTTCACCGCAGGCTGCTCAACAGTTTGTCAGTGAGCTTCTAAGAGAATCGCTGGCCAATGCCTTTGGGAAATCTCCTCAGAACAGGTATCATTTTTCAAAATATATTTTCAACCTTCAAACGTTCACCTTTACCTGGTAGACCCACCTACAAGGCTCCACCAGCTTTAATAACTAGTTTGAAGATGTTTGCATCAGGTTTTTACTTTTAGTCTTGTTTTGCCCACTGCGGTTGCTGATTGCTCACTACAGACAAAATATAAACCCAAGGATTGTAAATCACAGACAAAATTTGAACATGAGTTAAGGATTGCATAAGACAGGACAGTATGCGGTGCTCGAAATAGCATGGCACATAGGGTGCATAATCCCTTTAAAAATGGTAGACCGATTTAAAGTGTGAAGACCAAAAATATAAATAAGCCCATCGAGTGCAGGGGAAGTAAATCATATAAAAATGGAGATAAAGTTGGATGCTGGTGCTTGGAGAGGCAGGCTGTGTGAATAGTGCCTGCTCATCAGTAGTCAGTGGGGAGAGCGAACGGAGATCAGTTTCATCTGTCTTTTCCAGGAGCTGAGTGTTGGGTGGGGTGACTGTGAACTTAGTCAGCATCTCTGTCTGATCTTATTCTCATTCTCACCCACAACACACTCTCTCTCTCTCTCTTTCTCTCTCTCTCTCTCTCTCTCTCTCTCTCTCTCTCTCTCATTTCTCTCGGTCTCTTACTTGCACACATCACTTATACACATAACCCCCTCTTTCTTTCCTTTTGATATTACCATCTAAATCATTGTCACACTGTAACTGATCTCCTGTTAACACGTTGTTTTGGGGAGAGATTTAAATATATGACATTTTCCTACAATTTTTTTATGAGCTCTTTTTGCTGAGTTCAAATCTAGAATGTCAAGATTTAAATCTTAAATCTTTAAATCTTTTTATTAGAGACATTTTCATCCAATATTAATCCATCCATCCATTATCTTCCGCTTTATCCTCTATTAGGGTCGCGGGGGGGTTCCCCATGCCCACCCAGGGGAGAACTTTTCGGGCGCTGCCTAGATACACCCAGATACACCCAATCTATCGCTGGGCACACACTCACTCACACAGACACACTCTATATAGGGCAATTTGGAGAACTCAGTTGACTTAATCCATGTTTTTGGAATGTGGGAGGAAACCGGAGAACCCAGAGGAAACCCTCGTGGACACGGGGAGAACATGGAAACTCCACCTAGATGGGGATTCGAGCCAGGAATCACTAGCGCTGAGAGGAGAACGTGCTAACCAATAAGCCACCGTGCCGCATCCAATATTAATAAATGGTTTAATGGGTTTGAGAGGTTATTAATTTGCACATAATGTCTAGTTTTAGTCATATAGACTTTGGCCGCTTGGTAACGTTCGGTCATCCACTTTTAAACATTGTACTGATATTGGCAAGGTGTTGGTACTAACATACAGTTTTCTCTTTCACATATTTAATCCAGGTCAATTTTAACTACTTATATATTTTTTATGATATTTTCACTGTGATGATTATACTGTGAAAATACAACTATATATATATATATATATATATATATATATATATATATATATATATATATATATATATATATATATATATATATATATATATATATATGCTCAGAAGAATATAGCTCAGAAGTATAAAAATAGTTCAGTTTTACATTTGTACAACATTTAGTTTTGAATTCTTAGTCGATTGCTTTAGAACTGTTCATCATAAACAATTGCACAGCTTTTGGCATTATACACCAAAACTGTGTCATTTTGCTGACGTGTTGCCAGGTAAGTGGTTCTTTGCGTTTCACTTAATGTATTATAATGCAGGAGTTAGAGTCGACACACATCGCTGTGTGACTATCCGTGGTTTCAGTTATAATTAGATTATAATTATAATTTGCTTGTTTTTTGGTAAACCACTGCCACTGTGGCTTATTCATAACTACATCATAACTACATCTAATGCACATGATTCATTGTAATATAATGTAATGTAATATAACTTTTATTTGTTTTTAAATACTCAAATTTTCTTTTCTCTTTAGAGTTCCTAGAGAAATCTCAGCCATGAATGTACACCAGGCTTTTGGGTCAATACCCACCTGTGACTTTCTCACAAACAGGTACAGTCTTTTACACTGAACTCTTTCTCGTTGTATGTAATTTCTAGATGTCAATCAATTCCTATAGCTAGTTCATCGCTAGGAGTATATATTTATTTTATAATAAGGCATTTACATGCCGTACAATCTGTATTTCCCTAGCAAACTGTCACTCACCAGTAATGTTTAAAAACTACATTTAACTTTTATTCCCAGCCAGCAAAATAAATGAATAAATTACATACATGACATTAATTAAAGAAATATGTATTATATAGCATCTACATTGACACATTAATCACACGAGCTATTTTGTCTCAGTGTATTCGTTGCCTGACTGTCCTTAATTTGGAGAACTGCACACATATAGTTTGGCATTGTTTGGATATACTTATACATAATGTTATTTATTTCCAGGGAATCATTTTGGAATTCTTATACTGGCGATAGGAGTGTTAAACAATTGGATAGTCTCCTCTTTAAACACTTCAAAGATTTTTGGTCATCACTGTGTGAATGCCTGATACATATAAAAAAAAAAAAATATATATATATATATATATATATATATATATATATATATATATATATATATATATATATATATATATATATAAAATTATTTCTCATCCTCCCGGAAATTTTGTTTCATGATTCAAGCCAGATTGAATCTTCACAATTATGTCCTTCAATATACCAGTGACCTAATGGAAGAACATTTATGTTGGCTTTAACCACATCATAACAATTTAAACTCCAACAAGAAGTTTGCTCAAATGTAAAACAGCACTTAAATAAGCATAGTGTACAGCATTTAGTTAACTATTGAGAATAAACCCTAAAATGATTAGCACCCTGCTCAATAGCAAGTGGATTGAATTGGGCATAAGCATACTATCCCCTGCAATTTTTGCAATTTCCCCCAGGGTATTAATAAAGTATTCTGATTCCACCCCTCATATATATATATATATATATATATATATATATATATATATATATATATATATATATATATATATATATATATGTATATGTGTGTGTGTGTTTGCAGAAAGTGTATTTATATTTTATATTTTTGCTCTTTGTGTTAAAATAATTTCATTCTGATTGGTTTATAGGTACATGGGCTTCCTGTTGAAGGATAGAAGTAATGCGGACTGAGAATCAGATCCTAGTGCCACAGCTGCCAACAACCCAGTGCATTCACATGACTGGACTGCCTACTGTAACCTTTTATTATGTACTAGGCTAAAGTATTATAGGATACATATTATAGTGTTGTACACTAAGGGTCATCCCCCGTTTCTGTATGCTGATCGGTTTTCAGAGACATACATAAATGGAAAGTAGGTTAGCTTGACATACAAAGACTTTCCTGCACACAGATGCTGCAGCAGCCCGTGTTGGGTTTTGAGACAGTAATCCTCTAAAGCCTCAACGTGTATTGTCTCATGCACATGAGTCTGTTTTCAGCAGATTACTGATTGGTGACACTGAATTTAAAGTGCACACACGTTTTCCCGTCTTTATCACTTGGTGTATGTAGGTGTCAGTGCACACTGTTCCAGATAACCCAAAAAAGCATCAGTCACTCTGTGTCAAGTATTTGGTTTTACTGTAGGATGAAGAATGTGGCAGAACAGGGAAAAAAAGAGGATTCTGAGTTTACATTTTGTAATTGTTGTCTTGACCAGCTTGAGACTATGACCTCCAGTATGTGAGTTTGAAAGCTGATCGGGTGAGAGAATTTCACACTCCTGACAATGAAGAGAAAATTCCAGTGTTGTGAAAACGAAATGTTTTTAAAGCACTAAAACGTGCTTAGTATTCGATAAGGAAAAACTAAAAGTCTTAATATTTATAAATGTATCTGTTATTTGTGTTTTCCTGTACTCATCAGTTTCACGACTGCAACACGTCATCAAAATTATTTCAAACCTGATTACTGGTCACCAAATTTGTGGCGCAAAGTCTAATAATGGTTTCAAAAATCTATTACACTGAGAAAGTTCAAAAGCAAATTCATTTAAAGATTTTATGTGAATTAGGTACCAATTATCAGTTATTATCATTAACAAGAGCTGGTTAATATGATGCAACATTTACCAGAGCTGGTTAGTATGACGCAAACCAGGTTAGATATTTACAGTCTTATGCAAAAGTGTGTCCACGCCTGTTTAAATTATGTGTTGTTTTTTTTTAAACATTCTCTACAAGAAACATATTTATATTATATTTATTTTTTGTGAAAATCTTTATAAAAGATACATTTTTGCTGAATCTAATTTAAAATGGAAAAGGCTCCTTTACATTTGTAGGTTCTTATTTTATGTTAAGTCTCATAAATAAACTAATTGCATCAAAAGTATATGCATGTTATCAAAGTTTCACTTAAACACTGACTTTAAGCAGGTGACTTTTGCAGTAGACTGTACTTGTTTCCTTTTAGCTTCATGTTCAGACCAATAATAAAAAACCAGGCTTAACTTTTACAAGATGAGCTACAGATCATTTACAACACAATAACCAACAACACGAGCTCACACCGTCAGTCTCCTCCAAACTAAAGCGTTTCTGAAGATGGTTGAAATATTAGCTGCGTTTGTTTCTTCCTCAGGGAAACATTGTGGTCCAAATCCAGACACCGTGCAGTGATCGTCTGTAATTTGACTTCGGCTCATGATCATTCTGTTGTATGATGTGACTTTAATACTTTTAACATTTTAAGTATTCTGTGGAGTATTCACTTAAGTTTTCCAGTTAGATTGAGGCTGATGAGCAGCTAACTAGAATGTGTTCCTTCATTTACAGTTCGTTGAAATCCCCGTGAGCCGTGACTGTAGTGATGCAGGAACTCGAGCCGTTGAACGCTTTTCGGTTTCCAAATCTATATTAGCCGTTCTGTCCGTCAGCTTTTTAAGAGTTTCTCATTGTAAACAGGTGAAATCAAGTTCAACATTGTGTTCATTTAAATGTGTTCTGTTAATTCCAAAGTAATCGACCACTAGCACAGCTATCTATCGTGTATTTGTGGAAGTGTGTATATGTAATAATTCTGAGTGTGTGATTGTGTGAGTGGCAAAATGACTGTTGTATAGTGAATTGTACACGTGCACCGAAACTGAACAGTTATTACCTGGTTAACTGAATTTAATGTACTATAGACCATACTTGACCAACTATATTTTGCTTTGTTGAAAATGTACCAAAATACTATTCTTGTATTAAAATTGTAGTTTTGCCACTGAAATGAATCACATGCGTTTATCCACATGAACGGAACAGTGTTCCGCATGCTCTCGTCTGTCTCTACCCGTACTGTCCTTACTGTTTAATGATCCAGAGCCTGACAACAGAAACATCAGTCAGAAAGTTGGGTGGGTGAGCTTAAACTGGAAAAGTAGACTTCCATCTTGTATTACACAGAGATAATCCTGAAAAGATTTAAATGTTTGGTATAAAATTCTGAATTTTAAAGAACGTTAGATGATCACATGACCTGCCCGTTTGTCTAGTTCACCCAACATAAACATTTAAGGGCGTAAAAGTCATTTTCCTGTTTAGTTTATTATGTTTGTCTTGGTGTGATTTCTGAATGATGATTTGTTGTGAGGACGATTCTGTTTCAGGTTTGTCCCATTTTTTTTTTTTTTTTTTTGCCCATGAGCATTTGCTGGTTGCGAGAGTAAGATATTTTCTTCTGCTTTATCTTTTCCAGCTTTTCGCCTTTGTTCACAGAGTGACACAGAATGAAGGATGGCAGATTAATACAGAGATTAAATGAGGTTTAAAGGATTCAGGAGGATTAGTGAGGTCCATGTAGCTCTTCAGTATTTGCTACATTTTGTCTGTATTATTAATTTTGCCTCAATCAAATTATCTCGCTGAGGTAAGCGTTATTCATTTACACATAATTCATCAGTGTCGCTATCTGAAGCTTTAGGGTCAATTCTTAATTTATATTCAGTGATCGACTACTAATTAATAATAGCTGTTGGGCTCTGTCTGAAGTAGAACAGGGGAGCTGTTATCAACATTTCATTTGTTAATGAAGTGTGATTGAATTTTGTTTCAGGCTTCAGTTGTCGCTTCTGTATTTTAGGGCTGTGAATTGATTCCAGTTAGAAAGGGTAGAGGACTGCAGAGGCAGGAGCTTTCACTCATACCGAGTCTCAGCAACTTTAAATGAAAGGTCAGATGTTAGATAACTCATACAGCCTCACGCTCACCGTTTCACACACTGCCAACCTTACAGTCTCTGATATGATAACTACATGTAAATCTCCTGCAACCCTGCTGACTAATGATATAAACTAATTTAGAGACCTTGTAGACACTTAATGGAAATGCAATTTACTACATGCGATCAGTAAAAATTAGTGTAATGAATAATTTAATCTCATATGACTGATGAAGGGCGGCACGGTGGCTTAGTGGTTAGCACGTTCTCCTCCCGGTTTGAATCCCCATCTAGGTGGAGTTTCCATGTTCTCCCTGTGTCTGTGTGGGTTTCCTCCAGGTTCTCCGGTTTCCTCCCACAGTCCAAAAACATGGATCAAGTTAATTGAGTTCTCCAAATTGCCCCATATAAAGTGTGTTTGTGTGAGTGAGTGTGAGCCCAGCGATGGATTGGCGCCCTGTCCTGGGTCTATCTGCCCAGCGCCCGAGACGTTCTCCCCTGGATGGGCATGGGGAACCCCACCGCGACCCTAATAGAGGATAAAGCGGGAGATAATAGATGAATGAATGACTGACTGATGAAGGGCGGCACGGTGGCTTAGTGGTTAGCACATTCGCCTCTCAGCGCTAGGGATTCCCGGTTTGAATCCCCATCTGGGTGGAGTTTCCATGTTCTCCCCGTGTCTGTGTGGGTTTCCTCCAGGTTCTCCGGTTTCCTCCCACAGTCCAAAAACATGGATTAAGTCAATTGAATTCTCCAAATTACCCCATATATAGATTGGCACCCTGTCCTGGGTCTATCTGCCCAGCACCCGAAACGTTCTCCCCTGGATGGGCATGGGGAACCCCACACGACTCTAGTAGCGGATAAAGTGGAAGATAATGAATGAATGAATGAAAATGGTTCTAAGCTCTGTGTTCTCTACATGTTGGGATATAAAGAGACAAAAACATATACTAAGTATACTGTATATGAGCGTGAGTGTTCGTAAATTAATACATTTAAAACAAATACTTTTGCTTAAGGGCGGCACGGTGGCTTAGTGGTTAGCATGTTCTCCTCTCAGCGCTAGGAATTCCCGGTTCGAATCCCCATCTGGGTGGAGTTTCCTTGTTCTCCCCGTGTCTGCGTGGGTTTCCTCCGGGTTCTCCGGTTTCCTCCCACAGTCCAAATACATGGATCAAGTCAATTGAATTCTCAAAATTGCCCCATATAGAATGTGTCTGTGTGAGCGAGTGTGTGCCCAGCAATGGATTGGTGCCCTGTCCTGGGTCTATCTGCCCAGCGCCTGAGACGTTCTCCCCTGGATGGGCATGGGGAACTCCACCGCGACCCTAATAGAGGATAAAGCGAAGATAATGGATGAATGAATGAATGGTTCCGTCTACAGTGCTTACACACAGAGGAATTTGTCCTCCACATTTAATTTGTTCATTCAGTGAAACACACATTGAGTGAAGTGAGCACATGTGCCCAGAGCGGTGAGCAGCCCTGTACACAGAGAGCAATTGGGGTCAGGTGCCTTGTCCAAGGGCACTTCAGTCATAGTACTTAGTGAGACCGGGAATTGAACCGGGAACCTTTAGGTTGCAAGGCTGGTTCCTTACCCACAAGCCCACGTCTTCTCCATTGATATTCATTCATTCATTATCTTTAGCTTTACCCTCTATTAGGGTCACGGGGGGGTTTCCCCATGCCCATCCAGGGGAGAACGTTTCGGGCGCTGGGCAGATAGACCCAGGACAGGGCGCCAATCCATCGCTGGGCTCACACTCACTGACACAGACACACTTTATATGGGGCAATTTTTGAGAATTCAATTGACTTGATCCATGTTTTTGGACTGTGGGAGGAAACCGGAGAACCCAGAGGAAACCCACGCAGACACGGGGAGAACATGGAAACTCCACCCAGATGGGGATTCGAGGGAATCCCTAGTGCTGAGAGGCGAACGTGCTAACCACTAAGCCACCGTGCCGCCGTCCATTGATATTAATACTAAAATATTAGATATGAAATAAACACTGTATTTTTCTGTAAACGAGGAAATATGTTTCAATAAAAACGTAAATGTAGGAACATCAGCCGTTTTATTTAAATGCACATTGTCCACTTTAAATTGCTTTTAGGAACAAAGGTACAAAATGATTAGAGTTTCATTTTCTAATTTCCTAAAAATGTATGATTATAGAGACAAACCATTAAATAAAGCTGAGCTTAAGGGAAGAAGCATACAGTTGAGGCATTAAACCTCTAAAAGCTTAAACCTAACAGAGGTTCACATCACACACACACACACACACACACACAGCTTACTATAAATCTGCTTTTAGTCAACTCTGACTCTGAGCATCAAAAGCTTATTTCAGATTTTAAGAAACATGCATATTTGTGTTCCCCTCATACATCATACATTCAGCAGCATTTTATTCGTCCTTACATCCACAAAGTCTTCTCCTCTGAATAAAATATTACCCAGTAATAGACATCCGCTTCAGAAACATTCTCTTGCATAGATTTCACGCTGATGAGAATGAGTTCTCTTGTCTCTCACCGCTGTTCCTCTGGCAGCGCTATGGCATGGATTGAGGAAACGGTCTCGGCTCTTACGAAGCCATTGATCACACCTCAGTTCAGTGTCGGAGGATTTCTCAAAACGTCAGAGGCATTACAGGGTATCGATCGCTTTCAAATGAGTGCTGTAGCTTCTGAAAGGAGTCCTAAACGCTCGGTGAGCCTAGTGTTTATAATGTGAAGAGAATTCTTAAGTCCACGTTTGATTCTGAACTTGATTCATATGTTAAAGATTCCGGAGCCACCCTGAAACACTGCAGAAGGATTGGGAGACAACTTTGTCTTTGCCGCCTGCTCCTGAAAGACAAAAATGAACCCAGTTAGAGGTGAGTGATCTGACCATGTGTAATCATGCAGGTTAGGTCCGTTACTAAGCAACAAAAAGTATTACTCATTTTTGAAAAATATATCTACCAGTTTATTCATTCATTCATTATCTCCCGCTTTATCCTCTATTAGGGTCGCGGTGGGGTTCCCCATGCCCATCCAGGGGAGAACGTCTCGGGCGCTGGGCAGATAGACCCAGGACAGGGCGCCAATCCATCGCTGGGCACACACTCACTCACACAGACACACTCTATATGGGGCAATTTTGAGAATTCAATTGACTTGATCCATGTTTTTGGACTGTGGGAGGAAACCGGAGAACCCGGAGGAAACCCACGCAGACAAGGGGAGAACATGGAAACTCCACCCAGATGAGGATTCGAACTGGGAATCCCTAGCGCTGAGAGGCGAACGTGCTAACCACTAAGCCACCGTGCCGCCCCTACCAGTTTATTATTTTAGAAATAATGTTTTTATAAGGACGGTACGGTGGCTTAGTGGTTAGCATGTTCTCCTCTCAGAACTAGGGATTTCCGGTTCGAATCCCCATCTGGGTGGAGTTTCCATGTTCTCCCCGTGTCCATGTGGGTTTCCTCCAGGTTCTCTGATTTCCTCCCACAGTCCAAAAACAGGGATTCAAGGTAAATTGGCTGCTCTAAATTGCCTCTATATAGTGTCTGAATGAATGAGTGTATCTGCCCAGTGCCTCGAATGAGATTATATAATATAAAGTCATTAATACCCCCTAACACTTATGTTAAATGATGGGAAACATGCTGAATTGGTTTCCAGACTATTGCAGAGCAGACAAACACGTTTGTGTATATATAAGTTGCATGTCTTTGATGTGTGGGAAGAAACAGGTGCTTTTAGAGGAAACACACACTGACACAAGTAGAACATCTAACGCCACACTGAGAGGTCCTTCACAGGAGCTGACCCAGGATCATTTTGTTGGCAGTCGAAAGCACGAAACCCTGCGTCAGCCTTCACGCATTATTTTCTCTGGACAAAAAGGAAGAAATAAACCTCGGCCAAATATCTCGTTTATAGCAGGACAGGCACATTTAAACACATAGAGGCAATTTAGTCTCAACTCTGCTTTATCTATAAAGCACTTTAAAAACTACAGCAGCTGAAACAAAGTGCTGTACAGTTTTTAAACTTAAAATGATATTTTTTAGTGACTTCAAATCATAGAAAGATGAGAAACCTGACCTGGAACTAAACCCAGGACCTCGCTGTAAGGGTACTAACTGCACCACCACCACCACCACGCTGGCTTTTGATTGTTTTTTGTACATGTAGCAGCAGTTAGGAAAAATCCTTTAATGTGTCAGAAGTGTCAGAGGCAGCGCTGTACAAAAATAGCTGATGTTCAAAAATAGATTTAAAAATCACATACACATTTTAGATTTACACTTTAGATTATGTCATTCATTCATTATCTTCCGCTTTTTCCTATATTAGGGTCGCGGTGGGGTTCCCCATGCCCATCCAGGGGAGAACGTTTCGGGCGCTGGGCAGATACACCCAGGACAGGGCGCCAATCTATCACTGGACACACACTCACTCACACACACACTCTACATGGGGCAATTTAGAGAATTAAATTGACTTGATCCGGTGGCTTAGTGGTTGGCACGTTCTCCTCTCAGCACTAGGGATTCCCGGTTTGAATCCCCATCTGGGTGGAGTTTCCATGTTCTCCCTGTGTCTGCGTAGGTTTCCTCCGGGTTTTCCGGTTTCCTCCCACAGTCCAAAAACATGGATCAAGTCAATTGAATTCTCCAAATTGCCCCCTATAGAGTGTGTCTGTGTGAGTGAGTGTGTGCCCAGCGATTGATTGGCGCCCTGTCCTGGGTCTATCTGCCCAGCACCCGAGACGTTCTCCCCTGGACGGGCATGGGGAACCCCACCGCGACCCTAGTAGAGGATAAAGCGGAAGGTGATGAATGAATGAAAAATTGACTTGATCCATGTTTTTGGACTGTGGGAGGAAACCGGAGAACCCGGAGGAAACCCACGCGGACACGGGAACACGAGAACATGGAAACTCCACCCAGATTGGGATTCGAATCGGGAATCCCTAGCGCTGAGAGGAGAACGTGCTAACCACTAAGCCACTGTGCCGCCCTTAGATTATGTCTTTATAGAAAATGAACTATAAACTATAAAGAACTATAAAGAACTTTATGTCCCAGATGTCATTTCTCTCAGTCGTCTTTTTCACATCGTCTAAATTTTTACTGTAAAAGAAACTAGAGGACATGCAGCAGCTGTAATCTGCTTCCACAGCAGCCAGCGTTCCTCAGCTGTGCACATACATCCTCTCAGTTTACATAATGATCTCCCAAATATATAAACGTACAGTAAAGATCAACAGCACATCTGTTAACTATTAAATCCAGCTTCATCGACCGAACTGGCTGAGGATTTTACTGCAAACAGACTATTAGAACCGCTCCAATTCATGCTAATTGATTCCCTCAAGAATGTATGTAGATGTTTTATCTCAGCAGAACATGCCTGATGAACATTCCTTCCAAAGATATTTTGCTTGCTTCAAACACCAAGCAAAGCTTTTAATCAGTCTTTAAAGCTGCCTTTTCAAAGTTGTGATCAAATAAATCTCTGCATGAATAAAAATAAGACCATATTTAATTATTCATCTTATTTCATCATCCAGCCATACATTATCTTCCATTTAATCCTATACTCGGAGTGTTCCCCATGCCATGCAGGGTAGATACACCAAGGACAGGGTGACAACCCATTGCTGAGCACACATTCACTCGCTCACTCAGACCCAGACACTATATAGGGGCAAGTTAGAGTTTATCCGAAACCCATGTTTTTGGACTATTGGAGGAAATTCGAGAACCTGTAAGAAACCTATGTAAACACAGGGAGAACATGGTAACTCCACCCAGATCGGGATTCAAACTTGGATCCTCAGCGCTGAGAGGCCACTATGCTGCCTCATATCTTATTCATTCATTCATTATCTTCCACTTTATCCTATATTAGGGTCGTGGTGGGGTTCCCCAACGTTTCGGGCGCTGGGCAGATACTCCCAGGACAGGGTGCCAATCTATCGCTGGGCACACACACACTCACACGCACAGACACACACACAAACACAATTTGGAGAACTCAATTGACTTGATCCATGTTTTTGAACTGTGGGAGGAAACCGGAGAACCCGGAGGAAACCCACGCGGACACGGGGAGAACATGGAAACTCCACCCAGATGGGGATTCGAACCGGGAATCCCTAGCACTGAGAGGCGGACGTTCTAACCACTAATCCACCGTGCTGCCCTTCCCATATCTTATATCTATTATATTCTGTGGGGAGGGGGGACGTTTCAGGCAATAGGCAGAGACACCTAGAACACTCCTTTGGGTACCAATCCATCTCTGGGCACACACTCACTCTCAGACTTACACACTATATGGGTACAATTTAGATAGGGGCAATTTAGAGCAGCTTGAATCCATGTGGGAGGAAACTGGAGTACCTGGAGAAACCCACAGCGACACAGGGAGAACATCAAGACTCCACCAAGATCAGGATTCAACCCTGGATCCCCAGCACTGGGAGGAGAACATGCTACCTACTAAACCACCGTGCCTCCCATATTCAAATATTGCCATCCATTATTATTTGGCCGTACCAGCTCATTTTAGCCGAGTTTGTAGGACTGTATTCCCAGTTTATTTATAAACCTACATTGGTTTGCAGTGACATCATAATCGATCAACCTTTTAACCAAACCCAGAGGTTTCTTTATGACCGAAAACATGAAATAAAACACGCAATAACGAGTGAATAGAACTTGTATGCGGTGTTAAGCAGAAGGGTGATAATCCTTTTGCTGGCGGCAAAATTGTGTGTTGTTACAGAAATTGTGTGTTGTTACATTATCTTCCATTTAATCCTATACTAGGGGTGTTCCCCATGCCATGCAGGGTAGATACACCAAGGACGGTGACAACCCATTGCTGAGCACACATTCACTCGCTCACTCAGACCCGGACACTATATAGGGGCAAGTTAGAGCAGCCAATTTATCCGAAACCCATGTTTTTGGACTATTGGAGGAAACTTGAGAACCTGTAAGAAACCTATGTAAACACAGGGAGAACATGGTAACTCCACCCAGATCGGGATTCAAACTTGGATCCTCAGCGCTGAGAGGCCACTATGCTGCCCCATATCTTATTCATTCATTCATTATCTTCCGCTTTATCCTATATTAGGGTCGTGGTGGGGTTCCCCAACGTTTCGGGCGCTGGGCAGATACACCCAGGACAGGGTGCCAATCTATCGCTGGGCACACACTCACACGCACAGACACACACACAAACACAATTTGGAGAACTCAATTGACTTGATCCATGTTTTTGGACTGTGGGAGGAAACCCACGCGGACACGGGGAGAACATGGAAACTCCACCCAGATGGGGATTCGAACCAGGAATCCCTAGCGCTGAGAGGCGGACGTTCTAACCATTAAGCCACCGTGCCGCCCATCCCATATCTTATATCTATATTCTGTGGGGGGGGCGCATTTCAGGCAATAGGCAGAGACACCTATAACACTCCTTTGGGTACCAATCCATCTCTGGGCACACACTCACTAGGGTCACGGGGGGGTTCCCCAAGCCCGTCCAGGGGAGAACGTTTCTTTATGACCGAATACATGAAATAAAACACGCAATAACGAGTGAATAGAACTTGTATGCGGTGTTAAGCAGAAGGGTGATAATCCTTTTGCTGGCGGCAAAATTGTGTGTTGTTACAGAAAGGCTGCTGCAGCTTTATAGAGGAGTCTGTGTGGGTGAGGTGCGATATTTCTTTCTCAGCTGCTGATAGAGTGCTGAACAGGATGACCTGTCACTTAGACATATTCTGCGGCATGGGGAAATAAGGCCATCTAGATACTGACACACACCCTCACTTTCATCCTTTGGCATTCACACACACATACCCCTCCAGATAAGTTTCAATTTGAGGGGCGGAAATTTGAGATGCTGAGAAACCACGACAAAAATCTCAAATTAGGTTTGCGTTTATTGGGTTATATTGCAGATTTCATGGCCCATGTGCATTTGTTTAATGTTCCTTGAGGAAAAGGGCATTATAGCAGAAAAGCGCTCATCATGCACTCCTGGGCAGCAAGCAAATTAAAATGCTGTTCCAAACCAAACTCCAGGCTTTTTAACTCCGAAAGATGAATATGCTGCAAAACTTTGATGCATATACTGCACCAACAGCTTATAGAATCCATGCCACTGACTTTTTACTTTTAAACTATTCATTTGTTTTTTTGTTTTGTCTGTTTAAAGAATAATGACGGAACCTGATCAGTGTCAGTAAAGGGTTCTAATCATTGTCAAAGGCATTACACCGTTTAATGGCAACAGTTTTCCCTAATGGCAGAGGCACATTTAGCAGAAGAACATCTGCTACACTGCAGAACGGGCGGCACGGTGGCTTAGTGGTTGGCACGTTCGCCTCTCAGCGCTAGGGATTCCATGTTCACAGTTTCCATGTTCTCCCCGTGTCTGCGTGGGTTTCCTCCGGGTTCTCCGGTTTCCTCCCACAGTCCAAAAACATGGATCAAGGTGAATTTAATTCTCAAAATTGCTCCAAATAGAGTGGGTCTGTGTGAGTGAGTGTGTGCCCAGTGATGGATTGGCACCCTGTCCTGGGTCTATCTGCCCAGCGCCCGAGACGTTCTCCCCTGGATGGGCATGGGGAACCCCCCTGCGACCCTAATAGAGGATAAAGCGGGAGATAATGAATGAATGAATGACACTGCAGAACGGTCCCTGAATAGTTTAGTGATCAACACCGAAGTGGCTTAGTGGTTAGCGGCGGAATCCAGGTTCAAATCCCAATTTGGGTGGAGTTTCCATGTTCTCCCCGTGTCCGTGTGGGTTTCCTCTGGGTTCTCCAGTTTCCTCCCACAGTCCAAAAACATGGATCAATTGAATTCTCCAAATTGCCCCATATAGAGTGTGTATGTGTGAGTGAGTGTGTGTCCAGTGATAGATTAGCACCCTGTCCTGGGTGTATCTGCCCAGCGCCCTAAACATTCTCCCCTGGATGGGCATGGGGAACCCCCCTCCACGACCCTAATATACGTTATTAGCAGCATTATTGTTGGTCCACACAGGCCTCAGGAACTTGAGAACCAAGTCTCATCTCATCTCATTATTCATTCATTATCTCCCGCTTTATCCTCTATTAGGGTCGCGGTGGGGTTCCCCATGCCCATCCAGGGGAGAAAGTTTCGGGCGCTGGGCAGATAGACCCAGGACAGGGCGCCAATCTATCGCTGGGCACACACTCACTCACACAGACACGCACACAAACACACTATATGGGGCAATTTGGAGAATTCCATTGACTTGATCCATGTTTTTGGACTGTGGGAGGAAACCGGAGAACCCGGAGGAAACCCACGCAGACACGGGGAGAACATGGAAACTCCACCCAGATGGGCATTCGAACCAGGAATCCCTAGCGCTGAGAGGCGAACGTGCTAACCACTTAGCCACCGTGCCGCCCTGGTCCTGATCATTCATTCATTCATTCATTCATTCATTATCTCCCGCTTTATCCTCTATTAGGGTCGCGGTGGGGTTCCCCATGCCCATCCAGGGGAGAACGTCTCGGGCGCTGGGCAGATAGACCCAGGACAGGGCGCCAATCCATCGCTGGGTACACACTCACTCACTCAAGCACACTCTATATGGGGCAATTTAGAGAACTCAATTAACTTGATCCATGTTTTTGGACTGTGGGAGGAAACCGGAGAACCCGGAGGAAACCCACGCAGACACGGGGAGAACATGGAAACTCCACCCAGATGGGCATTCGAACCGGGAATCCCTAGTGCTGAGAGGCGAACGTGCTAACCACTAAGCCACCGTGCCGATCATAAGAAAACAAAATAAAGAGGACCACAAAGGATGTCCAGTTCCAAACTACAGCTTGTAATTATGGACATACAGACTTATCTCTCTGATAAGTGCAGCTGATAAAATGGGCAGTAGATATTCAAATAAGACGCCGTGTCTAATGAAGTGTAGAAAACAACAATTATTTAGCGTACAACCCCAGATCACTCGGTGTCGAACACGTTAAAGAGAGAAATTGTACTGTGGGAGGCTGCAGCATGAAGCAGCCTGTCTCCAACGTAATTAGGGATCAATGTGCAGCACTTCCTCCATCCTGTGGTCAACTTTCACTGCTGTACCGAATCCGATTAAAGCGCAATGTGACGTTAGCATTTAAAACTTCCTGGCCATTCATCTAACATTTTTCTACAATGTTTACACATTACCTCTGAATGAGCCTTATCCTACATTCCTAATAGTGCAGACAAAGTTCAAAGCACTGCAGAGCGTTTGCCCTGTTTAACCACAAATGATTCAGCTCATGTAGTGCTGTATAATTAGCTGAGTGTGTGGTAGGCCAGGGAAATCATTAGGGCATGGATTTTTAACTCGAAACTAGGACAGTCACAGCTCTGCACAGTGAAGTGCTGCAATCTACAAGCTTCGTACAGCTGCTTCAAAAGAATTTTCAAGGACTTTGTTGTTAATGAGATCTCTACATAAGGCCTGTTTGGGTGAGGGGCATCTCTGTGGGTAATCATCTATACAGTGAGCTGAAACGTCGTATGCAATTTGAAAGCAATACAAACTGCCTACGGTTAATAATTATAGTCTTACTCTGTGACCTTACAACTGATATGATGGATTACAAATATCTTTGCATTAATTACTTCGTGGCGGCACGGTGGCTTAGTGGGTAGCACGTTCGCCTCTCAGCGCTAGGGATTCCCGGTTCGAATCCCCATCTGGGTGGAGTTTCCATGTTCTCCCCGTGTCTGTGTGGGTTTCCTCCGGGTTCTCCGGTTTCCTCCCACAGTCCAAAAACATGGATCAAGTCAATTGAATTCTCAAAATTGCCCCATATAGAGTGTGTCTGTGTGAGTGAGTGTGTGCCCAGCGATGGATTGGCGCCCTGTCCTGGGCCTATCTGCCCAGCGCCCGAGACGTTCTCCCCTGGATGGGCATGGGGAACCCCACCGCGACCCTACTAGAGGATAAAGCGGGAGATAATGAATGAATGAATAATACTTCGTAATGGTACTTAAATACACAATTGTGTTTGGAAAAAGACAACATGATCTCTCAGTATACATTTCAATGCCAGTATTATATGTAATCAGGGATCTTTATATTTGTTTATGCTTAGGGGCAGCACAGTGGTGCAGTAGGTGGCACTTTTACCCTCCAGCAAGAAGGTTAGTGGTTTGATTCCTAGTGAACAAAACATCCTCCTGGAGGTTGTGAATTTTTTACATTACATTACATTTGGTCAGACACTTTTATCCACAGCGACTTACAAGTAGGGTGGCACGGTGGCTTAGTGGTTAGCACATTCGTCTCTCGGCGCTAGGGGTTTCGGTTCGTATCCCAATCTGGATGGAGTTTCCATGTTCTCCCCGTGTCTGCATGGGTTTCCTCCGGATTCTCCGGTTTCATCCCACAGTCCAAAAACATGGATCAAGGTCAGTTGAGTTCTCCAAATTGCCCCATATAGAGTGTGTCTGTGTGAGTGTGTGTGTGTGTGCCCAGCGATAGATTGGCGCCCTGTCCTGGGTGTATCTGTCCAGCGCCTGAAACATTCTCCCCTGGATGGGCATGGGGAACCCCCTGCGACCCTTGTTGAGGATAAAGCGGAAGATAATGGATGGATGGACTTGTGATACTGCAGCCCTGGAACAATGAAGGATAAGGGTAACTTCATTGGACCTGGGAATTAAACCCACAACTTTCAGATTGATAGCTTAACACCCTAACCACTCAGCTACCACACCCCCAGTAGCTCCTCAACAATCAAAAGAAATGCTGGTAAATAAACAGAAGATATGTTTTTCCCTTATAACTTATATTTTAAAACTGTTCTTGTCAAGATGAGCTTCCCAGACACCGAATTCATCAAGAAATACATATTGACATTTATACATACATGAAACTTATAAATGTAAAGTTTGGCAGCCAACATGTCACAGACTGTTCTGCCTTAAATCCCATTAGAAGTAATAATTATGCAAGAATGTGTCAGTTTCTATAAGCATGTTCTCCACCATGACTGTTTGGGCTTTTTTTTTTGGAGGTTTCCTTCTCCACCTTCTCCATAAACATACAATTGCCCCAGGTGTGAAAGTCTCTCCACTGTAATGGATTAGATTGGAGACCTGTCTAAAGACTTGCTTTGCCTTTTGCAACTGAATGCTGGATTAAGCTTCACCGCCCCCGCTAATTCATAAAACCGTCAATGTGTATCATTTTATGGATTGTTATGACAATAACAATAAATGTTGATATATTGGCAAAACTCCCAGGGGAAAATTTGGTGTCCTGTCCTGTCCTGCCCAGCGCCCAAAACATTTTCTCCTGGATGGGGAACCCCCTTGAGACCCTAGTCCCTGGTATTGGATTAAGCAGAAGTTAATGAATGGATGGATGGATGGAAATTGGCAAAACCTACAGGTGTAGTGCATTTAGATATAAAACATTTTGTGGTTTTCAATGATTTTTTATATTCAAGCCAAAGACCAGGCCAAAGTACGAGTTACTAAATTTAAAGTTATTGGGGAAAATGAGAAGACCAAGTGGGAATAAAGTGTTCATTCCAGTTCACTAGACCTTAGAGTTGGTACTACATTAGTTATCTATCTGCCTGCCAGACAGTGAAATCTGATTTATTACTCCAGTAAGGCATTTCAGTGTCTGGGGGCAGAGGCAATTTTTCCAGCCATTGGAACCAAAACTGGCCCATAAGCAGTTCCTGCACCCGGGTTGCTGTCAGTGACTGCTCATAGGCTTGATTAAGAGCTAGTCTCATTCTCATTCAACGACTCTCACTTACATCATACAAGATTTTATAACTGAAGGAGCACAAATTTTCATTTTAAAACAACATGAAAAGACTTCAGAACACTGAGGACTCTGACGGATATCCAAAAAGACAAGCCTAATATATACATTTAATGTTAGATGCTTACTTTGGCTCGTTTATTAGATTTCAATAAACAGTGCAGTCTATCAGGACAGAACACCAGAGCAAAGCAGAAAGGTGACATGCTGAAAGGCTTGTTAGATTGCAACTAACTGAATACGTTCTTACAGCAGATGCAACAACCAGTGTTTGAGGAGAAGCGTTTGAGGCGTTTCCATGAATCCCTTTAAGCAATATATCTAAATACAGCAGATATCCATCCATCCATTATTTTCCACTTTATCCTCTATTAGGGTCGTGGGGGGGTTCGCCATGCCCATACAGGGGAGAACGTCTTGGGCGCTGGGCAGATACTGACCCAGGACAGGGTGCCAATCTATCGCTGGGCACACACTCACTTAAACAGACACACTATATATGGGGCAATTTGGAGAATTCAATTGATTTATCCCATGTTTTTAGACTGTGAGAAGAACCCGGAGGAAACCCACGTGGACACGGGGAGAACATCGAAACTCCACCCAGATTGGGATTCAAACCGGAAATCCCTAGCGCTGAGAGGAGAACATGCTAACCACTAAGCCACCGTGCCACCCTACAGCAGATATTTGATGTTCAAAACAGTTTAAAAATAGTTTAAAAACTTTAAAAACAGTTTTCTTAGTAACCATCATCTTTTGATTGACAGATGATACAATGATAATGTTGTGGGAAGGGGTGCCACAGTGGCTTAGTGGTTAGCGGGTTTGTCTCTCAGGTTTAAATCCCAATCTGGATTTAGTGGAGATTCCATGTCTCCTCAGGCCCATGTGGGTTTCTCCGGGTTCTCCGGCTTCCTCCCACAGTCCAAAAACATGAATTCAGTGTAAATTGCCCCTCTATAGTGCATGTGTGTCTGTGTGAGTGAGTGTGTGTGCTCAGAGATTGATTGGCGCCCTGTCGTTGGTGAATCTGACCAGCGCCTGGACGTTCTCACTGCAACTCTAGTAGAGGTTTAAATGGAACATAATGAGACGACAAAACATTTTGGGGTTTTAATAGTAGGGTGTAATAATATCATGGGTATCACTGTATGCAAAATAGATAATTTTATCACTTTATCACCCTAAAAAACTACAAAAACCGTAAAACACTAACTGGATACTGCATTCTCACTCACCTCTGATCTGGAACTGACCTCGACCCTGTCTGCTCTCTCCGAGCTGCTGGGCGGTGCATGTGGGTTAATGTCTGGCACACTGATGTCTGCATGCCTGTGGGTGTCCACGCTAAAAGCCGCCTGATAGCTGGTTTCAGGAGGTGGCTCATTGGTGCCGGTACTCAGAAATGTAGGCCTTTTCTGAGCAGGCTTAGAGGGCTGCACCCCCGCCCAGGGCTTGTACTCCTGTCTGTATCCAAACAGAGATGAACTGTTAGAGACTGTACATGATCCATGGAAATATGTCTTTAATAAGTACAATAAAGTATAAACACTAGTACAAAATATTTGCTATGAGACAAAAACACAAATTATAATACAGGAATATCTGAGTAATTAAAAAGAACAGATTGGTGGGGCAAAAAGAGGGATATAATTAAAAGGCTGACATTTTTTTAAACAGATAATGTAATATTTATTGTTATAAATTAGAGTGTAGTGGGTAGTACCACAAGGCTCCATCTTAGGCCCATCTAAGTTCTTTTCTATGGATATTTAAAGCAATATAAACAGTAAGTGAACAAATCTACAGATTGTACTTACAGGAGCTTATATGTCATTTTGGAAAAGCAAAGATTTCCGACAAACTTGACACTTTTAAGGTGTTTAATGGAGCTGAGGCCAAAGTGCAGTACAGTAAAATTGTTCTGCACCAAACTCGGCCAGCCATGTCTTTCAGAACATTGCTTTCTGTACTGAGACACAATCATGCTGGAATTAAAAAAAACACTTTCAATAAATTGTTCCCACAAAGTTGGATCTATACAATATCTGTTGCTATATGCCCGAGGTGATATACAATACATCGATAAAGAGGTGTATCACAATACCTGTTAGTTATGGACTTCAGATCAGTGTACTTCTGTTTAAAATGCATCTGAATGTGGGGTGTTGATTGGTATCAGTGATAACACTGCTGTCAGCAAATCTGCTTTAAGACAACCTGCTCTTTAAAGCCATTACAACAGAATGCTCTTAATCATGGGGCGGCACGGTGGCTTAGTGGTTAGTACATTCGCCTCTCAGCGCTAGGGATTCCCGGTTCGAATTCCACCTGGGTGGAGGTTCCATGTTCTCACCGTGTCCGCATGGGTTTCCTCCAGGTTCTCCGGTTTCCTCCCACAGTCCAAAAACATGGATCAAGTTCAAATGATTTCTCCAAATTGCCCCATATAGAGTGTGTATGTGTGTTTGCTTGTGCGAGTAAGTGTGTGCCCAGTGATAGATTGGCACCCTGTCCTGGGTGTATCTGCCCAGCGCCCGGAACGTTCTCACCTGGATGGGCATGGGGAACCCCCCCGCAACCATAATATAGGATAAAGCGGAAGATAATGGATGGATGCGCTTAATCATTTCTGCGGGTCTGTTTTAAATCATGCTTATTACCCTGATCATGTTTAATTATGGATTCCCTGAACAAACACTAGTTTAGAATTATAGTACGTTTTAACTTCTGAAGTTGTATTAATAATGACTTAATCACCCATTTTAACGACCTGGCAGTAAAGCAGGTAGTGATTATAACACCGGATACAAACTCTGTTCATAATTAGTGTGGTTGTGTGATGAGTGGGCAGGAGTGTGTACTTAAACCCGGCTCTTAATACCAAATAATTTATACAGTCTAATGCAGTCTGCAGCATATGGGCCGAAAGATGGGCTTCATCTTTCACACTTGTAGCTGATTCATCCTTTTGCTTGTTGCTATTTTGTCACACACACACACACACACACACACACATACACACACACATACAGTACATACATATATTGGATTGTGAAGTGACTCTAATGACCTTGCAGAATATTACTGCTGTTCGTCTGCTGGGCTTAAATTTCCTCCATGTTTAATCTGTCAGTCTGTGAATAATATTAAGAGTCCAAACTATTGTATAGAGATGATTTTGAAGACTTTTCCAGCCTGATGAGCATCAACAACTCTTTCCTTTTCCGAAATCTACTTTGTTTATGCCATAATACATTTTTACAAACATGTTTCAAGTAGTGGCAGCACGGTGGCTTAGTGGTTAGCACTCAGTACTAGGGATCCAGGTTTGAATCCCAATCTGGGTGGAGTTTCCATGTTCTCCCCGTGTACATGTGGGTTTCCTTTGGGTTCTCTGGTCTCCTCCCACAGTCCAAAAACTTGGAATAAAGGTATATTGAATGCTTTAAATTGCCCCATAAAGTGTGTGTTTGTCTGTGCATCAGCCCAGCACCTAAAACGTTCTCCACTGGATGGGCATGGGGAACCCCCCCACAGCCCTAGTAGAGGATTAAGAGGAAGATCATGAATGAATGTTCTAAGTTTTAAACTTTAATAAATCCCTGTTTGTTAAAAGATTTTTTATTATTTTACTTTTAAATTATCTGTGAATCCTACAGGCTTACATACTTTTGCCTGTAACAGATTTAAATATAGAATCATTTTCCATATATAATAAATAAATATTAATTTGGTCTCTAGGGCGCCACGGTGGCTTAGTGGTTTGCACGTTCTCCTTTAAGCACTAGGGAATTCCCGGTTCGAATGCCAATCTGAGTAAATGTTCTCCCCGTGTCCGCGTGGGTTTCCTCCGGGTTCTCCGATTTCCTCCCACAATCCAAAAACATGGATCAAGGTCAATTGAATTCTCCAAATTGCCCCATATACAGTGTGTGCATCTGTGTGATTGTGTGTGTGCCCAGTGATAGATTGGCGTCCTGTCCTGGGTGTATCTGCTCAGCGCCCAAAACATTCCCTCCTAGATGGGCATGGGGAACCCCTAATAGAGGATTAAGCGGAAGATAAATGAATGTTCTAAGTATCAAACTTTAACAAATACCTGTTCGTTACAAGAGTACCAACTGACACAACAGCTAATTTTACTTTTAAATTTTCTGTGAATCCTACAGATTGACCTCTAACAGATATTAAATATAGAATCTTGTTCCATAAATAGTAAATTAATATTAAAATTGTCTCTTTTTTCCTCTCTCTCTTTCATCTATCTCATATATGCCCCCATGCCCATCCAGGGGAGAATGTTTTGGGCACTGGACAGATACACACAGGACAGGGTGCCAATCTATTGGGCATATATACACATATATATATACTGAGTTTAAGTATACACTGTGTATATATACTGAGTGGAGTGTATATACACTGTTTATATATATATATATATATATATATATATATATTTGCCCATGCCCATCCAGGGGAGAACGTTTCGGGTGCTGGGACAGGGCACACACCCAGGACAGGGCGCCAATCCATTGCTGGGCACACATTCACTCACTCACACAGACACACTCTATATGGGGTAATTTGGAGAATTCAATTTACTTGATCCATGTTTTTGGACTGTGGGAGGAAACCGGAGAACCCGGAGGAAACCCACGCAGACACGGTGAGAACATGGAAACTCCACCCAGATGGGGATTCGAACCGGGAATTCCCCCGGAGAACGTGCTAACCACTAAGCCACCGTGCTGCCCTATATATATATATATATATACACACACACACACACACACACTTAAACTCAGTGTATATATACTGAGTGGACACTGTACATATATATACACTGCACACACACACACACACATTATATATATATATATATATATATATATATATATATTATATATATATTATATATATATATATATATATATAAACTCAGTGTACTTGAAAGACTGAGAATCTGTTCAGTTATAGCGCTTCTTTATAATTTAGTTGAGTGTTTGGCAGTATGAGGCAGTTGTGTGAGGCAGTTGTGTGAGGCAGCAGTGTGAGGCATAAGCAAGTATTGTTGTGTGAGGCAGCAGTATGAGGTTCTCCGTCCTCTGTGTACCTGTAGGAGCTGGTCTTGGCTGTTGCCTCCGCCGGCTGTCGGCTGGCTCGCTCGTCCGCTCCCGTCCTCCGCGGCGCCCCGTTGCTGGGGCTGCCCTTCCCGCCGCCGTTGCTGATCCAGGGATAGTCTTTCTTGGGGATGGGCCACGGTTTGTAGTCCTGTTTGTACTGCGTGACTCCGGGGAACGGCGCGTCCCGCTGCGGTCTGTAACTCTGCTCGGTGCACCTGCGGCTGGCCGGCGTGGCCCCGTTGTGCGCGGCGGCGGCGGCGGCGGCGGGAGGGAGGCGGCGGCGCTCCGGCGTGGCTCTGTGGCTCTCAGCGGGGAGCTGGCCGGTCACGGAGCGGATCTCCTGCTCGCTGATGTCGGAGTAGTTCTGGATGGTCAGCGGGACGGACAGGTCCGATTTGTCGAACTGGTTCCAGAAGCGCGCCAGGCAGCACACCCTGCTGATGCACGGCCACGCCATGGAGCTCCGGAGCCGAACCTGCAAACTGCGAGGAGGAGAACATTCAAAAGCGAAGACGCAGAGGACGAAGAGACAAGAGCCCCGCGGTTAATGTGGACTCCTGACTCCAAAAGAAGCGAGTGCAGCTGGGCGCTGAGTCCTCACAGTCTGCACGCAGCGCTCACGTGTCAGCCCACTTCCACTCACCCACTGAAGAGACAGCAGCCTGATCCTGCAGCCCAGCTTCTCATGCACTGCCCAAAAAGTAAACTACACAACTCTCTGATATATATATATCATTCATCCATTATCTCCCGCTTTATCCTCTATTAGGGTCGCGGTGGGGTTCCCCATGCCCATCCAGGGGAGAGCATTTTGGGCACTAGGCAGGTACACCAAGGACAGGACACCAATCCATTGCTGGGAACAAAACACACACACACACACACACACACTATATAGGGGCAATTTCATCCATCCATCCACTATCTTCCGCTTTATCCTCTACTAGGGTCGTGGGGGGGGGGTTCCCCATGCCCATCCAGGGGAGAACGTTTCGGGCACTGGGCAGATACACCCAGGACAGAGCACCAGTCTATCACTGAGCACACATTCACTTTTCCTCCACTGTGGGAGGAAATCGGAGAACCCGGAGGAAAGCCACGTGGACACGGGGAGAACATGGAAACTCCACCCAGATTGGGATTCGAACCGGGAATGCCTGATGCTGAGAGGCAAATGTGCTAACCACTAAACCACCGTGCCACTCTCTCTGATATCTGAGTAAAAACATTTGATAAATAGACATAAACTAGTGGACAAAGATATTAAGACTTCTAAAAGCTTTAATGACCGTTCTACTTTAATCCATCCATCATCTTCTGCTTAGTCACATGCTAGGGTGTAGGGCATGCCCACCCAGAGGAGAGCATTTTGGGCACTAGGCAGGTACACCCAAGACAGGATGCCAATCCATCGCTGGGCACACACAATATATAGGGGCAATTTATTAATTCATTCATTCATTATATTCCGCTTTATCCTGTTAGGGTCACGGTGGGGTTCCCCATGCCCATCCAGGGGAGAACGTCTCAGGCACTGGGCAGATACACCCAGGACAGGGTGCCACTCCATCGCTGGGTAAACACAATATATAGGGGCAATTTAGAGTGAGCAATTTACATTAAATCCACTTAAATCTAATTGAATTAATATAAAGATGGTCTACTTTTCCCCAAGATACTCTTTTGAGAAGGTTCTGTAGATTTTAGGATCTCTTGTGCAAATGTTTCATATCTAACCAGCAGAGCATTAATGAGGCAAGACACTGACGTTCGATGAAAGACAGTCTGGCTTCTAATACTTTCTGTAGAACACAGCGAGCTGTTTTATGATGTGGACGTCAGAATTCTGTCGTTTATTTTATACTTTATGGACATTGGCACTAAAGCAGTCATCCCAGAACAGAAAAGGACCTTCTCCAAAGTGTTTCCACAAAGTTAAAGGCGTTAAAGTGTCCGTTAAATGTAGATGAGCAAACATCTTGTGTTTTGATTGAATTTCATCAAAGTCAATATATATATATATATATAAATAATCATTCATTCATTTGTTATCTTCCGCTTTATCCTATATTAGGGTCGCGCGCGGGGGGGGGGGGGGGGGTTCCCCCATGACCATCCAGGGGAGAACGTCTCGGGCGCTGGACAGATAGACCCAGAACAGGGCGCCAATCCATCGCTGGGCACACACTCACTCACTCATACACACTCAATATGGGGCAATTTTGAGAACTCAATTGACTTGATCCATGTTTTTGGACTGTGGGAGGAAACCGGAGAACCCGGAGGAAACCCACGCAGACACGGGGAGAACATGGAAACTCCACCCAGATGGGCATTCGAACCGGGAATCCATAGTGCTGAGAGCCGAACGTGCTAACCACTAAGACACCGTGCCGCCTATATATATATATATATATACATACACTTAAACTCAGTGTATATATACTGAGTGGAGTGGAGTCCACACACATACTTAAACTCAGTGTACTGGAAAGACTGAGAATCTGTTCAGTTATAACGCTTCTTTATAATTATCAAAATGTCATCAAAGTCAAAGAAACATCATCAAAACCACTGAAGTGAGAAATGGGACATAACTCGTCCTAATCATCCCATTTCTTTAGATATGTAACAGCAGTGAGGGGTCCTGCATTCTGATATGACACGTCTTTAAGATGCGCTTCATTACGTTTTCGAGCTGCTCACTGCATCCAAACAATTTAGCTGAATTGCATTTATGTTTACAGGAGTTTCTTATCGCACATCAATCTAACCTCATGACTACAAAAGTAGCATCTGTAAGAATGCTGACTGTCCACACTGTGTTCTAGAGGAATTATTAAATGAATCAGTATAATAACACTGCACTATTCATTTTCTAACCTGCTTTTCCTGATCAGGGTCCTGAGGGGAGCTGCGACCTATCCCGGCTCTCGCTGGGTGAATAGGTGGGTTCATCTGTAGACAGGTCAGCAGAGTATAATAATCACATTTATACCTGGGGTGGAATAGTGATTAATATGTTCGCCTCTCAGCACTAGGGATTCCCGGTTCGAATCCCAATCTGGGTGGAGTTTCCACGTTCTCCCCATGTCCGCATGGGTTTCCTCCGGGTTCTCCGGTTTCCTCCCACAGTCCAAAAACATGGATCAAGTCAATTGAGTTCTCCAAATTGCCCCATATAGAGTGTGTCTATGTGAGAGAGTGTGTGCCCAGCGATGGATTGGCGCCCTGTCCTGGGTCTATCTGCCCAGCGCCTGAGACGTTCTCCCCTGGATGGGCATGGGGAACCCCCCCGCCCCGCGACCCTAATAGAGGATAAAGCGGAAGATAATGGATGGATGGATCTGATCCAAGTGGAGTATCCATGTTCTCCACGTGTCCATCTGGGATTCAAGATGAAATGGTTGCTATTACCCCAATACAGTAGAACACACGTTTGTGTGCCAAGCTAAGAAATTGGCGACCTGTCCTGAGTGTATCTGCCCAGCTCCCGAAAAGTTCTCCCCTAGATGGGCATGGGAACCCCCTGCGACCCTAGAGGGTTAAGAGGAAGATAATGAATGAATAAATGAATATTGCACTTTTGGTTAGATGGTAACTACATTTCATTGGCCCTGTACCCGTTTTCTTTTACAATAAAGTCATAATCTAATCTAACAGATTAAATATTATTACTAATCATTTTAATAAGCAGGTTTTGAACAGATCTCTAGTTAGAACGCTCCAGACTTAAACCCAGAATCTAAACCACAGTGCTGTACCAGGTGTCTCAAAGTTCATCACCAGTCAGCATGAACAGAAAACACTATCCATCTAACCATCCATCCATTATCTTCAGCTTTATCCTGTACTAGGGTCATGGGGGGTGGGGATGGGGGGTTCCCCAGGTTCCCCATGCCCATCCAGGGGAGAAGTTTTGGGCGCTGGGCAGATACACCCAGGACAGGGCGCCAATCCATCGCTAGGCACACCCTCACTTACACACACACACTCTATATGGGGCAATTTGTAGAACTCAATTGACATGATCCATGTTTTTGGACTGTGGGAGGAAACCGGAGAACCCGGAGGAAACCCACGCGGACATGGGGAGAACATGGAAACTCCACCTAGTTTGGGATTCGAACCGGGAATCCCTAGCGCTGAGAGGAGAACGTACTGCCCACAGAAAACACTAGTACAATAAATTTACAGTCTTTTTAAATTTAAACAAAAAAACGATGAGCAAACGCGGTAATATTTCACTGATTGTGAAAAAGACTCATGTTTTAAAAGCAAACCTTCAAACTACGGATGCTGGAATTATCAGTGCAAATCTGCATCAGGATTTAAACACCAGGTTTTATCTGTTTCACCCAAATCATCTCTCAAATCATATTGAGCTAAAGAGCAGGTCAGCACAAAAAAAACAGCCACATGATCCAGGATGACATAATAGTGATTACAGTGAATCAACTCTTTCAGGCAAGCTTTATATAACCGAGCACTGATTATCAAAACCCCTGTCTCACTGCAGAATGATGAGACACTGATCTGCTGGTTTGATTTACTCTGCAGCACAATGTTTAAAATCAGACACCTCTGCCTGAAATCCGTTACATGTTCACCTCATTAACGTTTACAACGCACAATGTCAAAAGACAAACGTTTCAAAGTCTTTGCGAGTGCTTCTGCAGACCCTGTAAACCCATCTTTTCCCATTTTAGTGGGATGTCTTTCAATTGTAGTGATTGTCTCCCTCTGCAGGTAAACCTAAAAAAAAAAATACATTCAGATAACTTTAATCATGGTACAATTAAAAGTGGGAGCCTCGTAAATAAAACCATATTGTGATTTTGTAAAGTCCTTTTTGAGATTAGTTGTATTTATTTGGCAGATGTTTTTTGATGAATTCTGTATAAATGGTACGGAGGACACAATACTGGTTACACAACTGCAAAAAGTCCATCCATCCATTATCTCCCGCTTTATCCTCTATTAGGGTCGCGGTGGGGTTCCCCATGCCCATCCAGGGGAGAACGTCTCGGGCGCTGGGCAGATAGACCCAGGACAGGGCGCCAATCTATTGCTGGGCACACACTCACTCACACACACACTCTATATGGGGCAATTTGGAGAATTCACTTGACCTTGATCCATGTTTTTGGACTGCGGGAGGAAACCGGAGAACCCGGAGGAAACCCACGCAGACACGGGGAGAACATGGAAACTCCACCCAGATGGGGATTTGAACCGGGAATCCCTAGTGCTGAGAGATGAACGTGCTAACCACTAAGCCACCGTGCCGCCCTCACACACACACACACACACACACACACACACTATATTGGGGCAAATTCCTAATCACATGCTGTAATAATAATTTTTTAAATTAGCTTTAGTAAGTTTTATTTAAGTCCTGCATTTCTACATCTCACAAGTTCATCCATTATCTCCCGCTTTATCCTCTATTAGGGTCGCGCGGGGGGGGGGGGGGGTTTCCCCATGCCCATCCAGGGGAGAAACGTCTCGGGGACGCTGGGCAGATACACCCGGGACAGGACACCAATCTATTGCTGGGCACACACTCACTCACACAGACACACTCTATATGGGGCAATTTTGAGAACTCAATTGACTTGATCCATTTTTTTGGACTGTGGGAGGAAACCGGAGAACCCGGAGGAAACCCACGCGGACACGGGGAGAACATGGAAACTCCACCCAGATGGGGATTTGAACCGGGAATCCCTAGTGCTGAGAGGAGAACATGCTAACCACTAAGCTACCGTGCCGCCCACTTTAAAAAGTCATGATACTAAAACAGCTAGACGGTTTAGTGGTTCGAAAGTCCACCTCTCTGGGGATCCAGGTTTGAACTCAGATTCTGGTGAAGTTTTCATGTTCTCCCCGTGTCTGCGTGGGTTTCCTCCCATAGTCCAAAAACATGGGTTCAAGGTGAAGTGAAGTGGCTGCTGTAAACTGCTCCTATCTACTTTGTCCCTGTGTAGTGTGTAGTGTGTGTGTCTGTGTGTACCCAGCGATAGATTGGCGCCCTGTCCTGGGTGTATCTGCCCAGCATTTGAAACGTTCTCCCCTGTATGGACTTGGAGAACCCCGTGACCCTGATAGAGGATAATGCGGAAAATAATGAAATGCTATGACACTAAAATAGCAAGCAGAAGAAGTTTCTTGGTTAAAGTATTTAACAATTGATCATGAGGTTAAACTGCACAGTTGTCCTCTTGAGAAAAGTCCTTGAGCAAAATCTAAACTTTAATCAAGAACGGAGATGAAGATTCAATACAAGCTGAGCATTTAACTCAAAAGCAATGATATAAAATACTGGACTGTGCAATGCGTCTGTAGAAACTGTCTAATCAGCATTTGTGAAGTCAGACCCTGGTGTTGGATGTGAGGGACTGAATTGCAATTTCTGTCCTAGATTATAGCAAAGCTGTTTAAATGGGGTCATGGTCGAGATCAAGGCTCTTGCAGGCTACTCACTTTCCTCCACATTAAACTCACTCAACCTTGCTTTTTGCGCTGGAACAGAAAAAGGGGCTTCCTGTTCCCTTTTTGTAAGCATATAGTTCTCCAAACTGCATGTGTGGGTACTTCATATTTATAATCATGTGGAAATGGGTGTGTGTCACAGGTGCCTGGGGCACCTGTCCCTCGTTTGGGTTTTTAATTGTCTCAGCTGTTTCTGTGCACGCGATTAGTTGGTTTGTTATTTAGTTTCCGTTTCCCCTCATTTCGGTGCACGTCTTTGTTCATTCATTCATTCATTCATTCATTATCTCCCGCTTTATTCTCTATTAGGGTCGCGGTGGGGTTCCCCATGCCCATCCAGGGAAGAACGTCTCAGGCGCTGGGCAGATACACCCAGGACAGGGCGCCAATCCATCGCTGGGCACACACTCACTCACACAGACACACTCTATATGGGGCAATTTGGAGAACTCAATTGACTTGATCCATGTTTTTGGACTGTTGGAGGAAACCGGAGAACCCGGAGGAAACCCACGCAGACACGGGGAGAACATGGAAACTCCACCCAGATGGGGATTCGAACCGGGAATCCCCAGCGCTGAGAGGCGAACATGCTAACCACTAAGCCACCGTGCCGCCCGCACGTCTTTGTTTTGCGGTTAATACCCCGATGTTAGTTTGTTCGTTTTGTTCCCCCTTTCTGTTGGTGTTCCGTCACCAGTTTTTAATAAATTCGGTTTGGTTTTTATCCCGGTGTTTTCTGGACTCTCCTTCCGCGCTCAACCACGGTGCGGCGCTGCGTACTACTTCCGCGCAGGTCGTAATCGTGGGAGCGTTTCACTCCGTGGACCTACGTACGCATTATTCCCCGCGTAGTCGGTGCCCGGGAAGCGCTCACTAGGCGCGAGCGCTCGTACGCAATCGCTCCACGTAGCCGCTCTCTTCCGGAGAAGAACGAGCATTTCTAACAGTGTGAAAAACACCTACCGTTAAATACAATGTGTCTTAATATATAATATATGTGATTGTATTACTATGTGGCTTAGTGGTTAGCACGTTCTCCTCTCAGCACTAGGATTCCCGGTTCGAATCCCCATCTGGGTGGAGTTTTCATGTTCTCCCCGTGTCCGCGTGGGTTTCCTCCGGGTTTTCTAGTTTCCTCCCACAGTCCAAAAACATGGATCAAGTCAATAGAGTTCTCCAAAATTGCCCCATATAGAGTGTGTATGTGTGTTTGTTTGTGTGCCCAGCGATAGATTGGCGCCCTGTCCTGGGTATGTCTGCCCAGCGCCCGAAACGTTCTACCCTGGATGGGCATGGGGAACCCCACCGCGACCCTAATAGAGGATGAAGCGGGAGATAATGAATGAATGAATGAATGTATTACTATGTGGCTTAGTGGTTAGCACGTTCGCCTCTCAGCACTAGGGATTCCCGGTTCGAATCCCCATCTGGGTGGAGTTTCCATGTTCTCCCCGTGTCCGCGTGGGTTTCCTCCGGGTTCTCCGGTTTCCTTCCACAGTCCAAAAACATGGATCAAGTCAATAGAGTTCTCCAAAATTGCCCCATATAGAGTGTGTCTGTGTGAGTGAGTGTGTGCCCAGCGATAGATTGGCGCCCTGTCCTGGGTGTATCTGCTCAGCCCCCGAAATGTTCTACCCTGGATGGGCATGGGGAACCCCACCGCGACCCTAATAGAGGAGAAAGCGGAAGATAATGAATGAATGAATGTATTACTATGCACAGAAAAAAAAACATCTCAAATACCTTGTGAAAGACATGATGTTCTTTGGCATCAGTACAGTGAAGCGACTAATCTAACTGATGCAATCGGAGTTCAGAGTGTCTGGTTAAAAAATGATATATTTATTATAGTATTTCTGTCATTAGTACTGTAATTCTGGTAGATTATTTGCTCTGAAACACAAAGCATGTTTCTCTGGTGGGTACAGATGTACTGAATGTTGAAATAGGTGCAAAAGATCTACAGCTGTCCCCATTCCTTCTTTCTTAACTCCACTCTCCGGATTTTCCCACTGACTGTTTTGGGAAGTTGGTCCACAAACTCGATCTAGAAGAAAACACAATTTGTTGCTGAGTGAAATATGTCACTGGTTAATTATTTTTTTAAAATGTACACATGTATATTAAAATGTAGAATAATCAAACCTGATCGTTATCTGATCCTGCACCCCCCAGGTTTATTTTTATTTTTTTCTTGTATAACAGGTGTTTGTTAAAAAGATGCGTCTTCAGTAGTTTCTTAAAAATGCCGAGTGATTCTGCCTTACGGACAGAGTTGGGAAGATGGTTCCACCATTTTGCACGTTTTGGTGAACGCCACGGAGTGAGAATTAGCTCCTCGGTGAGGTGGAACCACCAGGCGGCAATCATCACTAGAGTGAAGTGAACGAGTCGGAGTGTATTTTGAAAAGATAGAGTGAAGGTAGGCGGCACGGTGGCTTAGTGGTTAGCACGTTCGCCTCTCAGCACTAGGGATTCCCGGTTCGAATCCCCATCTGGGTGGAGTTTCCATGTTCTCCCCGTGTCTGCGTGGGTTTCCTCCGGGTTCTCCGGTTTCCTCCCACAGTCCAAAAACATGGATCAAGTCAACTGAATTCTCAAAAATTGCCCCATATAGAGTGTGTGTGTGAGTGAGTGTGTGCCCAGCGATGGATTGGCGCCCTGTCCTGGGTGTATCTGCCCAGCGCCCGAGACGTTCTCCCCTGGATGGGCATGGGGAACCCCACCGCGACCCTAATAGAGGATAAAGCGGGAGATAATGAATGAATGAATGAGTGAAGGTAAGAGGGGGAAGATCCAGAAATGGTTCTGTAGGTCAGAGTCAGTGTCTTGTACTGAATGCAGCAGCTACAGGGAGCCAATGGAGAGAGATGAGTAATGGAGTGACATGAGTTCTTGGGCTGGTTGAACACAAGTTGGGCTGCAGAGTTTTGAATCAGTTGTAGAGGTCTGATTGAGCAATATGGGAGACCGGCAAGCAACGAATTACAATAATCAAGCCGGGATAGGCTGAGGGCTTGAAATTAAAACTTGTTGACTTAATCATTTTTTTAGTTTTCCAAGCTGTAATAGTTCCTTGGTTTTTCTGGCATGTTGCCCATCAACATATAACATCAGAAAAAGTTTGCAGTGAAGTATTAGGAGGTTCTGTGTGACTGCACTACACAGGTATGACCATGCTGACATTACGATCGAGGTATTTATTAATCGTTAATAAAATTCATTTCATTCATTCATTCATTATCTTCCGCTTTATCCTCTATTAGGGTCGTGGTGGGGTTCCCCATGCCCATCCAGGGGAGAACGTCTCGGGCGCTGGGCAGATACACCCAGGACAGGACGCCAATCCATCGCTGGGCACACACTCACGCACACACACACACACACACGCACACAAACACACTCTATGGGGCAATTTGGAGAACTCAATTGACTTGATCCATGTTTTTGGACTGTGGGAGGAAACCAGAGAACTCGGAGGAAACCCACGTGGACATGGGGAGAACATGGAAACTCCACCCAGATGGGGATTTGAACCGGGAATCCCTAATGCTGAGAGGCGAACGTGCTAACCACTAAGCCACCATGCCGCCAAATGTAAACATAACCAGTGTTATTACAGTTTGAAGGGAATTTCATGTGGGGTTTACCTTTCGGGGGTATTTATATGGAGCTGTAACCTTTTTCACATGAGATTGCAGTTCAGAGATCAGTTCACTCTGGTCTCGGTTTCTATATTCTGGAGTGAGTATGATGAATGCTTTCACAACCTAAAAAACAAAAAAAACCAATATACTTATGTTTATTATACTCTACATTTCCAAACCTCTCATCTGCAAACCTTTAGTAAAGCTTTGCATGATTTTGAGTATCTTGCCAGTGCCCTCCATTTACCCAACCACCATGTTCTGACAGCTTACAAACAGTTCATTATGACTGCATTACAGGAGTAAGGTTATGCTGAGCTCTTTATTCAGTGAGCTTCCAATGTCGAGGTTTGTAATCTCAAAATCTGATAGTCTATGTTTTTTAAACAGCACCTGAAAGAAAGGAAATAAAAACTAAACAATGCAATTGCTTTTATAACATTCATTCATTCATTATCCCCCTCTTTATCCTCTATTAGGGTCGCGGTGGGGTTCCCCATGCCCATCCAGGGGAGAACGTCTCGGGCGATGGGCAGATAGACCCAGGACAGGGTGCCAATCCATCGCTGGGCACACACTCACTTACACAGACACACTCTATATGGGGCAATTTTGAGAATTCAATTGACTTCCATGTTTTTGGACTGTGGGAGGAAACCAGAGAACCCGGAGGAAACCCACGCAGACACGGGGAGAACATGGAAACTCCACCCAGATGGGGATTCGAACCGGAAATCCCTAGCGCTGAGAGACGAACGTGCTAACCACTAAGCCACCGTGCTGCACCTTTTATAACATGAATTAAATAAAAAATCCAAAACAGATTAAAGATCAGATTAAATTCTGGTTTATAAAGTCTGTGCGAATGATTTAGAAAACAAGTAGTAGTTAAAAAAAAAAAAAGTTTTAATAATCAACAAGCACATGTGTACAGGATGGCCTGTTTGGGACAGCAATTTATTTTTGGCTTTATTATGATGAAAAAAAAATCTTTGTTTATGGCATGAAAATAATACAAATGATATATTATAAGCATCACTGCAGTTTAGAACGAAAGTGGGTGCTTTTATATGTAAATATATGTATACACACATTGTAACGAGCACTTGCAGCACCTGTCCCTCGTTTTGGTTTCTTATTATCTCACTTGGGTGATTGGTTGGGTTTGTCACGTGTTTAGTTGGGTTTCTATTTAGTCTGTTTTCTCCCGTAAGTCTGAGCACGTCTTTGGTTTGTGGTTATACACCCAATGTTACGTTTGTTTGTTTATCCCCGTTCTGTTGGTGCTTCAGCACCATCTTTTAATAAATTCACATTCGTGGGAGCGTCTCCCTCCGTCTAGACAGGCTGACGTTGTGGTCTACGCGTTGCCGGATCCCGGGAGACGCTCATTATGCGCAGGCGGAGCCGCTCAACTCTGGGGGACTACGGACGGACGTGACACACATATACACACACAGATATATATATATATATATATATATATATAGCTTGTTTTTTGATTAATCACAATTTAAAAATGTTACAATTATTCATTATTCATTCATTCATTCATTATCTTCCACTTTATCCTCTATTAGGGTCGCGGGGGTTCCACATGCCCATCCAGGGGAGAACGTTTTGGGTGCTGGGCAGATACAGCCAGGACAGGGCGCTGGGCACACACTCACACACACAAACACACTCTATAGGGGGCAATTTGGAGAACTCAATTGACTTGATCCATGTTTTTGGACTGTGGGAGGAAACCCACGCGGACACGGGGAGAACATGGAAACTCCACCCAGATGGGGATTCGAACCGGGAACCCCTAGTGCTGAGAGGAGAACATGCTAACCACTAAGCCACCGTGCCGCCCATGTTACAATTAATTAAATCAATAGAGAGCCTGAACATCTTCATGACAACATTCAGAAGAAAATAAATCATATTATGTCGGTGGCCAGGACGTTAGACCAGCTGGAGCAACTCGCACAGAACAAAAATAAAGTTTACTTTGGCCTTAGAATCAGAATCAGAATCAGAATACTTTATTAATGCCCCGGGGGGAAAATGCAGTTTTGTAATCTCAAAATCTGATAGTCTATGTTTTTTAAGCAGCACCTGAATGAACAGGAAATAAAAACCAAACAATGCGACTCGTTGCTTTTATAACATGAATTTAAAAAAATCCAAAACACATTAAAGATCAGATTAAATTCTGGTTTATAAAGTCTGTGCTAATAATAAATAGTAAATAAATAATAATAGGAGGGGGTGTGTCCCAATATTTATGTCTGTATACACTTTATATATTTATGACTTTTAAATTACATTCAAGTCTTGATGTTAAAAAAAAAAAAAAAAAAAAAAAAACACCATAAACATCCAAAACCACTGAAGTGAGAAATGGGAACAGAGACATAACTCGTCCTAATCATCCCATTTCTTTAGATGTGTAACAGCAGTGAGGGGTCCTGCATTCTGATATGACGCGTCTTTAAGATGCGCTTCATCACATTTTGGAACTGCTCACTTCATCCAAACAACAATTTAGCTGAATTGCATTTATGTTTACAGGAGTTACTTTAAGTGAAATCAGCAGCTCACATCTACCTAACCTCATAAATACAAATGCATTGTCATTCAGTTATTTAGCAGATGCTTTTATCCAAAGCGACTTACAAGGTGAGCACAGGGTTCATCACAACATCCCTGGAGCAATGAGGGTTAAGGGTCTTGCTCAAGGACCCACATTGGTAACTTCAGTGGACCTGGGATTTGAACCCCCAACCTTCAGATTGACAGCCCAACACCCTAACCACTGAGCTACCGCGCCCTCAAATAAAAGAAGAGATCAGAAAAATCCGATCTGGAATAAATACTACATTATTGAATGTTCCTTTGTGGACATTCACTCAGTTTGTATTAATTATATATTTAAGCGGATATGTATGAATATTCATTCATTCATTATCTCCCGCTTTATCCTCTATTAGGGTCGCGGTGGGGTTCCCCATGCGCATCCAGGGGAGAACATCTCGAGCGCTGGGCAGATACACCCAGGACAGGGCGCCAATCCATCGCTGGGCACACACTCACTCACACAGACACACTCTATATGGGGCAATTTAGAGAACTCAATTAACTTGATCCATGTTTTTGGACTGTGGGAGGAAACCGGAGAACCCGGAGGAAACCCATGCAGACACGGGGAGAACATGGAAACCCCAGATGGGGATTTGAACCCGGGAATCCCTAGCGCTGAGAGGCGAACGTGCTAACCACTAAGGAATCAAGTCAATTTAATTAACTTATTTTAATTTTTTTGGGAATTTAACCAGGGTTCCCCATGCGCCCAGGGGAGAACATCTCGGAGGGCAGATACACCCAGGACAGGGCGCCAATCCATCGCTGGGCACACACTCACTCACACAAACACACTCTATATGGGGCAATTTTGAGAACTCAATTAACTTGATCCATGTTTTTGGACTGTGGGAGGAAACCGGAGAACCCGGAGAAAACCCATGCAGACACGGGGAGAACATGGAAACCCAGATGGGGATTCGAACCGGGAATCCCTAACGCTGAGAGGCGAACGTGCTAACCACTAAGCCACCGTGCCGCCTGTATGAATATTGTTATTTAAAATAAAATGTGAAACCATCACATTACAGATATAGATGAACACACACTGTGGTGCAGCATCAGTATGTGAGAATGGGCTATTCAGGTCACAAGTACATTACCTCTCCTCTGATTGGATCAGGACTGCTAACCACAGCTGATTCAGCAACAGCCTCATGTTCTATCAGAGCATTCTCCACTTCAAACGGACCGATGCGATACCTGAGTAAACCCAAATAAAACCACGGCTGTTAAACCTGCTATCAATTTTCTTTTCGGGCGGCACGGTGGATTAGTGGTTAGCATGTTCACCTCTCAGCACTAGGGATTCCCGGTTCGAATCCCCATCTGGGTGGAGTTTCCATGTTCTCCCCGTGTCTGCGTGGGTTTCCTCCGGGTTCTCTGGTTTCCTCCCACAGTCCAAAAACATCGATCAAGGTCAATTGAATTCTCCAAATTGCCCCATATAGAGTGTGTCTGTGTGAGTGAGTGTGTGCCCAGCGATAGATTGGCGCCCTGTCCTGGGTGTATCTGCCCAGCGCCCGAAACGTTCTCCCCTGGAAGATCATGCCGAACCCCCCAGCGATAGCGGATAAAGAAGATAATGAATGGATGGATTTCTTTTTAATACTTTTGTTTTTATATATTATCCAAACATCTTCTGCTTTATCCTCTATTAGGGTCGCGGTGGGGTTCCCCATGCCCATCCAGGGGAGAATGTCTTGGGCACTGGGCAGATAGACCCAGGACAGTGTGCCAATCCATCGCTGGGCACACACTCACTCACACAAACACACTCTATATGGGGCAATTTTGAGAATTCAATTGACTTGATCCATGTTTTTGGACTGTGGGAGGAAACCGGAGAACCCGGAGGAATCCCACGTGGACACGGGGAGAACATGGAAACTCCACCCAGATTGGGATTCGAACCGGGAATCCCTAGCGCTGAGAGGCCACTAAGCCACCGTGCCGCCCCTATTATATATAATTTTTTATTATTTTTATTAAATTTGTAATATTTTACATTAGGTCATTTTGCATATATTATCTTATACATATATTAGGACGCTTTTATTAAAGTGACTTTAAAGCATCCCAACTTGATGGTTAGGGTTATATAGGGTTACATGGGGTTATATGTGTAGAATGCAGTCAGTTTTGAGACCACGCTGGAGCAATGAGGTTTAAGCGCCTTGCTCAAGAACCCACAGTTAACATCAGAGGATTTAGGATTTGAATGCCCAACCTACAGAATTATAGTCCCAAGTTCTAATCACCGGGGTACCACACTGTTCACTTTTCGAATTATTGTTTACAATACATTCATTCATTCATTCATTATCTCCCGCTTTATCCTCTATTAGGGTCGCGGTGGGGTTCCCCATGCCCATCCAGGAGAGAACGTCTCAGGCGCTGGGCAGATAGACCCAGGACAGGGCGCCAATCCATCGCTGGGCACACACTCACTCACACAGACACACTCTATATGGGGCAATTTTGAGAATTCAATTGACTTGATCCATGTTTTTGGACTGTGGGAGGAAACCGGAGAACCCGGAGGAAACCCACGCAGACACAGGGAGAACATGGAAACTCCACCCAGATGGGGATTCGAACCGGGAATCCCTAGCGCTGAGAGGCGAGCGTGCTAACCACTAAGCCACCGTGCCGCCCGTTTACAATACAAGCTGCAGTAAATTAGTACATCCAATTTACCCATCGGCATGTGTTTGGAAGGTAGGAGGATACCGGAGTACACAAAGAAGGCTTTCTTCTTTCTTCAATCAGGCGAGAGAGACTCCACACAGAAAGCCCGAAGCAGAAATCAAACCCTGAACCTTTTTGTAGTTGATGGCGCTAAACCGATACACGACTAAGCTGATTTAAACAGCTATAAACATGGAAAACTATTATTTGTGCTCAAAACCTTGAATATAAACCACTGTCAGTCCACCAGTGCTCTTACCCTGCAGACAGTATGACATCATCTGCTCTACTGACAAACCAGAGATATCCATCTTCATCCATCCAACCTCTATCACCGGTCAGGTAAAAATCACCACGGAAACACTCCTTTGTCTTCTCCGGTTCTCCCTGCAGAAAGGATTGAAATATCAGGATTGACAAACCAAAATGCTTCCCAAACTTTATCTCAGTAACAGATAGACTTCAATGCAGGTGCGGAAGCCGCTGATGTCCATCCATCCACCATCTTCCGCTTTATCCTATATTAGGGTCGTGGGGGGGGTTCTCCATGCCCATCCAGGGGAGAACGTTTCGGGCGCTGGGCAGATAGACCCAGGACAGGGCGCCAATCCATCGCTGGGCACACACTCACTCACACAGACACACTCTATATGGGGCAATTTGGAGAACTCAATTGACTTGATCCATATTTTTGGACTGTAGGAGGAAACCGGAGAACCCGGAGGAAACCCACGCGGACACGGGGAGAACATGGAAACTCCACCCAGATGGGGATTCGAACCGGGAATCCCTAGCGCTGAGAGGAGAACGTGCTAACCACTAAGCCACCGTGCCGCTGATGTCCATTAAAGTTGAAACTGATTTCTTTGTGAACTCTGTAACATTGTTCTGTTTTCAGTTGGTTTTGATTCTGACTGTGGTGCATCAGTGCAGGGCAGCTCGCAGTAGGAGATGGGCTGCTGACATCATGCTGAGATGCATGATGGAACAGTATCCCAGCAGTGAGCTTATGATGAAGTAATGAAATCAGCGTAAACGTATTTGGTACAGGATCGTCCTTAATTGGCGTCAGGTGTGCCTGTGATGCAAAAACCGCTTTCACAGCGAGAGTGAGAGACGAGCTAAGTGCACAACAGATGGTGGTGATGATTTTACTGAGTGCATTTCACATAATGACATCATTCAAAGATCTAATTTCTTTCAAAAAGATCAAAATTTGACATTTGAACTATGAGACACGGTAAATGAATATGAGTTTGGTTAATGCCGTAATTACGAGTTCCAATTAGAACCATTAGGAATTTAAAATCAACTAAAGACATGGAGTTGCAATTGAGCATAGACTTGTAAATGACAGGTGGAGCCACAGATGCAGGTGCAATTATGGATATCAGCTGTGACTCGTGTGTGGGTTCACAGTGTGTGTGGGTTCACTGTGTGTGTGGGTTAACTGTGAGTTAACAGTGTGTGTGGGTTAACTGTGAGTTAACAGTGTGTGTGGGTTAAAGGTGTGTGTGGGTTAACTGTAAGTTAACTGTGTGTGGGTTAGCTGTGTGTGTGGGTTAACTGTGAGTTAACAGTGTGTGTGGGTTAACTGTGTGTGTGGGTTAACTGTGTGTGTGTGGGTTAACTGTGAGTTAACTGTGTGTGTGGGTTAACTGTGTGTGTGAGTTAACAGTGTGTGTGAGTTAACAGTGTGTGTGGGTTAACTGTGTGTGTGAGTTAACAGTGTGTGTGGGTTAACTGTGTGTGTGGGTTAACTGTGTGTGTGTGGGTTAACTGTGAGTTAACTGTGTGTGTGGGTTAACTGTGTGTGTGAGTTAACAGTGTGTGTGAGTTAACAGTGTGTGTGGGTTAACTGTGTGTGTGAGTTAACAGTGTGTGTGGGTTAACTGTGTGTGTGGGTTAACTGTGTGTTAACGGTGTGTGTGGGTTAACTGTGTGTGTGGGTTAACTGTGTGTGTGAGTTAACAGTGTGTGTGGGTTAACTGTGTGTGGGGGTTAACTGTGTGTTAACGGTGTGTGTGGGTTAACTGTGTGGGTTAACTGTGTGCGTGAGTTAACAGTGTGTGTGTGTGTGGGTTAACTGTCTTTGTGTGGGTTAACTGTCTTTGTGTGGGTTAACTGTGTGTGTGAGTTAACAGTGTGTGTAGGTTAACAGTGTGTGTGTGGGTTAACTGTCTTTGTGTGGGTTAACTGTGTGTGTGAGTTAACAGTGTGTGTAGGTTAACTGTGTGTGTGAGTTAACAGTGTGTGTAGGTTAACTGTGTGTGTGAGTTAACAGTGTGTGTAGGTTAACTGTGTGTGTGAGTTAACAGTGTGTGTGTGGGTTAACTGTGTGTGTGGGTTATCTGTCTTTGTGTGGGTTAACTGTGTGTGTGGGTTAACTGTCTTTGTGTGGGTTAACTGTGTGTGTGGGTTAACTGTCTTTGTGTGGGTTAACTGTGTGTGTGGGTTATCTGTCTTTGTGTGGGTTAACTGTGTGTGTGGGTTAACTGTCTTTGTGTAGGTTAACTGTGTGTGTGGGTTATCTGTCTTTGTGTCTGCAGGATTTAGAGGGAGGTGAAACTCAAATAAAAGAGAGATAAAGTCTATGCTGCAGAAAATCATGAGCATGAGAAAAGGCTGTTCTAATCTCTAATGTCTGCATCTAACCAACACACGAGCCACAGGTGACCTCCATCACCTCACCTGCTTCCCCAGCTCCACCTCTCATTCACAAATCCTCAACCATCCCAATGTGAAAAGAACAGAATTACCATGTACTCTGTAAACATGGAGAAAGGTCTATGAGGTTTTACTCGGATAGCCAGGTTTCCTTCTGTTCCACAAGCTACAATTACTCCATCCTCATCCACCACCTGCAGCCAAACGAAATAACATCATTAGTACATTAGTTCCAGTGGCGTAATACTAACAAGCAAATAATTGAAACGCAAAAGGATTATGTGAAGTAATTGCATGGGTTTTGCAAGGATTATGTGGAGTAATCCTCCTCTCACCTGCACTTCATAAGCAGGCGATGCCTTGCCGAAAGAACCAGGTCTGATCTCCATGCCTTTAAAAGTCCCGGCAATTAAAACCTTAAAATAAATCATAAAAACCACATTAGATTTTTCATGATTATTTTAGACTGGTCTGTTTTTCATCACAGAATGACATGGCAGTCATTAAGAGGGAGAGTTTATTAAAGCAATAAGTTGAGCAGGTGTGCATTAATGTGAATAAATAACGGAAAAGAGGTGGAGTTGGGCGTACGGTGGAGTACAGTTACAGCATAGCTGCCACCTGGCGCAAACTTCTTTTTATCTGTAATCCAGTGATTCTCAATTATTTTCTGTTAAGCCCCCCTTAGGAAGAAGAAAACATTTTGCGCCCCCCCACACACACGCACACTCACCTCACCCCCCCCCACATGATTTATCCCCCCCAAATTTATCAAAAATGGGATAAATTATTTTTACACGCCCACTGTAGTATCATTAGTACTATCTATAAATCTATATAAAATTTATAAAGTCTATAAATTTGTTATAAGTACACCTCTTTTATAACAATGTATCCTTATTAACATTAAAGAAAACAAAAAAGAAAGAAATATAGATCAACTTAGAACAAAGAATCATTTGATTAACTTTGTGTTTAGTTTGTAACAGAAACGAATGAAATCCTTATTTAAACGTGAAACATTTTTAACTGACTGGCATTTGATACTGAAAAATGAAATGAAATAAAATCAATAAATAATAATAAATTCTGTTAGCGATCCGTTCTTCCCCAGGAAAGTTCGGCTACGGGGGGAATACTGCGTACGCCGCCTGCGCCTAGTGAGCGCTTCCTGGGCACCGGCTACGCAGGGAATAATGCGTACGCCGGTCCGTCAGGCCATGAATATAACCTGCCATGAATATAATGGCAGGTTATATAACACTCCCATGAATATAACCTGCGCGGGAGAAATGTGCAGCGTTGTCTTCGTGGTTGAGCGCGGAAGGAGAGTCCAGAGAACACCGGGTATAAAAACAAAACAGGTTTATTATTAAAAGTGGTGTAGGGACACCAACGGAAAGAGGGGAACAAACGAACGACTAACACCTGGGTAAAAACCACAAACAAAGACGTGCGTCGGAAAGAGGGAAAACGGAAACTAAATAGAAAACCACCCAATCACGTGCACAAAAACAAACCAATCACCCAACGGAGTCCATGAATCACCCAAATGAGGGACAGTGACAAATTCAATTTCATCAGCAACATTCATTCAGGAGCACAATTCATTAACACTTTAACCTACAAAACAAAAATGAATACAACGATTTGTGCTGTTTTTTTTGTTTTTTTTTGAGGAAGTCAGAACTGATGTCTCCAACGCGCCCGTTTTGCAGAGCACAGCTTTTCTGTAGTAGCTTTCCTAAAGTGTTATGATTACTGGCTGTACGCGTCACGTTTACGATTTAAAAACTCAAGCGGTTATCAGTGTGATCGGGGTGTAATGTCTTTAAGAGACGCCTTCATCTATTTGGCTTCACGCTGTCCGCTGCCAACATTTAAAGACACAGAGGACACACCGGTCTTTCTTCATCTCCACCTCAGTTACAGTGAAGTTACAGTTACAGTGAAGTTACAGTTACAGTGAAGCCAGGCGCTACATTCGCTTCGACATTTAGTTTTCGGTTGACTTTTGTTGCTCTCATTATCTTCGTCTCTCTCCGCCTTTCTCTCCTCATCTCTGTTAAATATTTCTCCATGTTGTCTCTTGAGGGTTTGTTCAGTACACTTATATCACTTGCTCTGTGATATCTTGTTATACCCCCACCCATGCTCCGCACTGTGCCCCCCCAGGGGGGTGCGCCCCACTATTTGGGAAGCACTGCTGTAATCAATAATTATATCCTTGTACTCACCGTCTCAGTCTGGCCATATCCTTCATAGATATCCAAACCCGTGAGCTCTTTCCATTTACTCATCACCTCAGGATTGATGGGCTCTCCTGCAGATAAGCAGTGCTCCAGAGCCTGAAACTGAAATCTGTCCCACAAAGCAGATGTAAACATTCAAACAGATTACTGACAAATTTAAATAAAAACAATCCTATTTAAAGAATAGCATTTGCAGTACAAAAAAGAAAAAGAATTCAAGTTTAATAGATAATAAGCCAAGATCATCCATCCATCCATTATCTTCCGCTTTATAGGGTGGCGGGGGGGGGGTTCCCCATGTCCATCCAGGGGAGAACGTTTTGGGCGCTGGGGCTAGTAAATTAGGTCGGTCCTGATACAACAGCCGTGGATTAAGGGCCTTGTGGTCCTAACCACTGAGTTACCCTGCCCATAAAGAAGAAATAAGTGAAAAAATAAAGGAATGTCACCTTTGTGGATCTTCCTGCACCAACATTCGATAAGCAGTAGGAGCTGTGCAGAAAGTGTTAATTGGATAGCAGGAGAGTGTCTACAAATCAAAAGGGAAAATGGCTTTAGTTTGTCTTTGCTGGTACAATGATAGAAGTGGAGAAAATTTTTATATTGAACATTTTATTTCAATTCCTGGCTGCCACCCAATCACAAGACAAGCAGCCTCCTCAAGAATTAAAACATAAACCTCACCAGTAATTATAAAAATGTTGTGAAATTTACAAATAAGGCAAATGCATAAAAACTCAAAAGTGAGAGGAGAAAGGGCGGAGCTATCTGAAGAAACTGCCTAAACTGCAGCAACCTGGTCCAATAACAGTAAAGCTAGATGAGCAGAGTCGCAATAGGACAATTGTTTAAACCCCAGATACAAAATTTGGGGCACAAACCCCAAAATGAGTTAAGTAACAATCAGAACCAGTGTCATGCTTAACAGCACGGGGTGTCTGGCAGCCTGTAGCACTGTATGTGTAAAGTCACCCAATGCTGAGCACTCAGTGATCTGAGCTGCATCTATAAATGCCACCAGGTACATCAGCATCTACGCTAGATACATTACCATGGTTACAACAGCATCTACTCACAACATTTTATCCCCCAAATGCTTGTGTACTAAAGAGTCTGGCATTAATGTACTTTTACATCATACAAACTGTCCTTACACATGTCTGCACTTTTTAATTCCTTTATTTGTACATCTTCTATACATCCATGTCTCCAAACTTCTGACAAAGGACACAGATTTATTTCAAAGCATGAAATCTTTCAGAAGTCGAATTCCAGTCGATGCCAAAAGGCATGAAATCAGTCTTGGTCTAATATAGCATTAATAGTTTTAATTAATTAATAATTTAAAATCTATAAAGGACTGTTGGAATAATACATCCATTATCTTCTGCTTTATCCTCTATTAGATAGACCCAGGACTGGTGTGCTGGGCACACACTCGCTCACACAAACACACTCTATATGGGGCAATTTGGAGAACTCAATTGACTTGATCCATGTTTTTGGACTGTGGGAGGAAACCCACACGGACACGGGGAGAACATGAAAACTCCACCCGGATTGGGATTCAAACCGGGAATCCCTAGCACTGAGAGGAGAACGTGCTAACCACTAAGCCTCCGTGCCGCCCCTGTTTAAATAATGACTATGTTAAATGTCACCAGCCAGCGGGTTATGCTTTAGGGTGCTAATAGTTTCCATGCAACACTTAAGGACATTATTTACAGCACCTGCCAAGTACTTTTATAGAGTTGGGTATGTCATTAGTTCAGCCTCCCAGTCAATGGATATCACTGTCTGGATTAAAACTAATTACTGGCTGCTTATCATCATAAGTGCAGTTGGCTGATCAAACCTAACATTGTAGAAACTCGGTTTTAACAAAGTAAACTTCTGAAATCTTGCTTATTTCTTAAAAACTGACATAAAAACAATGTGTATGTATAAAATCATACCTTGAGTACAGTGCTGGAATCGAAACGTGGCAAATGGTGCACGAACACACACGCTCCCTGTGTCCATGGAGCAAACACACTGCTCCATGCAGATTTAGCCCAACCAGTGTCTGATGTATTCCAAAACACGTCATCATCTGTGAGATCCAACCAGTATCTACATCAACACAAATATATCACACATACGCCAAATTCTCAAACGATATACACAAAGCTTAGTCCAAATCTCAACATACTGCAAATTTGATGTCATGTTTATGTATCAAATAGAAGTCCAATTACCTAAACGACTTTTCATCTTTAGATTTATTACACACACCTGCCATTGACAGTAAGTCCCAGACCAAAGCTACAATGACTGTGAAGAGTCATTTTAGGAGATCCAGTGGTTCCGCTGGTGAAGAAGATTGTCATTGGCTCATCACTCCTGGTGGTCACACACTCATGCTTAGACGATGAACCCCTGCTCAGAAAGATTTATAGATTTTCGATATTTTAAATTACAGAATTAATTTTTAATGTCAAAAATCAATGATACATAGAGCAAAACATATACAGTATATGTTTCTATACTTAATTTTATCATAGTTATTTAACCATATAGATGGACTTTATAGTTAAACATTTACAGACTGTAGTCCATCTGTTTCTTTTAATACTTTACTTATTATTTATCAGTTATTCTACAATTATGATCACAGAAATGAACTTTACCTTTACTTAATTGTATTTATATATCACTGATTAGAATGTGGGCGGCACGGTGGCTTAGTGGTTAGCACGTTCGCCTCTCAGCGCCTCTCTCCCCATGCATTTCATATGCTATTTAATTTTATCCAATATAACTAATAAATGATCAAACAAAATGAATGTGACAACAGTTTGAAAATGGATAAATACCCTTATGAAATGGCATTTTTTAAAGAGGACAAAGGGGGAATAAGGGATCTGGGCTAAAGCCCCTGATGTTTCTAAACCCTAAAAACGCCCCTGATGTACTGTATAACATTATAAAAACTGTATATGTTAATGAACTGTACAACAATAAGAAATATAGAAACTATGAGGTGTAGCTACTACTGTAGCACATAGTGAGAATGTCGGTGTAAACACACATGTATAGATATAAACCAGCATGTATGTGTTCAAATAAAAATGTATTGTATTCTGTTTGAAACACAATGCAGTTTCTACAGAGATTCTAAGAGCAGCTTATGTTACCACGTCCTCTATTGTCCTGTAATGTTCCACCCACATAATCCTTTTTTTTTTTTTTTTTAGAGATGCTGTGTTTTGATTGTGAAAAGGAGAAAGGTACATAATCTCATTGCAGCATAACCACACAGCTTCAGGCAGTGATTCTACTTCAGTTCTTATTTGGAAACTTCCTGACAAATTATACACACAATAACAAAAAAATGCAATACATCCTGATGCAAAAATAATTTCTTCTAAATAAAGCGTTAAGCTGACCTCAAACTAAAGGGTGAATTTAAACCGTTTATATTCTGCAGATCCAGTTTTAGTAATGGATTCTTAGTTTACAGGGAAAGCAGTAGGGTGTAACATTTATTCCAGTTTAATAGTGCTTGGATTCATGTCTTCAAGACTTTCAGGACAGATCAGGTTCTACAAGTGTTATTTTGGCATTGGTTATATATTAATCTACACATTTTATAAACTGAACAGAAAACAAAGACTTTGTCCATCCATCCATCCATCCATTATTTTCCACTTTATTCTCTATTAGGGTCGCGGTGGGGTTCCCCATGCCCATCGAGGGGAGAACGTCTCGGGAGCTGGGCAGATACATCCAGGTCAGTGTGCCAATCTATCACAGGGCACACACTCAATAACACAGAGACACTCTATATGGGGCGATTTGGAGAACTCAATTGATTTGATCCTTGTGTATGCGTGCGTGTCTGTGTGAGTGTGTGCCCAGCGATGGATTGGCGCCCTGTCCTGGGTGTATCTGCCCAGCGCCCGAAACGTTCTCCCCTGGATGGGCATGGGGAACCCCACCGCGACCCTAATAGAGGATAACGCGGAAGATAATGAATGAATGAATGAATTAATTGACTTCATCCATGTTTTTGGACTTTGGGAAGAAATCAGAGAACCCAGAGGAAACCCACGTGGACACGGGGAGAACATGGAAACCAGATTGGGATTCGAACCGGGAATTCCCTAGCGCTGAGAGGCGAACGTGCTAACCACTAAGCCACCGTGCCGCCCCAAAGACTTTGTAAAAGACTTTATTGTATTAGATTATTCCTGGCCAAATACCTTATGGTAAAATACGTATGTATTTTACCAGTTTAAATGTGAACATTAACTTCGAAAAAAGTTAAAGAAAGGCAGACCAAAGTCCAGACTAGAAGCAGTGTGTGTATGTAGATCTGTGTCAAATGTTTAAAGAGAAGAAGGAAGGGAAGAGGGCAGGGAACGAAGACAACCGAGTGGATTTCACTCCATTGTGGAAAAAATACCATTTATTCATTCATTATCTCCCGCTTTATCCTCTATTAGGGTCAATTCAATTGACTTGATTCCATGTTTTTGGACTGTGGGAGGAAACCGGAGAACCCGGAGGAAATCCACGCAGACACGGGGAGAACATGGAAACTCCACCCAGATGGAGATTCGAACCGGGAATCCCTAGTGCTGAGAGGAGAACAAGCTAACCACCTTGCCCCCCGAAAAAATACCACTTTTAGTTCAATCCAGATTAATTTCTGTCCTTACTTACCCAACATTCGCTGCAGTAAGCTTTCAGATAAGGCTCATTCTTACAATATGTACTTGTGATAAGCACCAAGTACGATGGTTTATTTGGTATCACGGGGAGAACTTTCCCACAAGAAGGTCTAGGTTTAAGTCTAGGTCCTCACAGGGTGGTTTGAATGTTTTTCTTATCTATATTTATATTAGGGCGGCACGGTGGCTTAGTGGTTAGCATGTACGCCTCTCAGCGCTAGGAATTCCCGGTTCGAATCCCAATCTGGGTGGATTTTCCATGTCCTCCGCGTGTCTGCGTGGGTTTCCTCCAGGTTCTCCAGTTTCCTCCCACAGTCCAAAAACATGGATTAAGGTCAATTGAATTCTCCAAACTGCCCCATATAGAGTGTGTTTGTGTGTGTGTCTGTGTAAGTTAGTGTGTGCCCAGCGATCGATTGGCGCCCTGTCCTGGGTGTATTTGCCCAGAGCCTGAGACGTTCTCCCCTGGATGGATGGATATTTATATTACATTTACATTAGATTATTTGGCTGATACTTCTATCCAAATAGACTTACAAGAAGACATGATAACCTGATAAGGTTTGGAATACAACACTACAGAAGTATTAAGGGCCTTGCTCATGTACCAACACTTGTTACTTCAGTGGACCTGGGATTTGAAACCACAACCTTCAAATTGAAAGCCCAATGTCCTGCTCACTGAACTAGGAGAGTATATGAGTATTGATGTGCTTGATATTAAAGTTTTAAACAGATGTTTTAGTAAATACATCATTTTATCTACCATGCAGAAGAAAATTAGAAACAGAAGCCCAGTGAACAGGCTTAATGAATGTGAATGTGAATGAGAAACAAAGGATCATAAACTCCTAATACGTTTTACCTCATCAAGGCTAAAAGATTGTCCCAACCAGGTCTCTGCCTTTCAGAGAGCAGAAGTTTAGAAGTTAAGGTGGGACACTGTGGAGTCACAGCTTCCAGAAGTGGTGCGACGGTTTCATCTGTTATCACACACTTTGCTTGGGAGCTCTGTACACGGTGCAGGATATCTCTAGCAGTTAGTTGGGCAGATCCAGGGATCAATACTGTACCTGGAACGACAAGGGTTTGAAAATATGAAACTGGTCTCAGTTTGTATTAGAACCTACAATGATTCCATCATAGTTTCCTCAGAATTTAAATATTCCACTTTAGTTTACATCTACTTAATTTAAAAAAAAAACAATAACAAATAACTTTTTTTTCTTTTTTCTTAATGCCAAAGGTTTCATTCATTCATTCATTCATTATCTCCCGCTTTATCCTCTATTAGGGTCGCGATTACAGGGTTTCCCATGCCCATCCAGGGGAGAACGTCTCGAGCGCTGGGCAAATAGACCCAGGACAGGGCGCCAATCCATCGCTGGGCACACACTCACTCACACAGACACACGCTATGTTTGAGAATTCAATTGACTTGATCCAGGTTTTTGGACTCTGAGAGGAAACCGTAGAACCCGGAGGAAACCCACGCAGACACGGGGAGAACATGGAAACTCCACCCAGATGGGGATACGAACCGGGAATCCCTAGCGCTGAGAGATGAACGTGCTAACCACTAAGCCACCGTGCCGCCCGCCAAAGGTTGTTATATAAAAAAATAGTTTTGTGGGATGTCTATGTGATTTATTTTTTAGGAAAAACTGTTTGTAGGAACATCCTGTAAGAGCAGGTATTCCATAATTTTTGCCAGGGGTTCTAACTTCTTATCTCATTACCTAGGGCTGCAATTATCGATTATTTTAATAATCGATTAATTGTTCGATTATCTTTCGATTAATCGATGAATCGGATTAAAAAAAAAAATGCAATATGTAACACACAATATATACCTCACTCCCATAGAGTGCAGTGTCTTCACTCATACATTGTCAAAAATTAAAGGTAAATTTTAAGGCTCTTATAATTATTTTTTCAGCACTGCAAGGTGACTTAATCGGCTACGACATTGCGAGTAACACAAAAATCATGCGACACAACGAATCGATAATGAAATTCGTTATCGACACTTTTCATAATCGATTTTATCGAATTCGTTGTTGCAGCCCTATCGTTACCTTCCGCTTATTCCTATACAAGGGTCGAGAATAGGGTTCTACATGCCCCATACTGGGTTTTACCTTATTTCAGAAAAAAATAATAAATACACACACATCCTGAATATGAAAATCATGAGACCAATTAAAGGAATGCTTTACTGCCAGAAGAGACTGTTTATCTCTCTACTATAAAAGATGTGCACTTACCGGTCCTAAGGCAAGCAATATTAACCAGCCACCATTCCGGTACTCGAGGCAAGATCAGGAGAACTCTATCCCCTTGTGCTAACTGGCATTCATGGGTCAGAACATTAGCAAGTCGTCTAGAGTGGAAGCCGAGCTCCTCAAAACCCCATCTGACCTCTTTTCCCTCATCATTCACCCACCACAAAGCAGGCCTGGAGGACTTTTCACCTGCCTACAAACAGAAGGCGCAAAAAGATATGGATGTGATTAGACCCAAAGTAAACCTGTATGAACTAATGTCACATGCACTGAATACAAAGAACAACATTAATGTCTCTACTGTCCGACCTCCTTACATTTCTTTTACTATAATCTTAAGGAAAACACAAGATCCATTAATTTACGACTTAAAAATCTTTTATTCCATCATCTCTTTAAGACATGATAAGACATTATGTAGACACCAGGAGAACATGTAAACTGAACATGAACATCTTGGATCCTGGCCAACATCCATTAGATCCTGAACGCCCATACCCATCCAGGGGAGAACGTTTCGGGCGCTGGGCAGATAGACCCAGGACAGGGCGCCAATCTATCACTTGCCTCACACTCACTCACACAGACACACTCTATATGGGGCAATTTGGAGAATTCAATTGACCTTGATCCATGTTTTTGGACTGTGAAAGGAAACCGGAGAACCCAGAGGACACCCACACGGACACGCAAAGAACATGGAAACTCCACCCAGATTGGGATTCGAACCGAGAATCCATAGCGCTGAGTGGTGAACGTGCTAACCACTACGCCACTGTGCCGCCCGGAGTGTTGTTAATAAAAGTGCAATTTCTGTGAAAATGGCAACCCGAAGCTGAGATTTTTGGTGATGGTACATATCAAGCATTAATATGGGTGTCAGGACTCGAGGTTTCCCAAAAGAACATTGCTCCATGTAATAGATCAGATTAAATACAACTTTAGTGTCATTGAGCAGAGTAAACAAGTACAGAGCCAACGAAATGCAAGATAGAGATTATTTACATATAATACAAAAAGTGCAGGCGGCACGGTGGCTTAGTGGTTAGCATGTTCTCCTCTCAGCGCTAGGGATTCCCGGTTCGAATCCCCATCTGGGTGGAGTTTCCATGTTCTCCCCGTGTCCGCGTGGGTTTCCTCCGGGTTCTCCGATTTCCTCCCACAGTCCAAAAATCATGGATCAAGTCGATTGAGTTCTCCAAATTGCCCCATATAGAGTGTGTCTGTGTGAGTGAGTGTGTGCCCAGCGATAGATTGGCACCCTGTCCTGGGTGTTTCTGCCCAGCGCCCGAAACGTTCTCCCCTGGATGGGCATGGGGAACCACCTCGCCCCGCGACCCTAATAGAGGATAAAGCTGAAGATAATGAATGAATGAAAATTAATGTAACAACTGTTTGAAAAAGGGCGGCACGTGGCTTAGTGGTTAGCATGTTCTCCTCCCAGCGCTAGGGATTCCCGGTTCGAATCCCAATCTGGGTGGAGTTTCCATGTTCTCCCCGTGTCCGCATGGGTTTCCTCCGGGTTCTCCGGTTTCCTCCCACAGTCCAAAAACATGGATCAAGTCAATTGCGTTCTCCAAATTGCCCCATATAGAGAATGTCTGTGTGAGTGAGTGTGTGCCCAGCGATGGATTGGCGCCCTGTCCTGGGTGTATCTGCCCAGCGCCCGAACGTTCTCCCCTGAATGGGCATGGGGAACCCCACCGCGACCCTAATAGAGGATAAAGCGGAAGATAATGAATGAATGAATAAAATTTAATGCAACAACTGTTTGAAATGGATAAATACATAAAAGGGCACTTTTTGGGCTAAAGCTCCTGATGTTTTTAAAACTCTAAAAACGGCCCTGTCTGTACAGAAAGTACCTTTTCTTTCGTTTCCCAGACGTCAAGAACATGTTTGGCGAAGTTGAAGAACGCAGGAACTCGAGGTTTATAAATGTTCTTGAGGCTCTCGTAGTCTCTGAAGTTCTTGCAGACGGTGGTCTTGCTCCTGAGTGACGGCGGCCATTGCGGTCGCCTCGTCTTCGTGGACGCGTTCACGAGTGGAAACCCACAGCAGCGTGAAGAGAAACGCATTATTCTGTCAGAACACGACCCAACACGAGGCTTTTGAGCGCGTTACAACAAGTTGTTATAGTCCATATAAATTATTAAAGTGTGTTCTGCTTTATTGTGAAGGAGTTCTTCAGGTTTAAAGGTTCTATCTGAAGGAATTCGCTGTTTATTATTAAGAGAAGCTTTGAAGGCGGAACGTCTCCTCCTCTCCTTGTTCCATGGAAGAAAAAAAATATAATGCGAGATTTCGCAATAGTTATATTTATATTTATTGGGAGATCTCACCATAGTTTATTATAAATTGATGTACTTTCAGGTCAGTTTTCGGGTCAACAACAATAAACGATCACAATGGAGTAGAGCTGTGCGGATCGATACAAATATCGATAATATCGATACCAACGCTGGTATTGGTATTGAACAATACTTGCGTAAAAAGATCGATACTCAAGTTTTTTGTGTGTGAAAATTCCTTTTTTATTGTTTTGCCTAAGAACAATTCTATTTAAAAAAAAGTAACAAAGAAAGAAAAAACTGTCTAGTGAGGGGAGCATTTGGACTTTATATTCGTATTGTCGTTTCTCCTTTTGTACCTCAAAAATATATTTTTTCCTCACGTTAAAGCAAACTTTGTTTTATTATTGTTCCATTGTTTCTAAACAAAGATGTTGATTGGGATACATTATTTTGTTGTCACCTACAATGTTTGGCGAAATTCTATACTAGGTCTTTTGGATCAATGAAGCTTAAATATTAAAAAGTATCGGTATCGAATATCGCGATATTGGCCCTGTATTTACTTGGTATCGGATCGATACCAAAATTCTTGGTATCGCACAGCTCTACAATGGAGAACGTTCATCCGTGGAAAAGTTTTATTGAGTTGTATTTTGTGATTGGCTTGCAATATAAAAACATCAAATCAGTGCTTGACCGTAAACACGGTTTTCGTGAGTGTGAGTGAGTGTTATGTTCCAATAAAACTGTCATAAGTCGGCGGCTTTGTTCCAAAAGAACTTAATGTGTTTTACTGAACAGAAAAACAAGTGTTCAGGAAAAATCATCAACGGCAGACGACTGCGATTAATGAGAGAGCTCTGAATTCTAAAAGATCCCGCTTCGGTATTTAATGGGGTGGATTAGCTCAGTGGTCAGGGTGTTGGGCTATCAATCTAAAGGTTGGGGGTTCAAATCCCAGTTTTGGTCCTTGAGCAAGACCCTTAACCCTCATTGCTCCAGGGATGTTGTGATTAACCCTGTGCTCACCTTGTAAGTCGCTTTGGATAATGACCCAATTTAATTTAATTTTTAATTTAACCCTGAGGTGGGATGTCCTTCTGTGTGTGGATGAGAGTGAATGGACCTTCCATATATGGTGGGGACTTCGTGAGCCCCAGTCTCATCATTACATTTAAAAAATGTCACCTGCCCCCTCAGTCTACAGCCCCCCCCCTGTGATCGGACACCCCTGCACTTTGCCATGCTCATCCCGCAACTGGACATTCTTACAATTATAAACGCTCATCCCGCAAATGAGCATTTCCTCTGTTCCCTGCAGTCATTCAGCAGTTGTTTGAACTCTGTGAAATAGTAAATGTCATTACAGAAATAAAGAGCATTACGAAGTATAACAAAAACCTTACAAATAATGCAATTCATGTCTTTTTATGTTTAATAAATTACAACACGAGAGACACCTGAAGCGACTACTTAATGCAAGCGGACCGTTAGTTTTGCGAGATGGGAGTGGTAGCTCAGTGGTTATGGGTGTTGGGTTATCAATCTGAAGGTTGGGGGTTCAAATTCCAGGTCCACTGTAGTTACCAATGTGGGTCCTTGAGCAAGACCCTTAACCCTCATTGCTCCAGGGATGTTGTGATTAACCCTGTGCTCACCTTGTAAGTTGCTTTGGATAAAAGCGTCCAATAAATGACCAAATGTAATCTCGCAATAAATATAAATGCAATTATTGCGAGATCTCGCATTATATTTTATCTTCCATGGCACTTTAGGGGCTCCGTAGGAACCCTCCTTGAACAATATACAACAAGGGATTCCCCCCCCCGGTTTAACATTAGCAAATGTGAACAAAAGTCATTTCGAGCGTGTTAACGATTATAATTGTGATTTTTTTTATTATTAATGATTATATTGTGTTCTCAAAACGCTACGTATTTAAACAGAATTACATTCAACAGATCCAGCTTTTGGCCGTGTTCCATCCATCCATTATCTCCCACTTTATCCTATATAAGGGTCGTGGTGGGGTTCCTCATGCCCATCCAGGGGAGAACGTCTCGGGCGCTGGGCAGATACACCCAGGACAGGGCGCCAATCCATCGCAGGGCACACACTCACTCACACAGACACTCTCTATATGGGGCAATTTTAGAGAATTCAATTGACTTGAACCATGTTTTTGGACTGTGGGAGGAAACCGGAGGAAACCAACCCAGACACGGGGAGAATATGGAAACTCCACCCAGATGGGGATTCGAACCGGGAATCCCTAGCGCTGAGAGGCGAACGTGCTAACAACTAAGCCACCGTGCCGCGTTCCAACAAACCCCAAATATACTGTAGGGCCTGTATGGTAAGCATCCATCCATCCATTATCTTCCGCTTTATCCTATATTAGGGTCGCGGGGGGTCCCCATATCCAATATTAGGGGCGCTGGGCAGACACCCAGGACAGGGCACCAATCTATCGCTAGGCACTCACACAGACACTCAGTATGGGGCAATTTGGAGAACTCAATTGACTTGATCCAAGTTTTTGGACTGTGAGAGGAAAACGGAGACCCCGGAGGAAACCCACACAGATGGGGATCCGAAACCAGGAATCCCTAGTGCTTAAAGGCGAACGTGCTAACCACTAAGCCACTTACATTTTTTACATTAAGTTGTATTTTTTAAATAAGAATGTATATTTAAGTGCAATTTAAAATTACATTGAAGAAAACATTGTCTAAATGAAATATAGTTCCGTTCTCCTCTAAGCACTAGGGATTCCTGGTTCGAATCCCCATCTGGGTGGAGTTTTCATGTTCTCCCTGTGCCCACGTGGGTTTCCTCCGGGTTCACCCGTTTCCTCCCACAGTCCAAAAACATGGATCAAGGTCAATTGAATTCTCCAAATTACCCCATGTAGAGTGTGTTTGTGTGAGTGAGGGGGGGAAGTGATGTCCAGCTTTCTTATGTCAGTATGAAGGTGGCTATATTAAAGAATTTTGTTTCTTGATCTGGTGGAATCAATATGTATGCAAGAAGGCAGAACATGCAGTTGCAGACTCTTTCTGAAGAGCTGTCAGGTGTAACATTGAGTTGATGATCATCTTCAAGTGAAGGTCACTTTGGATAAAAGCATCTGCTAAATGTCTTATTCACTAGCACCATTCATATAATTTAGATAAACAAAAACATATGCTATGAAAAAAAAAGTTAGTCATTTACCCATTTTTCAATGCAGCTACAACCCTAGCCTATAAGTTTATGTTGAAGAATCCACAGCACCATTACATGTATGCAGATCACCAATGAAACCATCATTTCATCACAGATGCTGGTGTTTGCTTTTCGTTGGTAACAGTTGGGCTTGTCCTTTAGGTCTGTTATGTACTCCTCCCCCCCAAAAAACAAGATCATAAAGACATGGAGCCTTGATTACAGAACACTTCCACTGTCTGGAACTCACCAGCATTGAACAGCCTATATCAACTAGAATATTGTAATGTGTAAAGTAATTAGCAGCAACAGCAAAATCTGAAAAAGTTTATTTTACAAATATTTGTAGGTGATTTAAATGGTAATACTAAATTATGATAATACTAAATTATCTGATTATGTAAAATTTAATATAGAATATATTTTATTTTAAGCTTTGTAATCTATAAATGTTAAATTAATATTAGACTGATGGATGTAAGAGCAAACTGTTTAAAAATAAAATCTGAAAGAACTTTGCTAAAAGCACCACAAAAGTGAAAATTAAGTTAAACCTAAAATAGGGAACATCAAGCTGTAAAATGTATTTTAATTAAAATGTTTTACATACATAAGAGCATTTATAAAACACATAAAACAACGTAAAAACAGATAAAACGAAAGACAAACATAAAAATGAAGTGGTTAAAAAACAGAATGGGTCAGTGGCGCAGTCGAGCACGGCGGGTACGAGAGATGGGAGTGGTCACTTTAGGTGTCTCACTCTCTGCCATGACAGCATCTAAAATAAAAAATAAAAAATAAAGAGATGAATAAAAAGCCAGAAGGCTCATGTAAACCAGGATTTGTAAAACAGACAATGACCAAAAATTCTAAAAGCCATTTTCATTTATATTTAGATTTTTTTCTTTTAAACAATAATTCTCAATGCTGCTTTACAATGTTCTAAGCCTAAACCCCAAAACAGCAATAGCAAAGAAAAACATCCAGGTATTAAAATGAAAGAACCTTTGTAAGGGCCAAGGATTGATGGGTGGAGTTACTGTTAACAGTGCAATACATACAATCTGTAGTTCTGTGTCTATATATAAAAAAAAAAAAAAATCTCATCCCAAATACCAGGCTGTTTATAAATTAAATGATTGGGTTGTGTCGATTAGAAGTGTGTGTGACGTCAACACCTTTTAAGCGGGTAAAAACAGTCATGTTTTACAAATTATAATGTACAATTTAAAATGTTATAGTATCAAAGTTGAAACAAATGAAAGCTATAGAACTCAACAATGAATTTATAAAAGGTCACACTCTGAGAAAGAAATTAGTAAATTACAAACACAACAGAACTAAATATCTAATAGAGTGAGGGTTACTCCTACCTTCCTCCTCCTCATCTTGGTCTTCATCACTACTGCTGAATGTAATGACTGTTTTGGGACGAGCCCGAGAGATTTTTGGAGTCACCAAGTCACTGTCATCCATTTTGGACTTTGTACGCCCTAAAATAGAGAGAATTAAATGACTAAATTTTTTTGGCTGTGTTTACACCAAGAAATCAAATCCTAAAACGGTCTAAAATGTTTAATAATATGCAGAAAAACAAAACCCTGTTTCAATGTGTATATCTTCATTATTTTGTCAACCAAAGAAAAAAAAAAATTATAATAATAAATAAAAATAAATAAATAAAATACTTAATTCATTTCAATAAAGTCTCAACTGTCTGGAAAAAAGGCTGGTATAGACGTTTAAAATAGACAATAACACAAGCATGTTGTTACCTCGTGTTGGTCTGCGAGCACTTTTGGGAACAGGTGTTTGAACAGATTTGCTGTTTGTTGGTTTGTCCTGCTGCTCTTCTTCCTCATTTTCAACATTTTCCAGCCCTTTGGTGTGAACTGCTGTCACTTTCTTCTCAAACTCCTCCACCTGAGCCTGTACATGACATTGGCAACAAAGTGATTTAAAAAAAAAAAAAAAAATAAAAAAAAAAAAAAAAAACCCAGAACTTTTCTTGAAGAAATACAGATGCAGGTTGTATAGAAACCATGAAGTTGCAACTACTAAATCTAAATTGTGCTATACTGTTAAAGTGCACACAGATTATCTAATGTTAACATTACAGTAATCTGTAGCTATTACATACTTCAAATAACATTAGTTTGCATTACAAAAAAATAAATAAATAAAATTTAAAAAATGAATAAATAAAAAGGTTAGCCATACTTATGGTAGTCTCGGATTAGAATTTTAGTTATAGTGATGCATCAAAAAAAGTGGGTGAGATTGTTAGGTTGAATAAGGTTCATTTTAACGATTCTGTATTTTGTTTTACTTCATGTTATTCTTGAATGTGATCTATTTTGCTCACAGTGCTTAACACACATGAACATTTAACTTATCTGTGCAGTGAACACACACACACACACTGGTGAAGTGAGCACACGTGCTCAGATCAGTGCCCAAGTGGCAATTGGGAGTAGGTGTCTCACCTAACTGCACTTATAGTTGCCATAGTACTTAGTGGGACTGAAGCCTCACAATATATTTTAGAGACAGGACTAAGAAAATCTAAATTACCTTAAACTGGGGCTTCGCTCTACGACGGAGTTTTGTCAGAATGGAAAGCATAGGCTGGTAAACTGCATCCTCAGTGAGTTTATCACTGTAACACTCCCAGCATTCCTGAAGCTTCTTAAATCCACGTTCACACATGGACAGCAAAGACAGAGACACAGCCAGATCTGCCCACTGCCGCTCGGTCCTAAAACAATGCACAACACCCACGTGTTAATTGGAGAGCAACACGAATAATTTTCATTTAAAAAAAATTACATGCATTCCATTTTCAGCCATTCTGTTGTATATTTAATAGTGTGCTTGGAATCACTGCCCTGTTGTATTAGTTTCAGTCAAGCTTAAGCTTTGATAGATGACCTTACAAAACAGACTCAATGACTGCAAGGTGTTCAGAACCTGCTGCAAAACAAGCCTAAATTACATCTTCACTATTAGCATAGTGTCGTGCTGATACATGTGCTGGTGCTTAATTTAAGTGTAATAACAGCATATGTGGCCATAACAAATTAAAATAATATCTAAAAAAGGTGTGTGTGTGTGTGTGGGGGGGGGGGGGTTCCTCACTTTGCAGTTCGGAAACGCTGGCAGAGTTTTTCTACGAGACTTTCACTCTGTCTTTCCTTGGTGATGTATGAAAAGAGTTGCCTGTAAATAAAGAGTGTCTTTTAGCTTCATGTTAATAGAAATTTGAAAAGTAAAGTATGAAATGAAAGCATATTCACTTCATAATGGTACTGAAGTCCTCCTCCTTCATTCCTCTCTCAGGATCTGACAATCTACTAATGATGTCAGGCAGAAGGTTGTAGATGGCATTATCCTGAGAAAGTCATTGGAGAGCATTATTTATATTTTTGTTGCACAACTTTGCTTAGCATTTCAAAAACGCATTTAATTCTATCTTTCAAATTATTTTTAAAAAATTGGTTCTGAAGAATCAGCTATTTAAATGCATCATATCAATTTACAAAGTACTAGTAACTGTGACCATGATAAAAGTTTGAATTCTAAACACATTTTAGAAATTGCATTATAAATTACCATAATGTTTATTATATACATACTTAATGTTAATAATATTAATACAGTAAAAAAGCTTCAGCTTTCAGATACAGCTTTAAAATGGTACACAATTAACATAAATAAAAATAAAGTTGAATATAATGGCAGTGAATTAGATATTAACAATTGTGTGTGAGATACAGGTTAAAAATATCAATTTATTTTGTAATTACTGTTATTAGCAGGTTATGGGTTTACCTTTGCAGCAAGTTCATTAAAGAAGTTGAGAGCCAGACTGACGATGTGGGGCTCGGGGTCGAGTAGAAGTACAGCAACCTCACTGACCTGACCCTTTACTTTCATCACATCCTTAAGCACCAATTGAGTCAGAACTGTGATAGCAGTCATACGAACAGATGCATTGTCATCAGACAGCCTATGACATGACAAGAGAATCATTAGTTCTGCTTTTAAAAAGCATTTTTAAGACCCTCATTAGTGAGATCTGGACACCACTAAAGTAAGAACATCTATTGTATCAAATTGTAATGGTCACAAATTTTACAAAGCAGGCCATTTTCTAAATAGTACAAGGCTTCTGTTAGAACTGCAACAGATAGATTAATATCCTAACTATGCAGATCACTTACAAATTTAATAATAATAAAAGAAATGGGTTTCTGGGTTTTAACTTCTAATAGTAAAGTGACCTGATAAAATATGACAAAATAATATTCTCTGCTTGAGAAGATTATTGGCTGTTGGCATTACTAATATTGAAGCTTTTTTTTTTTTTACACATTAAATGACATTAGAAAACAATTTTAAGATTTGACCCAAAAAAAAAAAAAAAAAAACAAAACAAAAAAAATCAAGTCTATTGAGAGATATTGCAATAATATAATCTTTTTTTTTTTTTTTTTTTTAAAGTGCTCAAGTTAGTCATGGTAACATACCTGGCATATAGGTTGGGGGTCCAGGGCTCCAAAATATTAGGAAAGCGAACAGTCAGGTCTCCAAGTGCAACAATTGTGTTTGCTCTGACAACTGGAAGAGAAGATTTCTCCAGAACAGTAAAGAGTAAACGGATGTTATCCTTACACACTTCTGGGCTTGAGTTTGGAGGAGATAAAAAAAAAAAAAAAAAAAAAAGAAACGAATTAATAGAGATAAAAGATAAGATGAAACTAGTGTTACCCATGTGGGGCCTTTAGCACCCAACCCTCATTGTTCATGGGGATGACCCAGTACTTGAGCCTTAACCTTCAAGTTTGGATACTTGTAGCATTGGATAAAAGTATCTGTAAATAACAAGACAAACTAATGTCTAGTGTCAGTTTTTACAGCTTAGGTCTTACCTGATCATCATAAACTGTGAGAGCGCAAGGCATGATGCAGTGGTGAGCTGGGCATGAGAATATCGCCCAGGTGAGCTGCATACTTTGATCAGTAGGGGCAGAAAAACACTCAGCATGTTGCCATCTGTACACACAAGATTGTTTCAAAATGAGAACATCAACAGTAAAAATCTACTATATAGTATGGGGTTTAGAATTGGCAAATATTTAAGTATACAAGTCTATTACAATATCTGGATCCTGAAACAAGACCATTGATTATGTTGTGATTAAATAACCTATTAAATAACCACTGGACCTAATTTTCTAAGTGTGAGGGTCTAAAACAGAATTGGATTAAACATGTAGTAAATGGGAAGTGGTTAACACAAAAGAAAATAGCAGATCAATAAATAAGCAAGTCAAAAAGTAAGTAACCCCTCACCAGCGAGGAGTTCGGTTTCACAAATTTTACGGATGAACTCTGCCTCTGTGTCTTCTGCTGAGGCACCGGTTAACCCAAGTTCCTCCTCTACACAGCTGTCATTAGCTTCCTACCAAAAATAAAATAAAATGTATTAAATAAAAATGATCAGTGTTGTTTTAACATGCTGCATTCATTTAGTAGTCGTTTTTAAAACTACTTAGAACATTTAATTTAGTTTCTGGTCTCGATTCAAAATGCATAAGGCATGTAGTTAGTTGTGGTTGGTTTCAGTTATAACTACATTATAAAATGTCTAAGTTTAATATTCTATTACAAGCATAAGTTTGTAATAAAAAAAAAAAAAAAAAGCTTAAGAACTTTATTAAAAAAATAAATAAATAAAATAAAAAAAAAAAAAAAAAAAAAAAAAAAAGTGGGCTTTTTTTTTATTTATTTAAAAATCAGATCCACTGATTAACCTCTTGTTTAGGTACACATTTCAGACCTTTCTCTTGTTAGGTGCCTTTTCTTTCTCTTCTTTTTCCTCTTTTTCTCCTCTGCGGCGCCGAAGCTCAGTGCTCACACTCCTCTCCAGGTGAGAGACCTGCCAAAAAGCCACTGACCCACACAGCGATAGCAGCTGTGCCAGACTTGTACAGTTCACTACAAACATAAAATAAGATTAAATAAAGAATAAAGAAAAGGGTAAAATCCCAATATATTTAATAATATTTAAAATTAATTGGATTAAAGGTGCATTTAAGTTGACCAACCACAAAATTTAGTTAAGAATATATTAAGCACAATTTTTTACATATCTGCACACAATGCATGTGAAAACAAGCCGCTTAAAAGGATTAGATTAAAACCCTGGTACTGTGGACCTACTTTAAAAAAAAAAAAAAAAAAAAAACACACACACATACACTCATTATTTCCCACTTATCCTCTATTAGGGTCACATACAATTTGGAGAATTCAATTGACTTGATCCATGTTTTTGGACTGTGGGAGAAAACCCACGTGGACACGGGGAGAACATGGAAACTCCACCCAGATGGGGATTCGAACCGGGAATCCCTAGTACTGAGAGGTGAACGTGCTTACCACCAAGCCGCAATAATTTTATATATATATATATATATATATATATATATATATATATATATATATATATATATATATATATATATATATATAAAAATGGAATGACAATTATAAAATGTTCCAAATCAAGTACCTTGCGATTCCGTATCCTGAGATCCTTCAGATATTTGTGACTGGTTGGACTCGCCACCCTCTGCAGATTGCTCCAAAAGCAGACGAGCAGAGCGCTGGAGCAGACGAGCACAAAGCTGATCTGGCGATTCGGCAAGGAAATAAATGAGACGAATCGCCTGCTCCATGAAGGTCTGCCAGTGAGGGTCAGACAAGATTAAACCTGAATATAAAGAAGAGTGGGATAATTAAGACTGACTTATAAACCACAAAGACATGCAAGTGTGTAATAAAATGAGCATCTGTTTAACAACTGAATTTAGCGGCGCATTAAACTGGAAAACAAGCTTTTATGTTATAAAAGCTGAATCCATAACAATCCAAATTTAAGTCAGACCTAAAGCAAACCAAATAACAAATAGAGAAGTATTATTTCTTTATGAAAGTGAATGTTTTAAACATTTTAAAAGTTGTATACGTATTAATACCCCACAGTATTAGATCATTTGAAAGGTTGTGTGAATGGATCCTGCATTAAGTAACAAAGATTGACTTCCACAGCCCATCTGTGGATTGAATTATGGTATAAACAAAGAGGCCATTATATTAAGATAAAAATGTGGTTTGTTAATATAATCGGGAAATCCACAAGTGATTATTATTCTGTATTTCTTCATCAGTCCTCAGAAGAAACTACTGGCTGGAGGATTCTCAGTCCTGCAGAGTCAAAATAGTTTAAAATTCATTTTGCTTCATTTGAGAGCAGTGAGATTAGAAAAGGGAAACCAAGAGATTTTCTAAGAAAGTGGTGGTGATAGTAAGTGGGTGGGTAAGATGAGAAATTGTGTAGTCTGAAATACCAAACAAATTGCTATATTGAGGAGCTTACACCTCACTGAATTAATAAGGTTCTGTATTTATGAGGTGACTTTGGGAATTTGAGTTTGGTTATGTTCATATATTTGATGTTGTTTTGGTAATATTTTTCTTTAATTTAACAAACATTTACTGCATCAATTTGACAAAGGCTATAACAGTTTTATACAGGCTCGTACCATCAGCAATGGCCTGGGTTAGACAGCTGAATAGATGATGATCCAGTGGCAGCCTGAACGGAAGTCCTTTAGATTGCTGGAAAACACCACAATATTTATGTAGCCAGTTTTTTTTTTAACATACAATTTACCAGAACACAATTATACTTAAAATTATACCAAAAACTCTGGCAAATACACAAACCATTGAGAGCCAATAACAACTCTAAAGGATATTGTTGCATTCACACATCCACACGAGAAATACAAAGCACGTCAAACACAATGGTGACGTTTAGCAGCTAAGCACAAAAAACATTATATATAAAGCCATCAGCTTTTGCAGTGGAAGACCAAAAATAAAGTACCCATAAAAAGTCAACTCACCCTGATGTGGTCAGTAATGTTGGTGATGGTGAGTACTGCATCTCTGGCCAACAGATAGTCCTCAGTAACTTTTTCTCCCAATCCCACAGAGCAGAGGGTGTCCAAATTACTAAGAACCACCTCCCTTTCAGCTCTATGCACAAAAACACGCTTCAATAAGAGTAGAACATAGGATTCACGCCTATGTGGAATTGATATAAATATTTAGCTGTTAAAATATAATATACAATCTTTTGTTAAACAAATAGTTAATTTTTGTGAACCATTTCATGCATCTAGTTTAAGGAATTAAAAAACAATTATATAAAAATATTTTAAAAAGTTTAGTTTCTGGAAAATAGAACACTCAGCAATGACCTTGGAGAGGTAGTGTTGTTGCCCATCAGTACAGAAAAGGTAACAAGGCAAATTCCGAACAATTTAAAGGCCATCATTTGAGAGTAAGAAAGATTATTCACAAGCGAAAAACAAAAGACGGGCGATCTTTCTAGACAGGACTTCAAATTCATCCACAAGGTCAGACTATTGCTCACAGGAAAGCATCCAGCATGTTGAATGTTTAAGCTTCAGACCATGCAATTAGAAATGGATTGATCAAGTTTGGCCTTTTTGGAAGGGGATCCAAGTGAAAGGCTCCTTCTCTGTGGTGGGAAGCCCTAGTGTGCTACTTCATCTGTGCATTTTACCAAATATTTTAATAGGATAGGATTTACTTAAACAAGGTGGTGACTAGATAGGATAAATAATTGGTGTCTATGAAAAATGTAACAAAGGAAAGTATTAACAGAGCGTTTTACTTTTACATTTACCAATATCACAAGTCTCACTGCATCACTTACCGTGCCGCCATGCCCAGTAACAGAACAGCTGCTCTCCTGTGTAATGCAGAAGTTTCTCTTTTTCCTGAAAACCTCTCCCACAGCACCTGAATTACAGACGCCTGCAAAGCACTTTCATTGCCAAAAAACTCCTGCACCTGGAAACACAGGATTTTATGAGAGATGCACAAGAAAGGTAACAAAAATAAAATGCATCTTCTAGTCAAATTTTTGACTATATTAAGGAGTTTTTAAGCCAAAAATGTGGCCACAGCATTATAAAGTTTAAGAAACAAAATAAGTTACTTACTATCTCTTCTAAACACTGGATGGTTCCAAGTGAGGCATCAATCATCAACTCGGACAGACTATCCACAAGCGTTTGAGCTTTAGCTCTATAAAGACAGTTGGAATTTGGAAACATAAATAAAAAATAAAACTTGTTACATGTAACTTCACATTAACTGTGGTTTTATAAAATAGAAAAGCTAAAGGCAGGTGAAATTGTCAAAATGGATTTCTCAAGTCGAAAGATTATATGAAAGAATGTGTTGCACTGTAAGCTACACACCTGGTACTGTCTCCTTGGGGATTAAGATAGAGGCGTCTGTAAGCTTGTACTACAGCATCTTTGATTGCAGCATCAGAGGACCAGACGAGAGGCAGCATTTTCCTTACACCACACAGTGAGTCTGCCACACTGAACTCACATGCAGTCACACAGAACTGCACTGCCTCCTGAACCACTGCATTCAGAGAAACATATACAGGAGCATCACAAATCTACCTGCTATTAGCTTAACTGCAATTGCATTCACTACTGATACTTAAACTAATTTCCAAAATGTCTTATCCATAGCTAATAGTTTATATATGTATATACGTAATTGTATATGTATAATATGTATATAAGTCCTAGCATTCAAGTGGTGAAAATAACTTTAAATAAAATGGATGACTAGTTCTGGCATCCTCTTATTTCTTTATTGTATTTTTTTATAGGTAAATGTTACCTGTAGTAGTTTTCCAGTACAGCATGTTGTTGATTACTGCTATAGCTCGCTCCACCTGCAAAGCAAAGCTCTCAGTGTCCTTCAGATACTGAACCAGCATCTCCTGCTTCTTCAGCTCACTTTCAGTCTCCTCATTTCCATCTCCTTTTTCTTTCTGGGGTTCTGGGAGATGATCCTGTGATTCTGAAGCAGATGGTTGCTCGTTCTCAGGCCCTGTGAGTAGAATTTTTTTTTATTAATTTGCCACCCAAAAAAAAAAAAAAGTTGCAGTGGAGCTGCATTTAAAGTAGGGGTGGTTAGTACGTTCTCCTCTCAGTGCCATGGATCCAGGTTCAAATCCCAATCTGGGTGGAGTTTTCATGCTCTCCTGGAAACCCTTGGTTTACTCCCACAGTCCAAACATGCTATATTTATATCAAGGTAAATTGGCGGCTCTGAATTTCCCTTATATAGAGAGAGTGTGTGTGTGCGCACGGCCAGCAATAGCTTGTCCTGGGTATATCTGCCCAGCTTCCAAAATGTTTCCCCCTGGACCCTAGTAGCAGATTAATAGTAAGATAATGAATAAATGAATGACCTTGAGGAATCTAATAAAGATCCTTTATTACAGCACAACCTCTCACAAATGTCTCATTAAGAGAAATAGGAGTTTGAATTCTTATAGAAACAAATTACGCAAGTATCAGTTGCAGCTGTACCTTTGAATAGTGAAGCCAAGGCATTGATTAGGTTGTCTGCACTCAAATTAGATAGAGCAGAAAAGAATGGAGACTCTGGAAAGGCTGTGTGGGCTTGAACACACAAACGCACGGCATGTCTACAGAGAAAAAGAAAAAAAGTATATTTACACAGCTGATGGTCAAATTAATATCTAGTGAAAAAATTAAGCTAATACATGGCAAATAAAATAACCCAAGCCAAAAAAATAAAAAGGAAAAAGAAAAGTTGTTTAAATTCCTTTTAAATTCTAAATTTAAAGAACCTTTAAATTATTTGTAAACTGGAGTAAAAAGTTTGTCAACTATTAAGTTATCTATGTAACAGCTATATGTAAATAAAACTGGATTATGCAGATAATGTTTCCAAATGCATAAATATACAACTAGACAGCCGAAGAAAAATTAATGAGCGCTTTTCTCGAGTCAAATTTCAGACCGTAGCCCAATTGAAATGTTGTGAGGTTGTAATGCTTGCCAACTTCAATAGACTGAAGCAACAATGTTAATCATTATCTGTATGATATTACATTAATTCAATTTTTTTAATCAAGTTAGTGCAGATAAAGTTGGTTTATTGACTTTTGTTGCACAAACAGAGAAGGCCCTTTGTGTAACCATTTTGAGGGGTGCTGTTCATTTGAGGTTGGAGTTTTTAAATTAAAACTAAATTAAAGATTTAAAAATAGGTGTACATATTTATTTTGACCAGACAGCAAGTACCAATGAGCTGTGATTAATCAATCCATATCACTTCAAGTCAACAGCTACTAATTGGGCGTGTGGTAGCTCAGTTGTTAGGATGTTGGGCTATCATTCTGAAGTTTTTTTTTGTTTTTTTTTTTGGGGGGGTGGTTCAGGTGCACTGAAGTTAGGGTTCAGTACAGGGGTGCTGTATGACTAACCCTGTTTTCTGACCCCAACCATCAAGTTGGGATACTTGTACGTTCCTTTGGAAAAATAAAAAGAAGTGTCTGCTTAAATGACTGAAAGTAATAACTTACTGTACAAAACATTAGTCACCAACAAAGATATATAAAATGGAACAAATCATGTGGTGAAAGTGTTATGTTTGACATTTCAGCAAACAGTTCTTTACTGACCTGTATTTGTTGTTTCTAAGGAATTGGGCGATTTTGACAGCAGTGTCTCGATCACTAGAAGAAACATCATCTTCCTCGTCTTCTCTTTCTGAATCACCATCAGGGTCTAGATAAGCTTGAACCGTTTGTGAGACTTCTGGCTCCATCGCAGTCCACAGATCACTCGCTGAGATTACAGGAACTACACAGCCAGACACAAACATTTAAACATGATCGTTCATGCATTAGCATCAGTCTTTGAGCACGAGCAGTTCCCCCTGCAGCTTCAGCCTGTTGCCAAGGACAAGGTACATTAAGCAGATGGTAAAATTTATTAGGGGATAATTTAATCTGGTTAGAAAGTTAGAAAGAGACCAACATCTACAGTGTGACTTTATAATGTAATCCTATGTTATAATGTATCCTAAAAAAAAAAAAAAAAAAAAAAAAAAACACACTACATCACAGTGTAATTATAAATAACTTTTCCATTCATATAGTTTTGCAGTTTTACATAAAATCTGGCTTAGTGGTTAGCACTAGGGATTCCCGGTTCGAATCCCCATCTGAGTAGAGTTTCTATGTTCCATGTTCTCCCCGTGGGTTTTCCTCCGGGTTCTCCGGTTTTCTCCCACAGTCCAAAAACATGGAACATGTCAATTGAGTTCTCCAAATTGCCCCATATAGAGTGTGTATGCGTGCGTGTCTGTGTGAGTGAGTGTGCCCAGCGATAGATTGTTGCCCTGTCCTGGGTGTACCTGCCCAGCGCCTGAAACGTTCTCCCCTGGATGGGCATGGGGAACCCCCCCCACGACCCTAATATAGGATAAAGCGGAAGATAATGAATGAAATGTACAGAGGTTACTATTCCACCTCTTTGTTTAGTCTAAAACATTTATTCCACATTGTTTAATTACTAAATTGAGTCAAAACTAGAACTAAAGAAAACATCCATTTTGTCAGAGATAAAATTTTAAAAGCCTGTCATTGGACAGGTTGTCATTGGTCTTTATACACAGACATTTTACAGTTTATAACTAACACTACAAAATCATAACACCCTCAGATTACCAAAGACAGAATCATAACCCACTGGATTAAGCAGAGTTTAAGATCTGGCTGTGTCACTTGCATACATACACACACTTGTTAGCTCCTCCACATCATCTCCTACTTCTTTTGTGAGGAGCGTATAAATGGAGGTGCTTGTTTAATGTAGGCAGGCCCTTACAACAGAGCAGCAAATCTCCACTGTCCTGTCAAGATTACCAGCCAACAGAAACACAGCAGAACTTAGACTAGCAACCAGTGAGCTCACATTTGCCTTGGTATCATCACTGGGCACTGACAAGTTCCCTTCATAAACAAAGATGTTTGATTACTTAGCTAAAGTACTAATTTGCATAGTGGCACATTTGAACCATCACCAGTGATTAGGCTGAAATACCTGGTGCTTTTTCCTTTGTGTGTTCTCTCATCTCTTTGAGCTTAGCACTTTCTTTTTCCAAAGGCTTTCTCAGGTCTGCACTGCTCAGCTAGATAAAAAAATAGATTAGATCAATTCCAAACACACAACAGCATGGTTTTTAATCCACTATGACCATTTGTCATGTGTGTCCAGCAATGCGTGTGTCCGCTAATGTGACATTACAACAGCCTGCAATTTCAAAGAAAATCATGTTCATCAATACTGCACTAAGAGGACAGTTTAGTGAATGCATCTAGCTAGATTATTATTATTTATTTTTGTTTAATCTGCAAGACCAATGCAAGTGGCAAAGCACACGCCTTTCAAAACAAAGGGAAAAAAAACATATGTAAATATATAAAATTCTTGCATTCTGTATTTTTTGTGGAAGACACAAAATGAACACATAAAAACCACCATCACACTAGCTATTCTGTGGTGATCATGATCATTAAAAGAACATGGTAAAGGACACATTATGAACAACTTACAGTCTGCTTACTGTAATGTTAAGAGAAGATTAAACTGGTATAAAACATATCTGAAGCAAGTGTAGTGTTTTATATATATATATATATATATAAAAATATAAATAAAAATCATATTTATGGAGAACAGGTGGTGTTCTAATCTGGTAACATCTGGTGACCACAGAACAAATTTAATATTCAAGCAAAATGCATCTTTCGAACATGAACAGCATGTTTACCTTGCAACTATATGGATTGTGAGCGATGAATGCAGCCACCAGTTGAATGGCACTCTTACACACAAAGACTGATTTATCACCAAGACGACCAACTGCAAATTCCATCACCTCTGTGTATCTACATAAAGGCAGTGCCTAAGAGACAATGTGGATGAGGGGGGGGGGGGTTACGCATACAAAACAAATATTATTTATGTATTTTACATACAAAATACAATTAAAAAAAGTAAATATTCCAACACACACCTTGCTGTTGACTATGCGAGTGTACACCTGCAGCACACGAGCTCGGACGTGAGAATGCGTGTCATGAATGTGTTCCTGAAGTGTGTCAAAGAAACGATCTCGATCTGCGCGACCAGAATCGTCCAGCTTGTCTCCACTGAGCACACGAACGAGAACCTCTCCCAAAACTTCACAGACTGCCACACGCAAACTGGAACTCTGACATAACAAATAAAATAAATGAATAAAAAGGAAAGGAACTTTGGTGAGAAAAGTCGGGATGTTTGAGTAACAGTGTATTTAAGATGTGCTGTCCCTCAGATTACCAAAGATGCAGTTCATAGCTTTCTGAATTGATCAGAGAACTGAGAACCCACTGTGCCAATCACACACACACCATGTCAAGCCTTCCTCACTCACTCTCATCTTTTGCTTTAAAGGAAAGTTTAGGAGTGTGGGCTTGTTTAATGTAGGCGGGCCCTTACAACAGAGCAGCAAGTCTTATCTGCCTTGTCAAGATTACCCGTCAGGAGAGAAAAAAGGCACAGCAGGACTCAAGATTCTCATCCAGTAAGCTCACATTCGCCTTGGTATCATCATAGGGAAACAAAGTATTGAGAGGCATTATGCTGGATCACCCAGGGTACAGCAAAGGTGTACAGTTTTACTGTGTCACGTTAATTTTTTTATTTCTGTATTAGTGTCTGAATGTGCACATACCTCTCCTTCAAGATGCGTCAGGAGAACACTGATGTTAGGGATCATGGTGTCTGGGACCAAAGTGCTGAGTTCAGATAGAAAACTGGAGAAGGCCTTCACACCAGAACCTTCTCTGGCCAACTCATCACTGGACTTCTGCCCAATTTCTCTGGTTTAAAAACACAAGGTCAACAGGACAATTATTATTATTCTAAATTGCATTCTATTTATTAGAGAAAAATTCTAAAGATAAAACTATCATGTGTTACATGAGACAGAAATGAAATTATGGCTCACGGACCCCGTTTACCCTGTTCTATTAAAGTTAAATTCTGAAAGAAAATAAGATTGATACGTAAAATCTAAAATAAAACTATAAAAATAATATATAAAAAATATGTAGTATAAAATGATAGAACCATTATAGCATAACTTGGTCTTGCACAGGTCCACTGCAAATCAGTGCTATGTAAAAATACTGACTCGTTTTACATAAAAAATAAATAAAATTCAGGTGCAACTTTTGAGGCCTGGCTGAATTTAGCTTTTAAATACATCTTGTAGATAGAGGTGTGGAGCTCAGGTTTAACTGTAAAATGGTGATTTGCTAACATTTCACAAGCTTCACGCCCCCCCCCCCCCCCCACGGATGCATGTTCTTTCACTTGAGTTATTTTGGATAAAAGTGTCTCACAATGATTTCTTCTCTCTAAATAAAAACATCAGGGTGTTATTAAACTTTCCACAGCTGCTTTTCATTGCTATTTGAGGGTTCAGGCTTAAAACCTCTGCCACAATGCTTTGAGAAAATGTACAATAACAAATTTCTCCATTAAAAAAGGGAAGGGCCCACAAAACATAATGTGGCATATAGTTCCTTTTCAACCAAAACATCTCAGAGCTTTGAGTAACACAGATCCAGTAACTAAATTCACCTCATGATTTCTCCTACAATGGCCTTCACTCCATACTCAGAGCTCCATGCTGCTACAGCCTGAGCACACACGGAGGAGAGCTGCTCGAAATGCTGCAACAGCTGGATCACCTTAACACAAGCTCCTGCACCATACAACAAGGATATTAGTAATAATTAGCCTACTTAAAACAAAGAACTTAAGTGTTTGTACTAACCAAGCATGTGGTTATATTTCTTCACCATTACTCCCAACACATGAATGATGGCATCACGGGTGGGTTTGTTCTTCATATGTCCAATGGTGGGATTCTCCAAAAGCTTATAGCAACAACATGTAACACAGCTAACAAAGAGAAGAGGAAAGACAAAATTAACCAATGAGATAAGTGGAATACAGGGAGGGACAGGGGGGGGAGGAAAGAAAAAAAAAAAAAGAGAAGAGATGAAAGGGGAGAGAAAAAAATAATAATAAAAAAACAAAATTGTACTGAACCAGTCATTATTTTGGCAGTCATGGTTACACAGCATGTCATTTCAAATAAGCTTTTTTTTTTTTAAAGAAAAGATAGTCTTTTGGGTTCTTTGATCTACATTAAAAAAAAATAACCTTTTTTAATAGGTTAAACCATGGATTTGGGGCTATATTACAGACTTTTCAAAATGTCTGTCAAAACCTCCTATTAGTGACTTGTCTAAACCTGGCAGTCCTTGATTACATTATTTAATTACAATAAATTTCCAGTGTTTTGTGTTTTTTTTTTTTTTTTACACGGATAAAATATTATCCACAAATATTTAGCCCATGAATTACTCGTAACATTCTTATTTATGCACCAGAGTACATGATGAACATGACTGCAATAATTTTAGACGTATACATTAGTTTACATCTTCAGCACACCTGCACAAGAGTGCATGCTGCCTGTTGCAGTTCTACAGTTGCCCCTGGGGCTTAATAAAGTATTCTGATTAGTTTCAAACGAGTCCAACACATATCTTAATATCAAGAGTCTTATTTACTTTTGGCTAAAAAATGAAAACACTTCAAAATGAGATGCACTTATTAAGCATTACCTGACAAACTCCTCCTCCACTAGAGAGAGGCTCCAGAGAGAACGAATATCCAGCTGGAGTAGCTGCGTCAGACACTGCAGCACAGTTTCTCTCTCACTGTCCCACTGAAGTAACCCTTTCCCCGGCACCTTCTCCTTTTTCCGACCCTGCAGCACAAAGATGAATCCCATGACGCTGAAAAATGTATGCACTTTTGTACATACTAAAATAAAATTCTCATTTTGCATACTCTCAAAAAATATTTACGATACATTTTAATCCCACCCAGCCTGTAATATATAAAACCTTCCAGATGCACCAAGTTATCATTTGATAAGTGAAGTTAAATAATTACACACGTTACCTTGGTGGGTGCTGTGATCACCGTTTCCCTGCAAGAATCACTTTCCAGATTCTCAGTTAGTTTGCAGAGCAGAAAGACGCTCATCTTGACTGCATTCAGTTGCTGTTTACGATCTGCTGCTGATAAAGTCCCCGAAAGAAGGACGGAAGGCAGCGAAATG